>OX456526.1:108447481-108883497 GCA_949748255.1 Eustalomyia histrio | reverse complement strand
CGTCGTTACAAGGTTAAGAGGTGAAAGAAAAGAATTTCAACAAATCGTTAAAAGAAATCACTAGAACTGCATGTGTTTTATTTCTACAAAATAGTTTGATTTAGCTGGCAAATTTGCATTTAGGATTTTATTTCGCTTTTTTATTAGAAATATTTGTAATTTAGCTTAATTTTAAAAATTTGAAGGAAAATAGTTTATAATTTTTTTTATAAATTATTATAAGTTATGACCTAAAATAGTTGCACTCAAAGGTAAATTATGTATAAAATTTTCTTAATATGTGAGAAATAAAATGGTTTAAAAATCTTTTTATAAATTCTTTTAAATCGGAGCAAATAATAGAAATAAAACCGTTTGTATTTTGTTTGTATCAGAGGGTTTTTATACAAATTTTGATGTTTTTAGCCTATTTATGGATTATTTAATTATTAATATAAAATTTTATTTAAATTAATTATTAAATGTAAAAAAAAAACAAAAAATAAACAAAAAAAAAATCTTAACGAACCCGCGACCCTTCCACCTGTGGTGAAAGGTATAAAAACGTTTGTATTTTGTTTGTATCAGAGGGTTTTTATAAAAATGTTGATGTTTTTAGCCTATTTATGGATTATTTAATTATTAATATAAAATTTTATATAAATTAATTATTTAATGTTAAAAAAAAACCAAAAATAAGCAAAAAAAAAAGTCTTAAGAAAATAATAAAAAAAAATGTACAAAAAAAAAGTGAATTGACCTGACCGAGATTTGAACCTCGAACCCCGCGGCCTTAGAGAAAAAAAAAAGAATTTGTGACACAGCGTCTAGACAACTGAGCTATTGAAGCTCACACAAAATCATCGTCAATAGAGGTACATATATAAAAGTCTTCGTTCATTAGAGATTTGTTTAGTTTTTATTTAAATGACAAATCTTTATATGTGTGTTGTTTGTGTATAAAAGGTGGAGATGAAAGAAAAGAATTTTAATTATTAATATAAAATTTTATATAAATTAATTATTAAATGTTAAAAAAAAACAAAAATAAGCAAAAAAAAAGTCTTAAGAAAATAATAAAAAAAAAAATGTACAAAAAAAAAGTGAATTGACCTCACCGAGATTTGAACCTCGAACCCCACGGCCTTAGAGAAAAAAAAAGTATTTGTGACACAGCGTCTAGACAACTGAGCTATTGAAGCTCACACAAAATCATCGTCAATAGAGGTACATATATAAAAGTCTTCGTTCATTAGAGATTTGTTTAGTTTTTATTTAAATGATAAATATTTATATGTGTGTTGTTTGTGTATAAAAGGTGGAGATGAAAGAAAAGAATTTTAATTATTAATATAAAATTTTATATAAATTAACTATTAAATGTTAAAAAAAAACAAAAATAAGCAAAAAAAAGTCTTAAGAAAATAATAAAAAAAAAAATGTACAAAAAAAAAGTGAATTGACCTCACCGAGATTTGAACCTCGAACCCCACGGCCTTAGAGAAAAAAAAAGTTTTTGTGACACAGCGTCTAGACAACTGAGCTATGAAGCTCACACAAAATCATCGTCAATAGAATAACATATATAAAAGTCTTCGTTAATTAGAGATTTGTTTGGTTTTTATTTAAATGACAAATCTTTGTATGTGTGTTGTTTGTGTATAAAAGGTGGAGATGAAAGAAAAGAATTTTAACACATGGATGTGTTGTTATGCTCAAAATTCTACATACATATTAAACAAAGGGATTTTACTGGAAAAATTAGAGGTAGTCCTGGTTTTTTGCTAATATCTCAGCCATTTATTAACCGATCTGTCTGATTTTTAATAGCAAACAGAAATGGATCACATGTAACAGAAATAAAAAAGAATCAAGTCCTCATCATGTCTGGGTTCTTCGGAAAACCCATTTCAACACACAGACGGACAGACGGACATCGTTAAATCAACTTCGCTCTTCATAAGGACCCAGAATATATGTACTTTATAGGGTCTAAGATCAATATTGTAGAAATTACAAACGGAATGACAAACTTATATATACCCTTCCACCTATGGTGAAGGGTATAATTATTGAATGATAAAGCTACGAGTATATATGTAAAAAACTCACTTTTAACAGTTCCGCCATCCATACTGCCGGCTCCTGTTGACCCCTCCTATGCTTCAGCTTTGTTGTAGCTAATTCGCATATTTCTGGTTTTTGCTCAAACCTGTGTCCAATCAATCGGAACATTTTCTTCCCTAAAGAAGCGCTTAAAATAGCTTTAAGCTGTTGGCTTCAGAAATAAAACTCAATATTAGAATACATATTCATTGACACAAACAGGCACTAATACATACCTCGAATTCCCGATTTTCCATTAAAAAGTCAATTTAAGACTTTTCTTTTGCCACTGACCACTTTCTTGCTGGGTTTAGGCGAATGCGTTTTGGTTCAGACTAAAAAGATTAAATACATATGAGATATATATAAACGTATATTTTTAAAGAAATAAACTTACCGATGTATTTGTATTATTTGCCATTTTCTAATTTTTATTTTTTATCAACAAATGAATTTGCTGTTTTTTTTTTTTGTTCTTTTTATTACAAACTAGCATTCACTTGAGACTGATATGTTATGATACACAATACAACACTTAATAAATACAGCAAATGAAATTGTAAAGTTGTATCAGGTTTTTAAGTGTAAATTACCAACAACAATTTTACACGATACAACAAATACGACGATGCAATACCCGTTGTGAATTGCCCAATAGTGTTATATGTATATTATATCATATAACACTATCCATATCTTTTCATATAAATCATATCCAATATTATAAAAATCTATATGTAACTAGATGTATGGCGCAATATAATGTGAGTTTAAAAAGATTAATGAAATATACATTTAGATGGTAATGCATACTGACGTATCTTGATACTCGTATATATGATAATATATTATTAGATAAGGCCACATATGATTATATCTAAAAATTTTTACACGGGTCGGCAATACGATTGAAGTGAGGTTTTTATTAGAGATGGGCGCGTGAGTAATTTTTAACTCACCAAAAAAATAATTCTGGTCTATTTACATCTTTTCAGAAGTAAATGAAATATGTATTTTTAAGTATACACTCAAAAAAAATCGCGAACTTAAAAGTTACTGATTTTTTTTTTTTAATTTTGATCCCATATTTCTTTTATGCACATTAATTTAAACTTTATTGGAAAAGTTTTATAACGAATAGTTTAAAAAATAATTAAATTTAAAGTAAACCCTACTTTTTGTATAAATTACTCTAACAACAAATTACTAATTCTTAAAAGTTAACTATTTGTGCTACCTCTATATATAAAATAATTTTGCTGCAACTTGGAACAGATAGTTTAGACATTCAGGAATAGGGGCAATATTGTGGAGATTGCGAATTAAATCTTTAATGTTAATGTTTATTTAATTAAAGCTTAGAAATGCAGTCGGAAAAAGTCAATAGAAGATGTGTTTGACCTTTTTACGTCAATGGGAAAGATTTTTTCCAATTTTTAAATTGATAATTAAAGTATCTTATTTAATTTAACAGCTAGATGGAATCAAGCAATATTGATTTACTTTACATAACATCTAAAAATTTACAACATTCAAAAAATATATTGTCAAATCATTGACGGGGAATCCCAAAATTTTTCTCAATGCGTTCTTTCTTGATATGGTTTATTTTACCGATGTTGAAGTTTTATTACTGGACCACAAGTGTTACTTTCATATATTTTTTGAGTTCTCTGAAGGAGATCAACGTTTTATATAAAAAGATGTTGAAAAAGATGTAGATGTTGTTGAAAATGTAGTTCAAAAAGTTGATGAAGATAAATATAACTTTGGATATCTGTGCAGTTCCTCCTACGGAACTGGAACCTACTTTTTGATAGACAACTAACTTTAATATAGCTCATATATACCATGAAAGTGATTATCTGGCAGGTGTGATATGTTGACTTCAATAGAGATTTTTCTGAAAGTCACCCAGCTGAATACGCTAATGTCACCACTAAGCGATAGAGCATACAAAATAGGACCAGTCCTTAAACATATCAATTATTGTTTTCAAAATACTTTGAACAATTCAAAGCGGCAATCTATTGACGAGCACATGATCAAATTCAACGGTCGCAACATGATGAAGCAACATATCAAAAACTAACCTCTACAATGGGGATTCAAAATGTGGTGCAGGGCTGAGTCTTCGACACGTTTTGTTTTTGAGTTTGTCTTAAACACGGGGGAAAACGAATACCGTATAACTTGACTCAGAAGCCCACTTAGACTTGGTTGTGAAATTTATTTCAATAATTTTTTTACTTTCCAGCAAAACTTTGGTAATGGGTGCGATATTCTCATGCGTTACCTTGTAATGATAGCTTGTTAACTTTTTCGTTATTTGCAATCATAAAGTAATAAGTTACTCATTATTGATTACGTAATATATGATTTATAAATGTAAAGTTATAATTGAAATATATTTGAAAATCTTGTTTAGATACATTACTTTGTGTTTTTTTGTAAGCAAAAGGGTAATGTATGTTTGTTTTGATAACACTAGCGAAAAAACGAAGCGCAACAATTCATTTAAGTTTAAAGCAATCAAATACTATATGCGTCGATAGCTCAGTGGGTAGAGTTCTTGGCTGGCAACCAGATTTCCCTGGTTCGATTCCTATCATGACCACATTATTTTTAATTACAAATAATTTAAATAAAATATTTTATTTAAAATATTTGTAATCATTTATTTTTTTAACAAAAATTCCTCTTTTTTAAAAATCTTTTTTTAGACACATTACTTTTTCCATATAAGTAACCCCTTACATTATCACCTCTAAAGTAATGGGTATATACATACATTACTTTTAGGCTCATCGCCTGAAAAATTCATCAATGAAGTAAGGTGTAAAGTAATCCATCGGCCCCTATGGCTATACATTACTTTACCCATTATTTGGTAATGTGTGGTTTTGCTGGGTTGTTCGTAAATACTTTTTGAAATATTAGAACCTAAAAAGTGCTGTGGTACTCCTTTGATTCATTTGGCACTATTCATAAATGTTCCCCTTTTCATAAAGTTATTATTTATGAACTTGGTGATCTAAATTCTGTTCAAACCGCCTTTGAAAAAAAATAATTTTTGAGGGGGTGATATAGTTTATACTATAATACATTTTATGCCACACAATTAAAACCTCTGTACTTTTATTCCTAAAAGAGTTAAACATATAAGTGTATCTTATTTAATTTTTATAATTTATTCACAGATATTAAAGGTTCTCTGTTTTTAAAGTAGTTTCGTATACTACTGGGAAAGCTATGGGAGTATGTGCATTGCTTTTATTTCAAAATTATACCAGACCCAAAAGTTTGCTTTTATTTCGATATTAACGAGTACTTAGCTGAAAAAAATAACTTTTATTTTTTATCGTTTCGTTGTTTAGCGTACTTCTTTTGGGTTCACTAACTCCTAACGAACATATAGGATTACGCTTGATTTTTAGAAAGCTTCGTAATTTTATTTAGAATCGGTCTCTAAATATATAATGTGTATGGAGTTAACAAACATGTTAATTTTTTAAAACATTTTGTCTGAAAGTGCTCCAAGGATTAAAAAAGGGTGAAAAAATTTATTTGTTACAATATAAAATTTACCGAAAATATCGATTAAATTTCAAAATATTTTGTTGACATATGTAATGTATCGTATTATCTGTGATTTGGTAAATTATTCTTAGGACATGGGTGGAGGGTATTTAAAGATTCGGCACAGCCGAATTTAGTATTTTTTTTTTTTTTTTGGAAGGATTTTTTTTCAATTCCTTTCAAATTCTAATTAATGTAAATTATATTTTCATATCTTTTAAGCAAGAGTGCTTTTGTTTTAAATCGATGTCATATAACAGACAATTGACAAGTTACTTCTGTAGGAGTTCTGCCTTTTCTTACATCTTCCAAGAAAATTATTTTGCAATCTGTTCCCAAACGCATCAATTCCATGGAACCCCAACTCGTTTATCTAATGTAAGATATAACTAACTAGATTTATTTTTAAAAGTGGTTCTAGGAACAACATAAACAAAGTGAGATGTAAACCACCGTTACTAAAACCGACAGAAGAACAGGCTTTAAAGAAAAATAAGATGTTATACAAGTCGTTCATATGACTACCACGACTGGCTCGGCAGTACCTAATCCGATCAACCCAATTTTTCAGTACATTTTCGATTGTTTCAGCTCGAATCTCTTCAGTGGCAAGTTCGATTTCATGTTTCAACGCCTCAATTGTGTCTGGATGGTTTGCGTAACACTTATCCTTAATGATTTAATCCAAAGGGCTCAAATCACAGCTACGAGTCGGTCAATTGACATCAAAATTTCGGCTGATTATTCGATTTTCAAAAATAGTGCGTAAAATATCGGTGGTTGCGTTGGCTGTGTGCCATGTAGCCCCGTCTTGTTGAAACCAAATGTCGCCCATCTCATTCTCTTGAATTTTTGGAAACAAAAATTCGTTGAGCATGGCACGGTAACGCTCACCGTTGACGGTAACGGCGGCTCCTTGCTCAATTTTGAAAAAAAAAATGGCCCAGTCGTGGTAGTTATATGAATGATATTGTGTTCCATTCTTAAATGACAAAGTTCAACCTTTCCAATAAAACCAGAAATTTGAAAAAATAATCAGTACTTTTTTACAGCCGATTCAAATTTAAAATTTTAAAGATGCAAAAATTTCATAATGGCTTTATTTTACTTCTGTCAAAGTAAAGCTATATATAATTTTTTCTCAATATGATGTGAAATAAAGCCATATGGCCTTATTTCTTACGGTGTCTTTTATTTAGCAATGATAATGCCATAACCAGTTAACAGGCAGGGTCTTATAATTGGCAATGCTGGAAAGAAAATGTTATACTCCATGTAAAAATTGCATTATTCACGATTGTATGATTAGTTTTTACCCCAATTTAATATTCAAGACCATTATTTTTTTAATGGAAAATTGACGGTTGGGATTGCGTATTTTTATAAAATAAAATAATTAATTTTTACAATTTAAAAAAAATGGCAGTTTTTGTTTTAATTTAAAAAGAGTATCCGTCGTGCGTCGTATTCTTATAAGTATTTTCTCTAACAGCGACAATCATTGTAATTCGCGTTGTTATTCCATTTCCAAATTAAGTAAAAAATAACAACGCATACGATTAAAATTATCTGTTGTTAAATTTGCAATAACACAGTACAACAGCCAATCTGGGGGTGAGAAATTCCAAGTCAGGGTGATGGTACGTAGTTTAACATAACTCGAGAACCCCTTGTCCGATTTTGATGAAACAAATTTAGCAATATTAAGAATTACAATTTCTCTAATCTGTTTCTATGCTGTTTTCCTATATGTGCAACACTTTCGAAGTTAAAACTGAATGTATGAAGGGTTTTTCCCTTCATACATTCAGTTTTAGTATTTTTTGCCTAAAAATTTAAATATTTTTTTTTTAAATTCATAAAAAATCCAAAATGGAAAAAAGTGCCAAAACTAATTACTTTCGCGTAAAGTCACATAACTCATGAGCAAAAAAAGGCATAGATCATGAAAATCGATGCACGCGTTTCTCATTTATTAACAATTAGGTAAATGTATGAATTTCAAAAATTTGCTCCAGATATGCACAACATTATTTGGAGGAAACATTGACACTCAAAGCCGAACTCTCTCATATTTTCCTACTGTACTAAAAGAGAAATATTGATGTGGCAACACTGGTTCTGTAATGTTCACATAAAACATGCATTGTCATTATACTTCTTCTCTTTCTCACGCTGGTTCTGTGATTTTTGTCATTCAACAAGTGCCGACGAACGCGAACAGTAAAAGTGATTTTTCTCCAGTTTTTTAAAAGTGAACAAAACTGAACAGAATATGGAACTGTGCAAGCCAGATATAAATAGCTTTTGCTACTGCTGTGGTCAATATGTCTCAACACATAAAAAAAGGGGAAATTTCAGTACTGATTTTGTTCAAACATACGAGATGTACTTCAACCAAAATGTTATAGTGAACGAGCCGCAAAAAGGATAAGAAAATCGTATAATTACTTTGGTGTTGCAAGTGCCGCAACACCATTGCCTCATTCGGACCAAATTCCTGTGCCAAAAGCTTCTAGCCCAGATATTTTCTCTTCTACGACTGCTCCGACATATCATGCACGTGATGATCCCCCATATGAGCCATCAGTATCCAATGAGCCAATTTTAATAAATCAAAATAAGCTTGATTCAATTGTTGCCAAGTTGGAATTAACACAGCATAAATCGGAAGAGCTGGCTTCCATTTTGAAATCAAACAATTTGTTGGCACCCGGTGTGAAAGTCACAGCTTATCGAAGTCGTCAGGCAACACTCCAAAGTTTATTCCTTGTGAATGATGAAAAAACTTCTGCATATTGCCCGGATGTAGGAAAATTGATGGACGCAATGGAAATAAAATATGAAGCAGATGACTGGAGATTATTTATTGACAGTTCAAAACTCAGCTTCCTTCAAAATCCTTCAGTTCCAATCGCCTATAGTACAGAAACGAAAGAAACATATGATACACTGGAAAATATTTTAAAAATGGTTAACTACGCCAAACATATGTGGCGCATATGCTGCGATTTAAAAGTTGTAGCAATGCTTTGCGGTCTTCAAAGCGGCTATATAAAATATATGTGCTTTTTGTGCAATTGGGACACACGATTTTCCGGTAACCAATATGCATGCCACGGATGGAAACTCAGAGAGCACAGCAGGTTAAAAACGGCCAATATTATTCGTGAGCCTCTAGTGCCGAAGGAGAAGATATTGCTGCCTCCACTGCATATTAAACTTGGAATTGTTAAGAATTTTATCAAAACTGTCGCCAAAAGAGATGAAGTTTTCTTGTGTTTGAAACTAATTTACCCGAGACTCAGCGAAAGTAAAATTAAAGAAGGTAAGTTATAATATCACATTCATTTCCCATGATTTTCCATCTTAACAAATTAATTTTTTCCAATCAGGCGTAGTAAATGGTCCAGATATACGAAAGCTGATTAAAAGTGACGCATTCAACAATATTTTGATTGACGCTGAATTGAATGCATGGCAGGCAATCAAAGAAGTAATAGAAGGCTTGTTGGGAAAGCATCGTTCTAACAACTACGATGTTTCTGTCGCAAGGATGTTAAGAGCATTCTCGGAAATTGGTGTCCACATGTCCTTGAAAATCCATTATTTACATCATCATCTGGACTACTTCAGCAAACAATTGGCTACCGAATCTGATAAACAAGGTGAACGCTATCATCAAGTTGCTATGCCATTTGAAATGAGACAAAAAGTCGCCGAGTGCAATAATTGCGGAAATTTGCTGGTGGAGTAAGCTTGTGTGGCAAGACAAGGATGATCTTGATGATAAAGAATTTTCAGGAGATGCAGAAGGGCCAACAGTGGAGTCACACATTGACATTATGTGTGGTTCAGAAACTGATGATAGCGATGAATGCGATGCCACTAGTCCCGAACAACTACCATCGAAAAAGTCTAGGCAATATTTATTAAAATAAATAAAAATAAATAAATAAAATAAAAATAAAAAATTATAAAAATGTTTACTTAATTTTTTTAGTAGTTTATGGCCAGAAGTCTGGAGTTATTGGGGAAAATTTATAAAAAAGGCGATAAATGACTCTTTTTTGAATAAAAACAAATATCAATATTCTTGTCAAAATGGGATACCTTCACTTAATTGTAAATAAAAGCAGAACGCGTTAATCGATTTCTATGATCAATGTCGCATTTTGTTTATAGGTTATGTGACTTTACATGAAATTAATAACACTTGATCCTTTTTTCCGTTTTGGATTTTTTATGAATTTAAAAAAAAATTTTAATTTTTAGGCAAAAAAATATTTTTTTTCTCCACAAATTTATTTTTACCGGCGAAACTGTTGATTATAAAGAAAAACGTTATATGAACGGATTAAAGAAATTGTAATTCTAAATTTTTTGGAGTTTGTTTTAGCAAAATCGGACAAGTGGTTCTCGAGTTATGTTAAACTACGTTTTTGCCAAAATGTTACAACTAAGCGAAAAACATCAAGATAAGGAAAAAATTTAAAAGGTCATAAAAAAAACTGACACATACGAACGCCAAACCCTTTGAAGGTTTTACTATACTGACCTAGTACCATCACCCTGACTTGGAATTTCTCACCCCCCAAAAATGTTCCATAGTGTACTCGAACGTATGTCGTTTTAAAAAGTAACGCGAAGAAGTTACGCTAAAATTTAAAATGTTTAAACGTTAAGTTTTCAACATTAATTATTATCGACGTTAAAAGTTAACATTAATATAAAAAATAATGTGGAGTTTTTGCCATAAAAACATTTTACTTTAACTTTTTTATTGAGTTAACTTATAAAGTAAAGGCAAAAACACAGATATAATAAATTATAAATTTTAGTTACACCTATTGTCTTGGCTAAGTAAACAGTATTTTTTATTATTATTAGATTTGTGGCACTGATGTTGTATGGCGTGCAATATGGTTTATCTTAACCGACTATAATTTTCTCACTTGCTTAAAAATTTATTTATTGTACACTATACACCCTCGTTGCAGTTTGCACTTATTTCACAATAAAAATAATACATACTCTATACTAAAATGACTCCCCCAAATGAAAAGCTACACTCTAACCATATCAAATATTATCTACACTGAACAAAAAGTTGTAAATGAAAGACACATACAAATGTTGTTAGCTTTTGATGAAAGAAATTGTTAAAATAATTCTGTTTTTTACTAAAATTATGTATGTTTTTATAAAATCAACAAATTTCATTTAAATTTGATCAAAATTATCTTTAAATTGCAAAAGTATTGTAGCTGTAGATACAGTGACTCAAACAATTGACCACATGTTTCAATAAAAAGAGTTTGAATTACTGTAAAAACAAAACAACTCATCATGCTCATTTTTGCTGCTTACGTTTTGTTGTTTTGTTAGCAATGCAATAAGTCTAGGTTCAACGGGATCAGTGGTACCGTTATCATTTTGTAACAAAATAAGTAAACAAAAATGCATGTGGTCAATTAAATGTGTTTGTTAAAACAATAGGAAAATAAATAAAAATGAATGTTAATATTTAGTGTCGCCTAGCTAGAACAGCTTCCAATCTTCTTGGCATACTGTTCAACAAGTTTTTACAGCAGGATGCTGGAATCCTCCCCTATGCTGCGTCCCCCATGCTGCGTCGACAACTCTTCAATACTTGTCTGGGTTCGCACCAGAGGTGTTCAATCGGATTGAGATTAGGTGACTGAGGTGGCCATGGCAGTACTTTGAATCTACTTATAAGCCATTTTTGTGTCATTTTGGCGGTGTGTTTTGGATCATTGTCATGTTAAAAGACAATGTCATAGGTTTGTTTGTTAAATTTTTCTCAGGTAGCAGGGAGGTTTCTTGACAAAATGTCAACATAATAGCTGGCATTCATCTTGCCAACTATACGTTGCATTGTTCCAACACCCCCTGCCATCATACAGCCCCATATCATAACACTACCGCCACCAAACTTTAAAAATGTTTAATCACTTATTTTTACAATAACTTATTTAATGTTATCGCTATAACTTTTTGTACACAAATAATTGACCATAAATTTTTTTACTTATGTTTTTACAAAATGATAACGCTACCACTGATCCATTTGAACTTAGACTTATTGCATTGCTAACAAAACAACAAAACGTAAGCAGCAAAAATAAGCAAATTCTGATGAGTAGTTTTGTTTTTACAGTGACTCTAACTCTCTTTATTGAAACATTTGGTCAATTGTTTGAGTTACCATGCAAAATCATTTGCATAGTTGGGCTTTTAGCGTCATTACTTGTGCAAATATATAAAGTCTGGTTGTCATCTACAAATACCGAAAATTTTTATAATTTAATATAAAAGTGTTATTACCAAATAATTTCAAATTATAACCATTAGTGACTTATTTTATTTTTTGCTTGTAATAAATTTATACAACTATGTATGTCTTATTTTATATTAATTTTATGTGAATTGTCAATTGTAATTTTAGTAATGTCATAGATTCTTTTTTATTTTCTATCTTCAAATTATTGTTCTTAATAGTCATTTTTTTAATTTCATGTTGCATTATATTTTTTGAAATTAACTTATTTTCTTAGAAATGTATTTTCTTGGAAACGTAAAATTAGTGAAATAGATAAAAATATAAAAAATAATGAAATATTAAATTAAAGGGTTATTTTGTAACTATGGGAAAATTTGTCACGTTCAAATATGCAACTGATATATTTAGCACAGCTTGAGTCACTAATATCAAAATTATATTAAGGTGAATTTGTATATATACATACCTTTAGGAAAATTTAACACTAAGTGACTCTGCATATCCTAAATATAGTAGAGTTGTGGAATAACCCCATTAGAAATTTATAATATATAATTCGTCCATAAAATAGAATTGAAATTGCATCGGTAAATTTAACAAAATAATTATTGAAATTGGTTAACTCTTTCCGGGGCACTATAAGATATCAGTGAAAATTAAACGAAATTTTAATTTGCTTTCACTTATTATGTAATTTAATTGAAAAATATGTATTAAAAAATTTTTTATTTTTGTAGGATTCTGAGCAAGGCCATAGTATTACATATATACCACCGCGCACTTAAAATATTTTTTTTATAAAATATAAGCTTTAAATTACATGTTTAAAACGGTATTCGTATGGTACCAATGCGCCCGAAAAGAGTTGAATAGAAACAATTCTAACATAACAAATATTTTGTCAAAACAACACCATATTACATAATTTAACGTCAAAATATTTGTGTACTAAACAAAGTTTTAAATCAACCGATTGAAAAGACATAAAAAAGCAAAATTAAATGTATTTTAAGAAAAAAATATTGGAAAAATAGGAAAAAAAAGCAAAAGTAAAAATTTGGGGGAAAACACTAAAAAAAAACGGAACGAAATTCCAGAAAAAAAAATTTTTTTAAGTATTTGGGGTACCAAAAAAACTAAACAAAGCAATATAAAGCTCAAAAATCTTAAGAAAAAGCTACTTTAAAGCTAAGAACTGGAAAATCTAAAAAAAGCAAATTTGCCTTCATTAATTATATTTGGATTTTACTTGAATTTACTGCTGTTTTTGTTTCAGTGTATTTAGCCACCGCTTCCCACTGTTCCTCCACTGTTGGTGTAACTAGAATGGAGTGTTTCTAGCTCAGATTCGCTAATTTGCTACTGTAAACAATGACGCCTGTCAGTTGCAATTCGAAGTGCAAAATGCGAAAAATTGTTTTAACGATTTAAGCAGCAAACATGCACATATAAAACAACAACAATACAAAGTTAAATAAATAGTATACAAATAAACAAAGCAACAAAACAAATCAGTACAAATAGGAAGGAAGCAGAAGAAGAAAAAAGTATAAAAGTAAAAGAAAACAATGACAAAAATAAATTAATGCACGAATTAAGTCAAAATAACGCTAAGAGCACTCGTATAATAACAATAATAATGATAGCGACAGCGACGACGACTATTTATCCTGGTTGTTTGAAAAAAAAAGTTAATATGTCTCATAAAAATATTATTAATGTATAAAAGTCTTTATAAATTTAAATTATAAATTTAATATATTTTAACTAAAACAAGTCAGACTTTTATTTTTGACACTGGCCAATTTTAATATTTTCGTTTAAATATCAACTCGATGTTTTTATTTACATTAAATTGTGCACTAGCATAATTAACTAAAAAACCAATCCTTAATTATTATGAATCTCAGCAGTAATTTGAGCCATGGTGTAATGGCAACCCGGTTAGAAATATAGATACACCAAACTAAAAATAGCAGTAAGATCAACTAAAATCCAAACTAAATAGAATGAGTTATTAATATACAGCTAACAAAACCCGTACCCTGATTTAGCACATTGTTTAGTAAACATGTATTTTGACTTATAATTATTTAATGTTGATTAGTTTTACGCCTTTAGTAAGCTTATGTTTTCAACAAATTTAAGGAATTTTATAAAATATAATAATAATGAAACATGAAATTAAAAACGCAACGCATAAAAATTTTTGTATACAAAGCTGTATAAGTTTGTTTAAAATAATAATTTAATAATTCTATCACGTATTTATCAATAATAATTTGAAGATAGGAAATAAAAATGAATGATTTACTCAAATTACAATTCACTTAAAATTAATTCAAAATTAAATTTACATCATTGCATAAATAAATTAGAAGTAAAAAAATGCACTAATTATTTCTCTATAAGTTACCAATACCAACAATTATTAAGTAAAAATATTTTTATATTAATTTAATTAATTTTATGTTATTTATTATATTATTTTATATTATGTATTATTAATTTATTAAAATTATTTTCTACAGCTAGAAGACTTTTTCAAATTAAAGACAATTTTTACCAAATTAACTTCACGTCCTTTTTACACATTTTTGTGGAATTTGCAATTTCAATTTTGTTATTTTAACAAAAAACAAATGTGTCAAAACGATTATTTTTCTTCTATATTTTTATTCCTATAAAGGAATAACGTTACTGACTGACTCACTCACTCACTCACTCATTCAACATCGCCCAGCCCAAGCCGCTAGCGTTAGGAGGCTGAAATTTGGTAGGTCCCTCTCCGGCGTAGACATCCGCTAAGAAGAGATTATCGGAAATTACTTCGGGGAAGGCAAAAAGGGGGAAAAACTCCCCTTTCACGATCTGCCTAAACCCTTTTAGCTAGAAACCTGAAATATGAAATACAACTTTCTGGGAGTATGTACTAACTCCTTGATAAGGTACATTTTAGAATTTTGACCAGGGATGTGGTAAAAATAGGGGTTTAAAGGGCGAAAAGTCTCCCCCTTTTTGGCCTTCCCAAACAGTTGAACCTGGAAAGTTAAAATTTGGTATACAGACTCCTTCTCCAGTGTTGATAACAGCTAAGATGTGATTTTTGAAAAATCAAACGGGGAGGGGCACAAAAGTGTAAAATTCTCCTCCTCGACGGCCTGCCAAAACCATTAGAGCTGGAAGGTTGAAATTATGTATATTGGTTCCACCTGAGGTAAAGACATCCACCCAGGTGGGATTTTGTAAATTCCTACGGGGAGGCGCAAAAAGGGGAAATCTCCCCCTTAGCGGCGTGCCTGCACCGAAATAGCAAGATACCTGAAATTTTAAACATGTATTACCTGGCGTATGGACTAACTCACTGATAAGCTTTATTTTAGAATTTGAGCCAGGGACGTGGTAAAAATGGGGTTTAAAAGAATGAAATGTCTCCCTTTTTACAGCTTGGCGAAACCGCTGGACCTAGGAAGTTTAAACTTGGTATGCAGGCTTCTTCTCCAATGTATATAACAGCTAAGATATCAATTTTGTAAAATCCAAAGGGGAGGGCCAAAAAGGAGAAAATTCTCCCCCTAAACGACTTGACAAAACCGCTACAGCTGGAAAGTTAATATTTGATACATAGGTTCCCACTCCAGCGTAGACATCCACCCAAGTTGGATTTTTGGAAATTCCTACTGGGAAGTGCAATAAGGGGAAGCTTCTCCCCCCGAACGGCCAGCCTAAAGCGCTGAAACCAGAAAGTTCAAATTTGGTATGCAGGTTCCTTCTCCTTTTGAAGAATCTAACGCGAAGGGGCAAAAAAGCGAAAATTCTTCCCCTTGAGGGCCTGCCAAAACCGCTTGAGCCTGGAAGTTAAAATTTGGTACATTGATTCCTCCTTCAATGTTAATGTACAAATGTGAAAATTTGCAAAACTGCAAATTTGCAAATTTTCAAATGTGCGAATTTACAAAAGTGTAAATTTGAAAAAGTGCAAATGTGAAAAAATTAAATTTTGATTGTTTGATAGTTTGATAGATTGATGGTTTGATGGATCGATGGTTTGATGGTAATGTAAATTTGGAAATGTGTCAATATGCATATGTGCAAATGGGAAAATGTGGAAATATGTAAATATTTTTTTATTTCATTCAACATCACCCAGCCCAAACGGCAGGAGGTAGGGCGCTAAAAATTTGGTACATAGATTCCTCCTCCAATGTAAATGTGCAATTTTGTACTTATGCACTTTAGCAAATTTGAAACCGTGCAATTTTGCAAAAATGCAAACGTGCACGTGTGCAAATTTGCAAAAGTTCAAATTTGCAAAAGTGCAAATGTTCAAATTTGTAAAAGTGCAAATGTTCAAATTTGCAAAAGTGTAAATTTGCTAAAGTGCCTATGTGCAAATTTGCAAAAGTGCAAATGTGCGATTTTGCAAAAGTGTAAATGTGCAAATTTGAAAAAGTGAAAATTTGATGGTTTGATATATATATTGATTGTTTTGGTGGATTGATGGTAATGTAAATGTGCAAATATGCAAATGTGTAAATATGCACATGTGCGTATGTGCAAATGGGTAAATGTGCCTTTTAAAGTTAAACATTAATTTCTTAATTTTTCTGCGAAATCAAATGTTCTAAACTCACTCAAACTAAAACTATAAAAATTATGTAAGACAATTAAAAAAAAACTAAATTCAATATTAAAAATAAATAAAATATTTGAACAAAAAACCAAACTGCTAAAATTGTTAAATTGAATAATAAAAGTGAATTGTGTTCTACTTAACAAAATGTGAATTGTGCTCTAATTAAATGAGTTGTCTATCCCTTGATTGAAAGAATGCGTATTACCCGCGCTGCATCGTTGGCCGCATTTAACCGTTTGGCTTTCGCTTACAAACCCGACATAAATTACAGTGCTAATTAGAAAATTTCATTTGGTGAATTTCCTTATGAATGTTATCACTACCATGCCCTCAATTTTGAAAATGAGTCAGCCGGAATGTGGAAGTTATTCGAAATTTCAGCTTAAAATATGTCAATCGCATAACTTTGTATTTGAACACTGAATGTTATGGTATACATACCATATATAGTTCGTTTGATTACGTTTTGCATAACTGTGCACAGCATTTTTGGTGTCATGTTGTCAATTTTAAAACGAAAGTTCTTGTTAAATTCCTCCAAGGGCTTGTTCGCTTACAACGAATATTCCCATAGGAAGTAGTCCGCGAAATTACTCTCGCTGGGAAGGCATCTTACAAAATACGCATTGTGCCACGTGCAGAATGACAAGTCCTACAAATCTAGATCTTCAACTTCCGATACGAAAAATTCAATCAGGATGGATCTATAGCGGTCGCCGCTCATCGCAACAGCATTATCGTCGAAAAAATAAGATCCAATAACCTTTTCCGACTAAAGTGCACACCACAGTGTTACTATAAGAGGATTTAATGGTGCTTCATGAATCATGCGTGGATTTTCTTTGCCCCAGAATCCATAATTTTGTTTTGACGTGGCCACTAGACCTGCCCTTATTTTTCAAAATGGCGGCGCATAGGAGAGTAGGGTTCAAAACGTTTCCATTTTATGCCACAATGCTCCATGTAAAATTTGGGCTCGATTCGAATAAGACAAGGTTTTATTATAAGAAATAAGGAACTTTATTCGGCATTTTGGTAACAGTTTTGTCAATATTTTGTAATTTTCTTATTTTTATGTTATTCTTCACTAAACTACCTTTTCACTAAGCTATTACTCAGAAAAATCTGATAAAAAATAATAAAGTTACAATATCTTAAACATAACCTAAAGATGTTTTTTTGAACGATGTATATTTTTTGCGATAAGCTTCAACAACTTGCAATAAGAATTGCTTTTCGTCTTCTTTGTTGATCAATATCCGATTATAGTCCTTTATGAACTTCACTCCTCTTTCAGCGGTGTCATTAACGACGGCTAAATTTTTGCAGAAAACGCGGCCTTCTTTAAAACTCTCGTTGGTTTTCCATGTTGATGGGTCAAATTCCAAAAACTCCGGCGACAAACCGAACCGTACAAAGAAATTGTTAGTCTTGTTTGAAATGAAGTCGCTCAAGCTATGGTTCACGAATGTTTGCGGTTTTGAAACGGCCCGATTTTGATCCACTTCAATAATAGGCTCATCGTATGCAAGGCGCTCAACCATTTTTCCTTTCTGTTTAAGAGAAACATTCGAGTCAAAGAAAGCCAAAGCCATTGGTTCTGCTGATTAATACCACATGTGGTTACTCATCTTCTTCAATATGGCAGCAGAAACTGGAGCATCAATTTGAGCGTATTCAATGGAATCTCGTATGAAATTGAAATCCTGGTTTGGAGCATTGATTGGATTTGTACAACCAATCCATGCACGAATGTAGATTCGCGCCAAGAAAATGCACACGTCGCGCAATCCACTCAGTTCTCTTGCCGTCATTGTGAAATGGTTGCGGAAAAGGAAAATTTTGAGTGAATAAATGCCTTTGCCATCCATCGCGCGTTGCTGGTAGCGCTAGGAGAACGGAAGCTACCACAATGTGTTTCATCCAAGAAAACAGCAACTAGTTGGAGAAACTCTCTATAATCATTAAGAGGGTGACGTTCTTTCAACTGCTAATTGCAGTAATTTCTGATGGCGGCTTGTTCATCGGGGGGAATTTTTAAACCAACGATTTCGTCCTCGACACCATTCTGGAATGCAGTCTGGTCAAGACTCTTCCAGACTTTCGCGAATCTCTCGTACAATTGAACTTCAGGACCGCTGCTTGTCGACAATTTCACCTCAAAAACCTGGCGCAGAACGATTTCGTAAATATGATGGCGACAGGCCAAGTGCAGCAGTTCTCGACGGCAATACTGTGGTTTCTGCAAGATAATGCAAGCGCCATTGAGAGCTCCAGTGTTATTGGAGGTCGTGTCGAATGACATAGCTTCAACTCGATCGACAATGTTCCAACGAACCAACAGATTGTAAACAGCGTCAGCTGTATCTTTTCCGCTTGAAGATTTTATTTGAGGTGCTCCAAGGAACTTCGAAGTCCCATCATAGCTGACCATAACCGCAACTCTCTCAACTTTTGCGCTGTCTACAAGGTCAGCCAACATTTTGCCGTCCCAATGTACGACAAGCGGCTTATTAATACTTAGCTGTTTAGGGGAAGAGACGAATGACTTATAAGTACTTATATCGCTAACTATAAATAATACTAAATTACGTATTCTACAAATTCGGTATGGATAACTTCTGCTTCCTTCCAGCGGTTTTCTCGACGATATCGATTAATCGTTGTTCGGTTAATAATTCACTGCATCGGCGCAGGCTATCAACACATGAGCTGCCATTGTATCGGTTAGCTTGGCGTGGTCAAGCGCAGAAGCAAGTCGTGGCGTTAGAAAATTTCTACGCCCTCTCTTCTGTACACTTTTGTGCGGTTCAACGATGTCACCAGTTTCGGCATCGGCAGTGCTCTCTTCAATCGCTTCACCCACGTCCTCAGCTTTTTCATCAATTCCTTTCATAACCTCTACCTCACCTTCTCCACTCGATTCTGTATATTGGCCGGCTACAAAAAGTTTAAATTGTATCTTTGGGAGTTTGGACAACTCACTGATAATTGCCTTCACATCCAAAAAAGTTTTTCACCTCAAACTATTCTAGACTTTGCCCCGTCCGACCACCATTTGTTTCGATCGCTGCAGAAAGCTCTCACTGGCATACGCTTCACTTCATAACAGAGCATCCGAAATTGGCTTGTTTCGATGGCCCGGAATCCATATGTAGCCAGAAAGATGCGAAAAGGTCATAGCTAACGATGGCAAATACTTTCAAAAAATGTATATTGTACCAAATTTATTTATGTAATTTAATATCCCGTACTCGTATTTCAGAAAGTATTTTGATAATATTAGAAGCGTTTTGAAAAATACAGTCTAATTATTAAAATTATGAATAATTTGATAAAATTTGACGAATTTTAAAATATTTGCCAAGGATTTAGAGAATTATTATATTTGGCTTCAGCACATTCGAATTATTAAAATAGCATATTTCTTGAACTCCACTTTGCGACACAGCTCTTTACATAAAAAAAGTTGTTTTTCTCCATATAACTTTAGAGCGGTTGCGCCACACCTTCCGAATAAAATTCGTAAGTTGATAAAATAAGGTTCATTCTAATAGGTAGGATAGGGATATAACTTTATGCAAATATCAAAAATTACATAACACAGTCTTGTCCTGGCAAAACATGGAGAAATATTATTTTGCTTCTTCATGGTCATTAAAAGAATTCTCACAATAAATGCCTTGAAGTCAGCATTTTAAATTTATGTTTTTGGAATAACCCCTCATGAAATACATATATATATTGCTTTTAATTAATATCCATACGTTGAAGTTTATACTAAATATGTTTAAGTTTGGAAGACAGATTGTTTTATTTTTCTGGATTTCTTTTTAAGGGTAATTTTGAGGGGTTCAGAACATTTATTTAAAATAAAACACATAAGGACTAGCGAAATTATTTATTTTAATTTTTATTTGATTATTTGGCATATAGTAATATAAGACAATATGTGTACCGCAACCACATTTTTTTAAAGCGCATTCAGAAGCAGCAATTTTAAATTTTTTCGGCTAAAAGTGACAGCCAAAAATTTATTTTTTCCATTATAATCAAATAACCTTTCCTTAATGACGTTTCTTGAACAAAAAATTACCTTCATAAAAAATTACTTCCATTTGACAAATGTAGGACAGTAGCATAAGAATTAGGGTTTTTTATTTCAGTGTCATTTGTGTACTTTTTGTATGAATATTACAAATTTTTTGTTGTATTCGAGAGAATATGTTTACCTGGTATTGTTATGTCATGGGACAGTAGAAAAATCAGTCCATACAAGAGAATGAATTTTAATGATAAAATTTAAATAATTAATTGCCATAAGATATACTTTCAATTGTTTTTTTTTTATTTCCTAAGTTTGTGTTTTATTTTAAATAAAAGTTCCCAACCACTAAAAAAAACACCCTTTATATTCTTGACAACTTCGCTCAATTTCTGGAAATTCAACTTTTTAATCTTAAAATTTTTGCTTAGCCCAGAAAATCAGCAAAAAATGTTGCTGAGTCAGCAAAATTTTAATCTGAAGGGTGATTGGTGAAAAACAGCAAAGCTTATTTTTAGCAAAAAAAATAGTAATAGACTATAAATAAAAACAATACATTTTTTGCTAAATATTAATAGACTAAAAAAAAATTGTAGAAAAATTATAATTTAGTTTTTTTTGTGATTTTGAAAATAATTTACAATACAAAAACATCCAGTCTTCCGCATTGTCAAAATTATTTAATTGAAAATCTATCTATAAATATATAAAAACAATTATAATTACTATAGAAACAAAATTATCGCTAAATCTCATAAGGGATATTTATAAATATTTAGTTTCTTTTTAAATACACATTTAGGTTTTATCTTTATTAAATTCAAATTTTTAGCTTTTCTATAATTTAAGTCAAGTAAAACATATCTGCTTTAACACAATATTTTGTTTTTCTGTATCAAAATTTTCTAGATACACATATTTTTGGCGTCCTTTTGTGTTATGTTTATATGAATGAATGTTATAAACAAAAATCTTCCAGTGTTTTTTTTTTAAACTTCATTTAGACAAGCTGCGACATTTGTCTCGTGTCTTTCTGATTGTTGTCATAACTACATATAAATGTGTTGATCAGCCCAATTTTGTAAAATACTAATTCAAAGTTAATTTATTCCTGAAAGAATATACAAGGTGGCGCAAAAGTAATCCTCCTATCAGAAAATGCTATAAATTTTGCGATTGGCCCCTAATGTCAGTTCTGTTTTGACATTTGTGTAGTAAACACATGCGAAATCCACGTTAATAAACAATGTTACGCTACACTGCTCCAGAACGCGGAATATTGGTGACTATTTATTTGAGCAATAATGAAGATGATTTTTCATCAAAAAAATTCATGAGTGATGAGGCCCATTTCCATCTTAGCGGGTACGTAAATAAGCAAAATTTACGCTTCTGGAGCACTAAAAATCCGCGTGTAACCCACGAAGAGCCATTACACCCGCTCAAAGTCACTGTATGGTGTGCTGTTTTCGCTGGAGGAGTCATCGGACCTTTTTTCTTCGAAGACGTGGCGGGCCAAACGGTTACTGTGAATGGTGAGCGCTACAGAGCAATGATCAACGAGTTATTTTTGCCGCACTTGATGAATTGGGATTGGAAAACATGTGGTTCCAACAGGACGGTGCAACGCCAAACACTGCACGTGCCACAACCGATATGCTGAAGGATGCATTTCCCGGGCGCCTAATCTCCCGTTTTGGCGATTTGCACTGGCCAGCAAGATCGCTTGATTTGACCGCTCCAGACTTCTTTTTGTGAGGCTTTTTGAAGTCGCGGGTTTATGTCATTCCTCAGACTCTTGCAGCTCTTAAAGACAATATCCGTCAAGAATGTGAGGACCTATCGCCGGAAGTTTTGGCCAAAGTGATGGAAAATGCCATAAAAAGGGCTCAAATGACAATCAACTGTGGCGGCGGCCATTTACATGACATCATATTCTCGACTTGATGTAAAAAAAATTAAAAGACCAAATAAAAATAATCCACAAGAAGAATCATTTTTTCATTTTTTTTAAATTACAGCCAAAAAACATCGGAAGGTTATTTTTGCGCCACCCTGTAAATAAAGTTTTTGCTGAAAACACAATTTCTGGAAAATAATCGCTGAAAACAAGTATACATATTTTCTTAAGTGTACATGAACTAACTTTGCAATCGAGAATAAGTATGGGTGAATATTTTAAGAAATCGATAAAAAAAAATAAAAATATGATAATTAAGAAACTAAGCCAAGAAGCGGAACATATTTTCTCCAAAAAGACTCAAGAAAATAATTTTTATCTTGAGTACTGTATTGCCTATATCGTGAAGCCAAATAATTTTTTGGCTTAAAAATATTATACCCCTGTAGGTATGTTATAAAAGCAAACAATTTTAAGAGTAAACAATAATTCCAAAAATGTCACCAACAGTTTAAGTAAAGCAATTTTAACATGTACTTTGTCATAATTTTGAAAAATGTATTTGAAATACTACATGGCATCAAATGATCCAGAAAATAAAACAACAAAAATAAAAAAATAATATAGAAACGTCACACCCAATTGCAACAATGCTTAAATGAATGATGCTGCCTGCCACTGTTTTCGAATGCTGCTGATGCTGAGATATAAAATGGAGTTGGAGAATTATGGTATTGTTGTTATATTATTGGTTTTGTTCAAACTATTTTCGGGTACTTCAAAACAGAACTGACTAAAAAAGTTATAAAAGAGAAAATTAAAAGCCAAAATAATGTAGCGATATTAGTAATTAAAGCAACATGCTTAAAAGTATTGATTTCTTTGAACATGCAATGATTTTTAATATTGCGAAAAAATCATGTACATTCTGAAAGGGCATTGTTCTTTTAAAACAACTTTGAAATGTTAACATTAGAAATTGCTGCAGATTTCAAAGAAAAATCGGTATTTTTACGAAGACCCGCTAAATTGAGCCGAAGATGTTTTTATGTGACTCGTGGTTATATTGGTTTGGGAATATATTTAAAAGAAATAACAACTAATTTGCATCTAAAAACCCTCTAACAATTCATACTCTTATGTGTATTTTTTTTTTCATTTCAGCATTAAGAAGCATATTTGGCCATGCACTTATCCACCAAAGCATCTCTCTACGGGTTTCGAAGTTAGCAAAAACTCCTATGTGAAACTACCCTGCGGAAAAAAAGGGGTCAGTTGGGAATTTGGACCTGTCCCGTGATAGGGGAAAACTTGACCGGTTCCGAAAATATATATCACGAGATAGGTGAAAAGAGGACCAGTTCCTGAAGTACCTACCACTTGACCGGTTTAAAAGTCATGACATGTTCGTTTAGACCAGTCCTGTGACATGTCACAGAGGGCAATTGACCTCCACCTAGGACAAGCCCATGTTAAAGTGACCTCTCCCGTGACCGGTCTCTATCACAATGAACCGGTCACGTGACATGTCCTGGGATAGTTCCTTTTCACGCAGGGTAATAGTAGAAATCCTGCGACAAAAAAACCTACACATGCATGTGTTTTACATACATAACTGTTTTTGATTTGTATTTAAAAACTGTACATTTATATTTTAGGTGAGTTCGACGTACGTTACCGCGGGTGCCCGCGGGAATCCAATATTACCAAAAAGCGTTTGTTGTAACAAAAATTAGGCAAAGGAGAGAGTTTATGAGAGAGTAATTGTGTTTCTCATTTTACCAGAACTTACCCGTACTTTTTGTTTGGGTAAAATGGTAAAATTGTCAAATCGTCAGCTGCTGCTAATAAATTAGCTGTTTTGGATTTGTGAAAAAAAATTACTATAAAGAACTTTTCCTTCTTAATAATGAAAAATACATTTATTTATAAAGCTGTTTTTTAATATGTATAAATTTGACGTTTATTTTTGGGTATGAAATGTGATTTTGTGCGTTCGCAGTATTTTGGGCAGTCTTATGGTTTTGTGAGAGAATTTTTTGCTTACTCTCATTTTACCAGACTTTACCCAAAATTACTTTGTACAGACCTTTTATATGAAAATAAAATTGTACGTGTAGGAGATTTAATCAGCGAAATAAAAAGCGATTTTCAATTTCAATATTATAATATTATAATTTATGATGTTTTTATTATCCTCTTTATTATTAACAGAGTATGTTGATTTCTTGCAGCTAGGCAGTACTTAGTTTATAAAAGTTTACTCGACAATTGAATTTTATGCTCAAAACTAATATTGAAAAAGTTCAAAAAAGTCAAACTACAAAATAATAAACAATAACAACAAGTATTGTGCTAAAATATTGAAAACCTGTTTTGAGAACAATTGGTATACATATTTCTGTAGCTTATACTACCAGCAGTAATATTAAGAGCAATAGAAAAAAAAACGATAATTCCGTTATGATTTGCTTACAATAATAAAGGGTGACTAAAAAAATTTTAGTAATTTTAATACACCTAAAAAAAAAGATAAAAGTAATAATGAACTCCAACATTCCCCCGCACGAAGAACGACTGTTCTTAACAACCTTTGTGGAAAAGTAATTACCGACGTTGAGAATTGAAGTCATCCTTTGTAGGTAGAAATGCAATTTTTGAAATAGGTCTTCTATAAACTTTACCATTTGATACAAGGCTTACTACACGAACTCGTCCATCCACCCCAGGGTGAATTTCGGTTATACGAGCTAATGGTCATTGACCTGGGGGTACACGTTCATCAAAGATTAATACTAAGTCACCGACTTCTGCATTTTTATGAGGCTTTAACCATTTTGGGCGAGATTGTAAACGACTTAAATATTCGTTGACCCAGCGCTTCCAAAACTGTTGTTTTAAACGTTCTACTACCTTCCATCGGGTAAGACGATCAACATTACATTCCAACAAGTCTTCATCAAGAATACAAAGTGTTGGTTCACCAACGAGGAAATGAGATGGTGTAAGTGCTTGACAATCAGATGGGTCTGAGGACAGTGGACACAGAGGTCTTGAATTAAGACAGCATTCAATTTGTGCCAAAAGCGTACATAATTCTTCATAAGTTAAAACTCGATTTTCCATTATTCTTCGGAGGTGATGTTTGGTTGATTTTACCCCAGCTTCCCAAAGGCCACCAAAATGGGGGGAAGCTGGTGGAATAAAGTGCCACTGAGTACAAGTATTAGCCAATTGTTCCAATAATTCTTCGGGAAGAGATGCTCTGTTACGGTGGAATAAAATTTGGAGTTGTTTGTTTGCCCCAATAAAATTTGTGCCGCGGTCGGAGTACAGTTCTGTACACATACCCCGACGAGCAGTGAATCTTCGAAATGCAGAAATAAATGAATCTGAAGACAAACTTGTAACGCATTCTAAATGGATAGCTTTTGTTACCATGCAAATAAATAAACAAATGTAGACTTTAGTTGTGACTGAGTGTCGAGCAGTTGACTGCTTGATTGTGATTGGCCCGGCATAATCGACACCACTGTGCTTGAAAGGTCGACTAGGCTCAACTCTTACAGCAGGCAAATCGCCCATAATCTGCTGTGCTGCTTTTGCCTTGTACTTGAAACAAGTAATGCAACGTCTTTGAACTCTTTTGGCTAAATTTCAGCAGAGAATACCCAAAATGTTCTGGATACGTATGCCTGCATTTGTATAAGACCACCGTGCAGAGTTTTGACATGAGCATCTGTAAATATTAAAATTGATAAGGGATTGTGTTTGGACAAAAGTATAGGATGTTTTAAATCATAATTAAACTTGGCCTTTTAAATGCGTCCACCCACACGCAGAATTCCAAACTCATCCAAAAAATGGCACAAACGCAAGATGTTACTGGTGCTGGCAATAAATTTTTCCCTTTCCAATTGTTCTTCAAATTCGATTTTTTGAGAAAGCTTAACCAATGTTCTCATAGCACGTTTAATTTCATGTGTCTTTAGAAATCCGGATTCTCGTTTTTCGCTTTTCGTTCCGAATCGTAAAATATAAACGGTGACACGAACTAATTTATTCAGTGATGAATATTTCATTAAAAGATCTGGGTATTGTACAGCTTTAATGGTATTAGTAATAATATACGACTTTCTTATTTCTGAGCTTGTGTGATATGGCTCATCAGGTTGTTTTGGCCAATAAGTAGAAGGGTAAGATAACCAATTTGGTCCGGACCACCATAAGTCGTGGTTAAGTAATTCTGATACACTAATGCCGCGTGAAGCACAATCGGCAGGATTGCTTTGACTGGATATGTAACGCCACTGGCTATTATTAGATAAACGCTGTATTTCAGCAACTCGGTTACCAACAAAAACCGTCCATTTAGATGATTCCCCTCTGATCCAAGATAAGACCGTCATGCTGTCTGTCCAATAGTAGATATGGATGTTTTCACTATCTATTTGTTTTTGAATTTTTTCCATAAGCTTAACAAGAAGTGCCGCTCCACATAATTCTAACTTTGGTATTGTAAGTTTCTTTAATGGCGACACTTTCGTTTTTGATTGTATAAGATTAACACTTGGCAATCCACGGCCATCTCCTAGTACCTTTACATAAATCACTGCTGCGTATGCGGATTCAGAAGAATCATAGAATCCATGAAGCTCCAACCCTCTATTTTGGTAACTCCCAATCCAACGAGGTATACGTATTTTTTCTAAATCTTTCAACTGGGTTATATATTGATCCCAATCACTTTTAACGTTTGTATGCACCATATCTTTCCAATCAATGCCTTCGAGCCATAATTTTTGAAACGTAATTTTTGCATTTATTGTTACAGGACTCAGCCAGCCCAAAGGATCATAGAGTTTAGCTGCGTCGGATAAAAGACTACTTTTTGTAAATTTTTCATGAATTTCAAAATTTACCTTAAACGAGAACGTGTCAGTTAAAGTTTCCCACTGAAGACCAAGCGCTTTCACCACATTTTGCTCATTAAATTCAACTTTATCTAAATTTTCTTTATAGTCTTCTGGTATTTTAGACATTAGCTCAGCTGAATTAGAAGTCCATTTTCTGAGATTAAAACCACCAGTTTGCAATAATTTGACAAGTTGTTTTTGAAGACATATCGCATCCTCTACAGTATCTGCTTCCGAAATTACATCATCAACATATGTATCAGTGCGTAGGACTTTACAAGCATGAGGAAAAGACATCTTTTCATCTTCGGTTAGCTGGTGTAGAACTCTAATAGAAAGATAAGGAGCGCAGGAAGTTCCATACGTTACGGTTTAAAGTTTAAAAACAAAAATATCAGTATCCGTTGTATCACGCCACAAAATTTGTTGATAATGATGTTGATCTTTGGCTACCAAAATCTGCTTCAATATCCGACCTGAATCCAATTTAAAAACGACGCCATCTTGTTATAATAGCTGACAAATCATTTTGTAAAGCCGGTCCTGCGGATAATTCTTCATTTAATGATGTAAATGGTGAACGTTTACTGCTTCCATCGAACACTACGCGTAGTTTAGTTGTTGAGCTACTCTCGCGTAAAACACCATGGTGAGGAAGAAAATATCCTTGTGGATGAAGACTTTGAGGGTAGATACCAACTTTAACCATATGTACCAGTTTTTCATATTCAGCCATAAACTTTTGATACTCAGTTGCAAGTTGGGTATCTCGTAAAAATCGTTGTTCCATATGTTTTAATCGCTTTAAAGCATTAAAATCGGTATGTTCGAATTTAGGCGGAGCTCCACCAACAAGTTCCGAGATAAATGGCATTTTTACTGTATACCGACCATCCGGTGAGCGACTATGAGAATTATTAAAATGTTCTTCACAAGCTTTGTCTTCAGGTGTTAGCTGACGTTGTTCTATAAGCTCCTCCTGCTCCCAAAATGCCTTTAATTGGTTATCAAGAGAGATAATGTTAACACTGGCATTATTATTGTATGAAATCTCTGACGTGGGGCCAGATACGACCCATCCAAATTGAGATAATTGGAGAAATATTCCTTTATCAAACTTTTTTGTTGGGGTTCCATCACATCCCCATATATGTCTCCTCCAATCAGTATATCGATATTTTCACTACTATCAAAAGCTGGATCTGCTAAGACAAAATTATCAAGATTAGGGATATTCTTTTTGTTAATAGGCCTGGGACAATAATCCGTCAATGAAGGCAATACGTAAGCACTACTTTGAAGATTAAACTCTTTTTTGAAAGAGGATTTAATCGAAAGATTAACAAATTTTTTTGTTGTAATGGCCTTGCCACATATACCAAAAATTCGAGCAAAAGTTCTGTATGTTTTAAGTTGCAAAGTCTGGACCACATTCTCTGTAATGAAGGTGGCTTGGGCACCTTGGTCCAATAATGCACGCAAAGAGACATTTCCATTATTTGTTTTAATAATAACACGGGCAGTTGCAAGCAAAACTTGTGGTTTCGTGGTAACATGAAGCAATGAGAAATTACAGTTTAAATTGGAATGGTTTTGAGGCTGTTGAGAATAGGTAGATGGAAGTTCTGAATTTTGCATGGCATTAAAGTCTGTTTGCAGACTGTGAAATTCGTTGTGAATAATTGTGTGATGGCGTTGTTTGCATATCTGACAACTGGTTTGTAAACGACAATCATCAGAAAAGTGGCCTGGATGAAGGCAATTTTTACAGAGTTATTTAGAAAATACAAAATTGCGCTTAGCAGCAGATGATAGTGACGCAAACTTAAAACATTTATAAAGAAGATGACGTTTTTCGCAGCATGGGCAGTTTTCATCGTTTATAGCAGTTATATGAATTCGAGGATTTTGAGGACGTCTATAGAATTTAGACGATTGATTGACAGTATCATGTCGAGGTTGTTTGTGTTCACCAATAGACTCCAGAGTACGAAAGGTTGTATCAAGAAAGGCAAATAATTCTTTAAGAGGAGGTATTTATTTTGTGGCTTTTAGTGATTGTTCCCATTCTTTAAAGGTTTGAATATCTAATTTACCGACCGTTAAATGAATTAAAATGGCATCCCAGCTGTCGCAATTTATATCCATGGTACGCAGAAGGGATACACAGTTTTTGGTACTGTCCAAAATTCGTTGGACGCTTTCGAAAGAACCATCAAATTTTGGGATATCGAGAAATTTTTGAAGAATATGATCTACAATTTTACGTTTGTTATTATATCTATCGTTTAACGCTGACCAAGCTGGGTCGTAACTTGTCTCAGAAGGAGGTTATTCATTTACTATAAAAAATGGAGTTTCTTTACATGAATTTAATAAATACACTCACCAAAAAAAGTCTGTAATGGCAACTGAAAATTTTGCTGTTATTACGGGAAATTCTGCTAATTTGAGCCCAGCGGTATTTTTTGCTAATCTTAGCAACACATGTCTGCTGACGTGTAGTACAATGAAATTAGTAGAAAAATTAGTAGCCGCTACTAAATTTTAGTAGACTTTTTGTAAAGTGGAATTTAAAATCCGTTTGCTAAAATCAGCAAAAAAAATTACTAAATACTATTAATATTAGTACAAAGTTTTAGATTTATTTTTTTTATCGAGCATCAAAAATTTTAATTATATTTTTTAAAAGATGTTTTATACAAAATGAAAAAAAAAATCAAAGGCTTAAAAATCTTAAAAATTCTTAAAACATAAACGAATTTATCATTTTGTTTTAATTTGGTAATTTCTGTTTTACAAAATATTTTAGTCAATTTTTTTTTACTTTTAAGATGAAATTTAAATTGTTGTTAGGGCTGATTTTTAGAAATAAAAAAACTTTTTAGTGCTATTTTAAGTGGATGTCCTATTTTTAGACATGAGTCGGTATCTTCACTTCCGATTCCTTTATTAATCCTATGTAACATTTAAGTTTGTATGTATAAGTTTAAATTATTAGAAATATCATTTCCATCAATATCGACTTTTTTAAAATTAGTAATTTTTTTTGCTAATTTTAGCAAATCGGTTTCCAAAAATTTGTAAAATGATTTTTGAAATTAGCAACGAAAATTTGTAGATATTCTGTAAAAACTCTGTAATTTGTAAAATGTAAATAGCAAAAAGATTTGCTAATAATAATTTTTTTACTAAAAATCAGTACAAAAATAGTAAATTGGGATTGAAAACCGTTTACAATTTTTCTACTAACTTTTTTTTTTTTGAGTGTAGTAGTACTTTTGTATTTTAGAAAGTTGGGTGTTGTTGCGTACCAATGAAATAAATATATCTCTATAGGATATCCAATTTAAATAGCCTCCTGTAAAATCGGGAATATTTATTTTAGGCAATCTGACTTCAGCACAAACGGACTGATTTCGGTGCAAGGGTAGGGCAGTAAAGGTACTAGAATATAGTGATGGAGAATGTGGTTTTTTAAATTCAAAAGAAGCATCTAAAAGTTTCCCTTTTACTGTTAAATACGAATCATAAAATTTATAATGAACATCCCCTTTAAATATGGGACGTCATCGAACGGAATAGATTGGTCTCGAATGTGATTATAAATTCGTTCATGATTATCTTTAAATTGTTTACAAGTTACTTCAATCTCTTCCAGAAAACCTTGAACAAGGCCGCGGGTTTTTTCTTCGTTTGTCTTACCATCAAATTTTCTTGTTAAATGAGTTAAGTGTGTTTGTAACTCTCGTTGGTCTATCGAAGACGGAAATAACTCCTCCATTTTTAAATATGATTAAAAGCCAGAGCAATTCACAGCAACCACACAAAAATTATGATATAATCTTTGTTGAGCAGAAAACAAATTAATTTATCTTGGGACCGGAGTCCCGGGTTTCGGCACCAAACTTACTGTAGGAGATTTAATCAGCGAAACAAAAAGCGATTTTCAATTTCAATATTATAATATTATAATTTATGATGTTTTTATTATCCTCTTTATTATTAAAAGAGTATGTTGATTTCTTGCAGCTAGGCAGTACTTAGTTTATAAAAGTTTACTCGACAATTGAATTTTATGCTCAAAACTAATATTGAAAAAGTTCAAAAAATTCAAACTACAAAATTATAAACAATAACAACAAGTATTGTGCTAAAATATTGAAAACCTGTTTTGAGAACAATTGGTATACATATTTCTGTAGCTTATACTACCAGCAGTAATATTAAGAGCAATAGAAAAAAAAATGATAACTCCGTTATGATTTGCTAACAATAATAAAGGGTGACTAAAAAAATTTAAATAATTTTAATACACCTAAAAAAAGATAAAAGTAATAATGAACTCCAACAGTACGAGTATTCTTAACAGTTTTCAGTAATATTTCGATATTCAATTACAATTGAAGACAAATGTGATAATTGAGTAAGAAAAGAAGAGTTTTTGAAGCATTTGATAAAGATGAGAGTGAGGCAGAAAAAAATTTGGAAGTATTCTTAAAGACGGAAAGAAACAGAGAGTTACGAATTATGGGAAAATATGATTAAAAAAGAGCTAGAAAAGTAAAACTCAAACTATGTCCCATCTCGTGCAGATTATAATTGAACTTTGAGTAAGCGACAAGGTAATGCGATGCAGTGTTGTGAATCCCAATTTCTAATCTGCTTTTTTTCAAATGGAAATATATAAATTAACCCTGTGACGGCCAAATATCCCATTTTCAGTTTTTGTCGTACTTGGCACCGATTTTCTTAAAATGCGGCTTGTATCGACAGATCATAGTTGTTACTTTCACACAATACTAACTATTTGGATCAATATGGTCTCAGAGCCAATAGCATCACCACAATATCGTAAAAAAATATATATTTTTGCATAATTCTTGGAACACATTTTCTCGAATCCTATTGGACAACACAGGGAATCAATATCTTGGTAGGTCATGGTCCATTCCTTTAATTTTTAGAAACATCGAGATATTTGGAATTGGTTTACTTTATTTGATTCCTCTGATTCCAAATTTGGCCTCCAAAATTTTAAATCTCTTTACAATTTTGAAAAATTTTGTAAAAAGGATATTTCGTTAAAGTTACAGTTAAAACTCGATTTTGCCCCAAGATGTTTTAAAATTTTTGTCATATTCGTGATCTGAATACTAAAATTAATTATATAAGATGTGTCATAACACAAATTTTATCTTAATTGTTTAATTCGACACTTTTCTAGAATAATCTGTAGGCTTTTCCTGTTCACTTACATGATGATTTGTTTCATTAAACACTTTTAATTCATAAATTAATAAAATACACATTAATAAATAAAGTTATTTAAACAATTAACAATGACTCATTATTATTTATATTCAAATAATACAAAGGGTAAACCATTACAGGTAACTTATTATTATTTAATTAAAAATAATAAAATAAGTAACATATTATAGGTAATACATTATTTTTATTTTAAAATTAATGCTGAATGTAAGGAGTACTCATTACAAGGTAATGTATAAAGTAATGACAAGTCATTACCATCCCAGCAAAATAAGAGCTGAGGAAGAAGTAGTTAAACACTACATCTACTGAGCACGAAGTTGTGAAAATTTCGGTGAATCATTAATGATTTTAACATTGGCGTGTCATTGGGAGGAAGTAGTTTGTTTCGGTGCTATGAAAAATCGATGAGCAGATGGACTTTTTCATTAGTTTACGGAAGTTGTTAAATATATCGGGACTACAAAATAAATATAGGGAGTGGCTTTTTTTAAAGTTAAAAATGTGATTTTAAAAACGCAAAGAATTATTATTCCGACCGGGACAAAGTGAATATCACTGGTATGCAAAATATGTTTTAAATAAGGCATTTAATGACTGCAGGAACTAACCATTTATGGACCAACTAAATATTTTTTTTTTTACTAGTAGGGGTTAATATCAACATTTTGGAAGTTGTTTAAAATGACTTCTTACAAATCGAAAAATTTGCACTATTAACTTCTTTGGATGTTCTGAAAAAGAGATTCGTAAAGAATAACATCCATTTTATTTTGCTGGGATGTTTATGTTGGGAATGTATTAATAAATTTGTATACTTCGCACTATTCTCAACAACACAGTGCACACTAGACCATACCAGAAAATAAAGTTAGGCGTACGCCTTCGCATCTAAATTATTTTTAAATGAAAGTTTTGAAGTTTTTTTTTTGCAGAAACTAGGAGTCGCCTTATTAAATTTTCCTTTGAGTTGTGATTTAATAAGAGATATTTACAATTAGCACTTTCAATGGCACAAATATTGTTGATGAAAGTCGTAGCTGACCACAAAATGCATTTCATCCGGCTTGTGTCTAAATAAATTTTCTGTGTATTCTCCATGATTACTAAATAAAAATAAGAAAATTTTTTCATTTTCATACATACGAGGGTGAATCAATAAGTCCGTGACTTTTTTAACTAAACACAGTTTTTTTTGCAAAAAAAAAATATATTTTTCAACATAGTCTCCTTTTAGCTCAATACACTTAGTCCAACGTTGCTCCAATTTTTGTATTCCTTCCAAAAATAGGATTTTTCGAGGTCCATAAAATAGGCATTTGTTTGATCAATAATTTCATAATTTTTTGATATTTTCGATTATTATATGCATGATTTCCTCTCGCAAATGAGCGTTTTGTCCAAAATTGTTTATGAGCCAATTCATACGATGCAATTGTTTGCGTGCAATTTTCTTAATTCCCCTTTCTAAGTTGCTTCCAAAGTTATGTCTATTTATACGGTGACTTTAATTGCACGAAAACTGAATGTGAATGAAGCAGCAAAAGAAGAATTGGTATGAGTGTGAAAGAGAGATAGCAAAAACGAAAACCGTGCCTTTTTTGTTACCCCGCTTGCTTCTCTACCCCGTTCGCCAACAAACAAGAATCGCACGTAATAATTGCTTGCAACAAAGTCACTGTATCTTTTATTTTAAATAAAAGTTCTACACCTCTAAAAAAAACACCAATATTTGTTTATTAAATAAAATGTATTTAAACTATTACGATTGTGCATAAAATTTATGTAAAAAGCTTAAAACAAAGAGGCTCCAATTTTATCTTCCTTATCAGAATCCAAGTCTTAGCGAAATTAAAACTTTCACCTGGAAGAGTAAAAGAACATTAACTGAAACTTAGGAAACAATAATAGAGGTGATAACCAAAGAATCACAACCAATTTTTTAGTTGGATGTGTTAAGTCCCTTTTCTATGAATGAAATTTGACAAAACACACTTCACAAATTAATATTTTATATAATTATTCGTTGTATACGAGGTTAACAATGAAGAATGAATGAAGAATTTTATAATACATAAGCAATTTTCTTGTGAAGTATTCTTATTTAATTTTTTTATGTTAAGTGCATTTTGTATGCCGCAAACAAACGTAAAATTAATAGAAATCGTAAAGGGAACCAGCCAGAAGTAATGTTGATTTGCCAGCCATTTGTAGCAACCCCGTCCCATGGCATACTCAAATTACTTACATGCTCACTTACTTTATTGTGATTTTGGTAACATAACTAGCATAACAATACGTATAAAGTCCATTAAATACAAGTAACATACTATATAATATCGTATTGTATTTCCCAGCAAAAGCACACCTTACCATTTAATGAGTCTGGTAATATAGATTCATTTTTTGCTTGGATAATAGCTAATCATTGACTGTTTTGATAATTATTTCTTTTATTTTTCATTTTTAAAACCTCAGTATTTTTTTACTTTTTACCTATTAATAGTTTTTTAAACCTTGTAGATCCAAGTTAACAATTAATAAAATAACTGTATTCTTCAAATATATAATTATATTTTGTCTTGTGTATAGAATACCAAATAAAATAAATAAAAGTAAAAGTGTTGCACGTATTACACATACGTATTACACTTTATATTACGGGTCTCATGATGGTGTTTTATACACTCAGAAAAAAAGTTAGTAGAAAAATTTGTAAACGGTTTTCCATCCCTTTACTTTACTTTACTATTTTTGTACTAAGTTTTAGTAAAAATATTATTATTTGGCAAATCGTTTTGCTATTTACATTTTACATAATATAGACTTTTTACAGAATATTTACAATTTTTTGTTGCTAATTTCAGAAATCATTTAACAAATTTTTGAAAACCGATTTGCTAAAATTAGCAAAAAAAAATACCAATTTTAAAAATGTTGATATTGAAGGAAACGTTGTTTCTAATTAAAACTTACACCTACAAACTTGAATTGCCTTAAAATGTTACATAGATTAAAAAAAGAGATCGAAAGTGAATATACCTCTACTCATGTCTGAAAATAGGACATCCACTTAAAATAGCACTAAAAAGTATTTTTAGTTTTAAAAATCAGCCATAAAAACAATTAAAACTTGACCTTAAAAGTAAAAAAAAATTACTAAAATATTTTTGAAAACAGAAATTACCAAATAAAAACAAATTGATAAATTCGTTTATGTTTTAATAATTTTAAAGATTTTTAAGCCTTTGATTTTTTTAATTTTTTATAAAATATTTTTTGAAAACAAAAATAATAAATAAATAAAATATAAAAATGTTGATGTTCGATAAAAAAAAATAAATTTAAAATTTTGTTTTTAATATTAGTATTTTTTTGCTGATTTTAGTAAACAGATTTTAAATTCCACTTAACAAAAAGTATACTCAAATTTAGTAGCAGCTACTAATTTTTCCACTAATTTCATTGTACTACATGTCAGCAGACATGTGTTGCTAAGATTAGCAAAAAATACCGCTGGGCTCAAATTAGTAAAATTTCCCAGAATAAGAACGTTACCTGCAACGATTGTTGCTATGAGGGAAAACGTGCCCTAAATAATAACGTACGACGGTGACTGCACAAACTGTCATATTTATTTTAGTGTAAAGAGTGCAGTATATATTCTTTACACTCCAGTGTCTCCTTTCCTTATTAACGACCCACTTTTTTTTTTGTTTTTATATTTTAATTTTATAACAACAATAAAAATAAATAATTATTTTAATAAAAAATTAGAAACGAACATACTAAGATGATTATAGTATGTTGTTCATACGAGTATACAAAGAGAACATAAGAGCCATAGAATATCGTATTAATTTTACCCATCATATGCTTTTTGTTTACAAAAAACTTTTAAAATGCGGGAACTCTGTTAAGAGAATTAGAAACAAAAAACAAGAGATTAATAAAAAACGTTTTGGAAATAAAAAAGATTGTATGTCAATTTGGAAAAATACATCACGTTGTTATTCTGGGCCGACACTTAATAACTATTTCATTTATTTTTTAACTATTTCATTTGTTTTTAGATTTTCAATATAATTGCATCAGACTTCTTCTATACATCTCTTAGGTACTTAATGCCAATGTGGAAGTCCTGTTATTTTTTATTTTTAAAACATTTACAAAATAATCACAAATAAAAATTTTTATTTAAATTTTAGGAACTAAATTAACTAATGAATTAAATTTTCAACAAAATTTGTTATTATTCTCCTATGATGCAGCAAAAAGTTAAGTTTGATTTCTTGAACAAATCAATTTTCGCTGCTTTTGCTGGCTAATATTAGCAATTTTTCTGCCAGGATCCCCAACAAAAAATTTCTTACTCAGCTAAATTTTTTTATCTTCTTAATTTTTTTAATTGTAAATGCATTTATTATTTATTCAATACTATGAAAATTAATATAAGTTATTTATTTTTCAAAAAATGTTTAAACTGATATTATATTGTATATGACAAAGACAAAATAAAAAATTTATTTACATATATTAAAAACTAGTTTTTTATAATAAATATAAATTGACAATAACTCAACTTTTGGTAAAATATTAAAAATTAATTATAATTTAAAAGCATGTGTTTACAGGAACTTCATATGTAAAATACGTCGGCTGAATAATTTATATTTTTTTTCATGGCGTATTTTTTGTAAATATTAAATGAAAATTACAACTGAGTCTGACATTTTATCCTAGCAATAACTGTTAACAAATACATACGTCGAAAGATAACATAATTTTGATATTTTTGCAGTATGTCTACATATTTGTTTTAAGTCTAGCCGGGTTGTAATCCATTTTAATTTCCTCCGCCTTTCATTGCCAGTAGAGGGTAATGTATTACCTATTACCACAAATGACACCCTCTTGGTATTTGACTAAAGTGTAACTACTTGCAGTATTTAATGTACTGTACTGTAGGGGAAGTAAGTACCCAATTAACCAGATATCGAAGCTATATTACCTACAAGGAGAAAACAGGTTCATTATGACAACCGAATTTCTTGCCAACCGAAATTCTGTTAATACAATATAAATGCCGTTAAAACCATATTTTTCAATTGGATTAGGAATACATTTGGTTGCGACAACCGAATAATTTGGTTACTGCAACCGAACTATTCAGTTGGCAAGAAATTCGGTTGTAATCTGTTATCTCTGTGTACGTGATATTTATGACAATCACTTGTGATACGATATCGTTTTTCCAAGAAATTATGATATCGTTTTCGCTATCGAAAATAGCTTAAGTCTGTTACGGTATCGAAATATTATCGTTATCTTAGGAGACTTCGATATCGAAAATGGTTTTGGCAAAATACTTTTCCGAATCCAAAAATTTGAAAAAAAAAAACAAATTGTTGCATATCTTGTTAGAACTGCATATTTAGCTTTTAAGTGCATATTTAATGCTTTTTAAGGCATATTTTTGCATTTTATTGCAAATTAAAATCATGTTTTAATTAATTTTTAGTGCATATTATTTGGTTTTTGTTTTCTTTTTGGTGAATATTTTTTAAGTGCATATCTTTAGTGCATATTTTGAATTTTTACTGGATTTTTTAAGGGCATATTTTCAATTTTTTTTACATGAAAGCATCTGCCCTGATAATAACACAATTAAAATGCACCCAAAAGAAGCTAATATTGAAAAAATTGTAGTTACTTCGGATGAAGATGAAAATTAAAACTCAACTAGATTGTGCATAGTATTGACCAATAATAAAGGGAAGATTTATAAGTTTCTGCAAGTTAAGTTTTTTTTTATAATAAATTTTTTAAAGTATACTTTTTTCCTAGAACCTTATATTATGACTTTATTAAAATATGACATCGTTTTCGGATACCTAAGGTGATAACGATTTCGCTATCGTATCGTATTTTGGTTTATTGGATATTTTTACTTTACTCAAATATCACCTTATTTTAGCATGAGGATGTCATTGGAGATAATAGGTTAAAATTACCAATAAATACCAGTAGTAATATATAATGTAAGCATATATATTACTACTGGTAACTGGTAATAGGCAATGTAAGGTGTATTATATAGGGTATTTCATAAACTGCATTACCTCTCTAATACATGAATTGGTAATTCATATAACCAAGATTTAGCTGGGAACCGATTTATAGCAGTTCGCATCCAAAGTTCATGTAAGCTAATTTAACAGTATGAGGAAGATTTGCAAATACTCGCACTCTGGTCAAGTAACATTTATAATGACGCCTCTATTGCACAGCACCGACCTTATATAAAATTAAAAAATAAATAAAATAAGTTACGAAGTATCATTATATGATCTTCAATATAAAAATATTCACTTAATAAAAACTAATTTATTTTAAATTAAAACTAAGTACAAAAAGGATTTACAGTGTCGGCCAAAACTAATTGATTGTAGTTTATAAATTAACTCATATTCTGTAAATTCATATCGGTTAATGACATCCTCATAATATTAAAATACTTTCTTTTATTCACATTCCGTATATTTTAAATTTATGGGGAAATAAGCGAGAAAACGTAATGAACTAATATAATAGGCTTTTTAGACTGAACATCTTTGTGAAACGCATGGAAGATGTTGAAAACATGAAACATGAATTTACACTGGAAACTTCTTTCATCTATCATTTATTCATCTGTCAAAAAAAATAAAATAAAAAGACGCATAATTTTTGTAAAAAAATAAAAAATATTAAAAAGTGGATTTAGAGAAAGCATTAATCATTTGAGTAGTTCTTTCTTTGCAAGAACAAACCGGAATATTAATGCAGTACATGTGCCGCTCATTTTCCTTTGTTTATTTTCTGCAATGTCAGTTTGCTAGTGATGGCACAAAGAAAATTGATTTTTTACCAGTTTGTTAGTGATGACACTTAAAATAACGAAGATGTAAGATGGAACTAAATGAGAAAGGATCATCTTTTGCAGATGTATAAAGATGTTGAATTATTGGCCTGTATAATTCTTATGGGAAGATATTAACATCTTTGCAAATTGATGAAAGATGTATGTCAGTGGAAAAAACCTATAACGAAGATATTATTTTTCGTTAAAATGATGAAATTTTTTGTTAAATAGATAAAGAATGATCAAATATTGTATTACATATTAAAAAATATGTTTTTTTTTTTGTTTGTCTTAAGTCCTCAATTATAAGAAATATTAAAATTTGTAACATTTTCCTTTAGGATAGTTAAATAGAAAGGATACCAATGATCTTATGGCAAAAAACAGTTTAAGAAAAATGTAATATCCAACTTAACATCATAATGCCCATTTTACAGAATTTTTTGAATATACATTTTTTCGTCAAATTAAAACTGCATTGTAAAGAAACAAAATATTTGGAAGCACTTTTTCGGATAATATTAGAAAAAAATTATAATAATTCTTTTTCGATAAACTTTACAGTGCCACCAAGATTTCATCATTCGGTCAAAAACTATCTTAGTTATGTGGGGTATAAGTACTTGAATTATATTTAGAGAGCCTTCGTATATCTACTATCCCAAATGTAATTTCTACATCGGAATCAAATGCTGATTAAAGTTCCAAATTGTCACTTTTTTTTATAAGTTTGAAATCTCACAGATTTGGTTAAAATAAAAAACCTAAATCTAATTTTATACACATACTAATAGTCATCGCAATAGTATTGATTAAAATACCGGACTTAAGAAATAATTCAAGAATTTATACTCCATGTAACTTAAACAGTTTAATATACTTTAAGAGATGTCGTTCCAAATGTCCTTATTCTAGAATAGTAGTTTTGACTACAATATAGTAATTTAATTCGACAAAAAATTTGGAAAAAACGAGTATTACGATGTAAAGCTGTAAAATGTATTTTATTTAAAATATTTTTGGCGATAAAAAATTCTTGGCATCCTTTTTAATTTACTATCTATAGGGATAATGTGAAAAATTATCACATTTCTTATATGTAAGGAGCCAAGACGAAAAAAAAATTAACAGTTAGTACAATTTTCGAAGATAATTTATTGTCGATTCAAGAAAAACAAAACATTTATTTAAATTAAAATTTGAGTAATTCAAACAAATATTATCTTCGTTATATTATTAGTTCAGTATGTATGTTATTCCGCTTTATTCTCTGAGATTCTGATATTCTTTATTCCCTATACATTTAAAATGTACGGAATGAGAATGAAACAAAGTATTTAATTAATAATAGAATGTCATCAATCGATATGCGTTTGCAGAATAAGAGCACACAGAAAAATATTACAAAATTCTGTTTGTATTATTAAACGTCTTTCTACAACATTTTTGTAAAAACAAATAAAAAAAATTGTTTAAAAGTTGGTGCCTTTTGGAATTTGTAGGTACAAAACTGTAACTTCCCTTTTTATTTTAAAGAATTTTGATACGAAATTTAACAGCTTACAAACATTTCAAACAAAAAAATATTAGAAAGCGAATGTGAATAAATATTGTGTTTTAGTTACTTAAAATTTTATGATACTTTTTTCAGTGTATGATTTTTAGTTTTTAAACCACTCAAAGAAATGAACATAGTATTTCTGTTTAATTAGTTTTGGCCGACACTGTGTATACATACAATAAATAATTTATTTGACGAGGTAAAATATTCATAACGGCAGCATTTGTTATCTTAAAAGAAAACTACATAGTGGTATAACCCTCAGATCTTTACGAAACTTGAGGACAAACAAATTAATTCACTCATAATTTTTTTAAATATTCCATACAAACTTAAATATATATAGATGTGCTAAGTAATTATAGTTATAGCTGCTTAAATATTAAGAATTTATAAAAATGCTGCCAAGTCTTGTAAATTATTAACTTTTCTCTTTTAAATGTGAACAAAAATATTTGAAAGTTTTTTATTTTAAATTTGATAAAATATATGTTTGTTAGTAAAAGTAGAGCAGGGCACACAATATAATTGTTTTATTTCGCGTTCCGGCGTCCATATATGAAAACAGATTTCGTACAAATGCGGCCCCATATGCACAAATTGTATTTGCTTACAAAAAAAAGAAAAGTCAGGTAAGTAGAGATAGTCACTTTCCTTACAAATAGTCATAGCTAAGATATAAAATTCGTAAAAACAAACCTATAGAAATGCGTTACTCGAAAAATATGTTTTTTAATAAGAAACTATTCGGACATGTTTTATACACCGATGGACGCGTTTTCAAAATCTATACAGTTTGTCTAAAGTTATTTTATCGGTTCGAGATCATGAGCATTTTTCTTCATTAGAAAAATTATAATTTGTTTGTAATTTAATGAGAAAATAAATAAAAACAAGCAAAAATTGGCTAATTTTAGACCACACACTTTAACGTCTAAACGTTATATTTTTTGTCTTCTACAACATATCTAGTTTTTAGAATGGTGTTTGTTGATGTGTTTCAGAAGACGATTGTGCATGAGTCAATAGCAGGGGCGACATAATACTGTAACCATCTGGTGTCATAGGTGAATACGTGTCACCTTGTTCAGGACTGTTATTATCGACATGATTTGGCATTTCAATGCCAATTGATTCTGTTGTGTCTCTTTCATTGCCGAAATTGTTAAACATTTGTATAGAATCCGCAAGTGAAGTTTGTGCCACAACATCCAAAGCTGAGTCATTTTTCAATGGGGAACATTTGCGAGCCTTTGGTAGCAGTTCCAATTCATCACTATCTGTTTCGGCCATCTCTACTGAAGCACTCGGAAAATCTAAACATGCTGTGAGTAGATTGGGATATTTAGATATATATTCGACTATTTCAGAAGCAGTGGGACGTTTTTTGGTATCTTGATTCCAGCACGCTTTTATAAGGCCTTCCAATTGGGGTTTTAATCCGTTGGGTATACTTAGGGTATTGCCACTTTTCACATACTCCAATACTTGGTTATTAGTCAAACCCTGATAGGGAAATGATCCAAATGTTATAATTTCAAATAAAACTACACCAAAAGCCCACACATCTGAGGCAGGAGTAAACATGCCCAAGGCAAGTGATTCGGGAGCCATCCATCTGACCGGCAACATTCCTTTGCGATTAAAACGATAATAGTCACTCTCATAGGTAGGGCGTGACATACCGAAATCGCCCAATTTTACAACTCTTTGGGCATTAACCAAACAATTACGACATGCTATATCTCGATGCACATACTTCTGTTGAGCCAAATAGGATAAACCTCGGGACACATCCATTGCATATATGGTGAGACGTTTCGAGGAAATATCCGAGTCATCACTTAATTTTTCATTAACCATATGGCGACGAGCCAGCAAATATGTTTTTAAGTCTCCATATAACATAAATTCCATGATCGTATAAATAGGTTCGGATTGCAAGCAAACACCTAAAAGTTTAACGATATTTTTGTGATTAAATCTTTTCATAGCTTCTGCTTCTGACAAGAAATCTAAGCGATCTTCTGTAGAAGCTCCACTTTTTAAGGTTTTAACGGCTACGGCTGTCCACGCATCAGCACCTATTTGCGCCTCACCACCGTATACTGTACCAAAGGCACCTTCACCCAAACGACGATTAACAACAACATTCTCTTTGGGTATTTCCCATTTGTCCAAAGTGTTTGCATTACTACGGGATGGAGACAAAAGATCTATACCAAAGTTTTTCATAATCTTAGCGGAACGTTTAAGTTTTTTATCGTATCGTTGTTTCCAAAATAAAAAAGAGATCAAAGATATGACCACAACAGCAATCAGACATAGAGTAGCGGTGAATGCTACGGTGGCGTTTTCGCATTCTGTATTTAAAAACTCCGCCAATGCTGAAAAACTACAATCGAATGTGCCATCGCCTGGAGGTTTCTCATCGGATAGCCATAATATAGCGCTTTTGTTTAAAAGCAAACTTCCACCATTTGTGCGCAAATTTCGTCCACGACCAATGAACTCTGGTGTATATTTTCCAACTTCCACTGACATATTTTTGCGCCACTGCATTATGATAAGATCAGTTATGCGTGAACCACCTTGACCGAAACGAACCCTACCAGAAAGTCCTTGAAAATCAGTCTCCCAAATAAGATCCACAAAACGGTTGACTACATTCGGAGAGCGTAGATTCTCTACAGCATCTTTGTTCTCACGTAACAATTTATCGGTTGCTAAAGCATAAACCCACACCGCATCATAGGCGAAAGCTGTATACTTTGAGATGCTATTCACACTAGAACTGTAGGTGTTCAGCCATTTCTGAATAGAAATATTTTCTTGCATTGTAGTTTCATTTCTGCCGAACGGAGAATGCATAATGCTAAAATGTCCTTCGAACGCCTACACAATAAATTAAATAATTGTTATAAGTCTAATCAGAATATTTAAAATTATGTTCATACCTTTTCCAACTCCTCATCCGTACAGGTGTGATTTACTTCGGCACTGAGAACATTCCAATCTTTTGAAAGCCATGATGGTAAAAACCATACATAACCCTGATAAGCAGTCATCTAAAATTAAATGGAATGTTAAAAATTTTTAAACAATAAGACTGCACTGAGAAAAAAGATTATGGTAACCTATTTTTTGCAAACGGAATCGGAATGCAGCAATCGATATATTTTACGGTTTGGTCATAAAACTTACCAAGCTTTTAATGTATTATTCTAACAATGTTCAAAAATTCTATTTTTATTTTTCCAAGAGAATACTTCAGTTTGAAAAAAAAATGAAAAAAAGTTGTAGAAAAATTTGTAAGCGGTTTTTAATCCCACTTTACTATTTTTGTACTGATTCTTAGTAAAAAAAATATTATTTAGTAAATCTTTTTACTATTTAAATTTTACAAATTACAGAGTTTTTACAGAATATTTACAAATTTTTGTTGCTAATTTCAAAAATCTTTTAACAAATTTTTGAAAACCGATTTGCTAAAATTAGCAAAAAAAAAATTTACTAATTTTAAAAAAGTGGATATTGTAGGAAATGTTATTTCTAATTATAACTTACACCTACAAACTTAAATTAAAGATTATAAAAAGGGATCGGAAGTGAAGATAGCGACCCATGTCTAAAAATAGTAAATCCACTTAAAATAACACTAAAATGTTTTAAGTTCTAAAAATCAGCCCTAAAAACAATTAAAATTTGACCAAAAAAGTTTAAAAAAAATTGATTAAAATATTTTACAAAACAGAAATTGCCAAATTAAAACAAAATGATAAATTCGTTTATATTTTTACATTTTTTAAAACTTTGATTTTTTTTTAAATAACGTCTAAAATACCTTTTTGAAAAATAAATAAAATAAAAAAATCTTGATGCTTGATAAAAAAATTAAATTTAATTTGTGTACTAATTTTAATAATATTTAGTAAATTTTTTGCTGACTTTAGCAAACAGATTTAAATTTCTAAAATTTAGTAGCGACAGCTAATTTTTTCAAAAATTTCATTGTACTACACGTCAGCAGACATGTGTTGCTAATATTAGCAAAAAATACCGCTTGGTTTAAATTATCAAAATTTTCAGTTCTAATTAGAAAGTGTATGTATGGGAAATTATGCAAATTGTGCATGCATTCACATAGACATTTGTCATACCATTTCAAACTATCATTTTACATCGCGAACCACTTGCAAACAAAAAAAAATTATTTATAAATATACACTCACAATATATTTTCCGTTACCGACTGTAGTTTATGTAAAAAGTAATACGTAGAGTTTGTTTTTAAATGAAGAGTCAATTAAAATTCATAGAAATATATTTTTTAACTATTTGAATCAGTCATTCAAAAAACAAACTATAAAAATTTACAGACATTCAGTAGGAGTTGATATTTTCAGTTAAATGTAAAATTTTATGTTTTCTGTTTCAAAAAATAGAAATTCATATAATTCCTTTTTGTTTTTTAACAAAATAGTTTGTATATATACAAAATTATTTCAATAAAAATTACAAGAAATTACTCAAATATTCATACACACAAAGCCAATAAAAATATATACATCTGCATGTGTTGTGTTCTGTTTTGAAATTACATACAAATAAAAAAACTTTCAATTTGAAAAACAAACCACAAAAGTAGTTTTTCTACGTTTTGTCAATTAAAAATTGATTGTTATTTAAAACGACTTTCGATTGCTTTTACTACTTCGGTCGATTATTAAACAATGATTGCAAATAAACAACAAAATGAATATTATGAAAAATTAGTAGTCCTCATTTTGATTGTATTAATATGTATTTTAGATTATTTTTAACGAAATATTATTGTGAGTGTATAAATTCATTCCTATGGTTCCAAATTGGTAAAAAATGCCATCACGAAACGCTTTCTTCGGAATCTGTCCTGTGCCATTCGTTTTATTTCAGACCAAGTTATTTCTGTTGTTTTTATTTCGGATTCTAACAGTCTTCTTCAGGTGTTAGCGGGTCTACCTCTTCTTCTGCTGCCTTGAGGGTTCTAGTCAATAGCAATATTCTCACATTATGGCCAACCCAGCTTTGCAATTTCTATACGGGTTGGTGTTTCACCTGCTCTTTGCCAAAGGTCTCTGATGGAAACTACGTTCGGCAAAAAATTCGCAATATTTTTCGTAAGCAGCGATTTATAAATACTTGCAAGGATTTTATGTCGCTTGCAGTAGAGTTTCAGGATTCGCATCCGTGGAGCGAACATTTGAGGAGAAGAGGCAAAGCTTAGTTTTAGTTGTAAAGTATGTAAAGTACATACTACATGGTACTTACTGCCTCGAAAAGCATAGCTGAATGCTCTCAGACGCGTCCACGGGTTGCGGATAGTGGAAACCCCAGCAGATATGCTGGGATGCTGTGAATACAATAAGCAGTCGCGCACAATTCAGCGGTCTCAAGGGGAGAGCCTCGCGGAGTCTCATATGGAGTACCTTTAAATACCCGAGTTGCCAATGATCCTAGGAACGACGTGGCGAGTAATTGGCGCCACTCAATAGACAATCTCAACAGTCAGTTGAAAAGAAGACATGTCTGGAGGCTTCAATCGGCAATTCCGATACCAGAATCGGATGCGATTGGCTCAAAAAATTTGTTCTTAGAAATAAATTATAAACATTATTATAGTCGACCTGTTTTAACTAGATATTTCCACATGCATGTGTTGACAGTATTTTCATATTTACATGCGCCGGCAGTATTGTTTACATGTGTCATATGTCAAATACCACACACACACATCACATATTAAATCTAAATGTTTTCTGTGCAGTCCGAAACAATGTTCTTCTCAAAGTTAAACCACATATTGTTTGTTTTTAGAAAGCCAAGTAATACTCAGGAAATACTTCCTATTAATTAATGTATTGCTTTCCTTGGAAAGGGGATAGAGGAGATATGAAGGGTAGTAAATTATAAAGGAGGGCTTAAATATGGCATCACTGTAACTGCGCGAGATGTTCAATCTTAGAACGTCATCAGATAAAGATTTGGCGGAAATGGTTGAAGCTTTTTTGTTTATGGCCCTGTTATCTTATTTAACTTCGGTGAGGTTTATTTCTATGGGAATACCGAAAGAAGACGTTGCGGTAGAGATCAAACCCGCAATCTATCTAGTAACAGTCCAACGCGCTAACCCTTTCATTACAACGCCCCCAAAACATTTCGCTTTATAGTCTGAAAATATTTGTTTATTTTATTATTCTTGTTTTACTTTTTGTTTTTTTTTTTTTTTCATTTAATAACACAAGCTTACAGCCAAAAGCGACAATCATGCGATTTTTTGTTATGTATTAGGGCCTCCTAAAGCCGAAAATCGCATTAAAAAATTTTTGTCTGGGCTAGTTTTTGAAATTTTTTAATTTTTTTTTTTATTTTAATTTTTTAGTGAATTTACCATTTTGACTATATCTCGCGTTTGGTTCAATTTTTTTTTATCAATCACATTGCAAACGAAAAACCAGTTAAGGCACAACATGTTTTGTGAATATGGTTTTTAAATCGGTTAGGGTAAAAAGTTCGCGAAAAAATAATTTTTTTTTTGATAAAAACACAAATTTTAAAATTTCAAAAAAATAATAAAGATATTCGTCTTACATAGTAAAATATGAAATAATTTTTTGCTTAAATGCTATACTTTTACAAAGAAAATAAGTCATTTAAAAAGAAAATCTATGGATAAATGCCAAAGTTATGATCATTTATGTAAAGGTACCCAAATTTTTAATTTTTCTGTTTTTTTGTTTTATATTACTATTTTTTACAGAATTTCTGCCCAAAAATCATTTTTTAAAAAAAAAAAACTAAAACTGGACAATTAAAAATCTATTTTGGAAGAAAAAATTGTGAAATTGTTGTTCTTAGCAGGTACTGAGAACCCGTTTTTTATATTATTTTCAAATTATGTAGACAAGAAAGCAAATGTCGTCATAAATAAAAATGAAAATAAAGAAAAGTCTTAAAATGAGAATGTATTAGTTATATTACACAAAAAATGAGAGTGTGTTGGTGGTATGCAATTTACTAAAATATATTTATCAGAAATACTTTAGAATGCCTGTCACAAATTTGCAAGAAAGGTGGACACCAAGTATCATATGTCTTCCGTGCTACAGAAATCTTACGGGATGGGCTTCTGGCACGAAATTGAAATTATTTTTTACTGATAAATTTGTTTTTATTATCCGATGCATAAAATTCGGAGTACCAATGATTTGGAGAATACCATCTAATCATATCGACGATTTCTACTTTTGTCAATGCAAGAGTTCTGGATTTGGAGCCAAAAAAGGTGGTTCTTCATTCGAATGTATTGCCCATTATTAAATATCCAAAATCAACTAACGCCAACGTAATTCAAAACTCATCAGTAAATAAAAACTCATCTGCAGACAATTATAACACAATTAAATGATTTGGTCAGAGACTTGGAGCTCACAAAAGAAAAGGTAGAAGTACTTGCATCTAATTTACAATACAACTTTTTTGAGTCAAATGTAAAAGTAACATACTACAAAAACCGCGATTCTCCTTACACAAAGTATTATTTAACCGAATATGGGATATCATTCTGCAGGGACATTCCCGGTTTGTTCGAAGAGCTTGGAGAACCTTACAATGCAATTGAATGGAGACTATTTGTTGATAGTAGTAAAGAAAGTTTCAAAGCCATTCTTTTACATAACGGAAACAAGAAACCATCTATACACATCGCACGTATTGTAAAAACTAAAGAATCATACGAAATAATGGTTAAATTGCTAAAATGTATTAACTATGAAGTTTACAATTAGAAAGTTTGTTCCGATTAAAAAGTGGTGGGCATGCTCCACATAGTATTTTTGTTTTATTTGCCTCCGGGACAGTTGAGCTCGTGAGTTTTATTATAAGAGAAAACATTGTAATGTAAGTGATGAGCACGGAGAGGGGTTCCACCAAGAAATGAAATCCATCGAGAGGCGATATCAGGGACATTGGGACGAGCAAATGATGGGAAAACAAACGTAAAAGAAGTTCCAACAACTATTTTTAATACTAAAATACAAATAAATTTAAAGAACATCAATAAATATTAATAAACAAAGTTAATTTTTTTGTTAATACTGTTGATCTTAACTGTACAATATTATTGGCCATGCTTTCATAATAATATAAAATAAAAAAGGAAAAAATCTCACATGAGGTACTTTTACATAAATAGTCATAGCTTTGATATGTACCCATAGATGTTCTTTGAAAATGCCTTTTTTTATATAGAGTACTACATTTAAGAAAAAATTATTTTATATTTTTCCTTTCACGATTAATACCATTTTTATTTTTTTGACATTTACAGATTTCAGTTTTTGCCGAAAAAAAAAGAATTTTCTGTAAAATTTTGACCCATTGGTCCAAAACTATTGAACCAATTAAAAACCCGTATTCTACAAAAATGTTTACCATTAAATGACAATTATTTTGCAATTTGATTGCTAAAAATATCTTGGTCCTAGTTTGAGATATAGTAAAAATAGTAAAATTACTCAAAAATTAAAATCATGAACCGAAACGAATGCGGTAACGCTATTTTCTATTATTTCGGTAACGTTTTTTTAAGGATAACGATTTTTTCAGTTATTTCGGTAACGGTATTTTAGGTATAACGATTTCGGTATCGATATTTTAAGGATAACAATTTGTTCAGTTATTTCGGTAACGGTATTTTAGAGATAACGACTTTTTCAGTTATTTCGGTATCGGTATTTAAGCGATAACGGTATTTTCTATTATTTCGGTAACCTTATTTTAGGGGTAACGATAGTGAGCTGAAAGAGTATTGAATCGATAATGGTATTTTAGCGGTATTGCCTGCCAACCCTGATTAAAATATAAAAACAAAAAATTACAAATTTTTCAAAAACTACTCCAGAAACAAAATTTTTAAATGCGATTTTTTAATTCAGGAGACCCAAATCAATAACAAAAAAATAGTCGCACGGTTGTCGCACAAAATTTTTTAAAATTTGTTAACTAGTGTAATCTTTCATTGATTTTTTTTAATTAAAAAGAGTTATAAATTAAACTTCATTCAATCTAAAATTTAATTTATCCACTATTGATTTCAAAACTATTACATGTTTGTTTTTCCGATATTTCCTTAAGTTCTTAAATTTTCTGATATTTTTTAATTTTCATCTAAAAAAAATTTTTCGCCATCCACAGTGGTTATTTTTGTTGTAATACGATATTGGTAACTCTTATGTTTAAAATACTTGTAACCACTTATCTTTAAACTAGATACGAATAACTACTTATTTTGGTAACTACTTATTTTCTATGTTTTTACAATGCTGCGAGTAAGCAGACATACTACTTTTTTGTTCTTTTAACCGATTAGTCGAATAAATAATTTGTCGGGTTTTTTCTTAGCCGATTAATCGCATAAAATTGTAAAATTAATCGATTACTTACAAAAATGTATGCAGAACAATTTATATTTATAAATATATAAAGCGAAAATTATATGAAAATGTATTAATTGATGTCGTATTCTGTCCCTTCTATCACATCTTCAATATGTATCTTAATTGGAGCGAATTACACCTCAAATATTTCATATATATTTGATATTCAAAAATATATTTTTAAAAAATTTTGTAATTTTTGCTATTTACGATTTATAATATAAAATTTTTTGTTATTCGACATTTGGGCATTTTACATAAATTATTCGAAAAATTTTTTAACCAAAATTCTTCTATTAGTTAAATAACGATTAATCCATTAAATACTCTACAAGAAAGATTGCCACAATTAATCTGTTAACTATATACAGTGAAACCTCCCAATAGCGGACGCTCCTAATAGCGGGCACCTCCTTTAATTACTAACTTTACATAACTTAAGAGTGAAATTATGTTCCGATACCCAATGAAAAATCCCAAATTTATATGATATTTTAATAATTAATAAAATTTATGGTAATTTTTCACGTCTAAAATATTTACTGGCCTATAATTCTGCGCCCACTATTGATCGCTATTGGGAGGTTTCACTGAAGTAGGTTTCTTATTTACATCATTTGTCAGACTTTTCGACACAATAACAATTATGTATTATGTTTTTGCTTTTGCTTTTGCTTTTATCCACCTTACCCCAAGCTTGTAAGCTTCGCACAATGCCATTTGAGCGTATTTATTATGGACATCAGCTATTATTATTTTTGCATGTTTTTTCTTCAAATCCATTAAATACTGAAAGTAAAAATAAAAGTACATATGTTTATATATTAGTAGGGTATTTAATTATTAAACATTATAATAGACTAATCAAGCAAATAATTATTCGCCGTTCTATAGATATCAAAATCACACACAAAAAACAAAATAAATTATTAAAATTCAACTTAATCAAACATGCACTTAATTCTAATAAAAATAAGAAAATTTTTATCTTTTTTTAACCTTTTTCTTTTATTTTTTTATTTAAGGTTCGTTTTGTACAAAAATATTATTTATTTTTCAATATTTAGCTACTCCATTATGACAAATTATTAACAAAATAAAAGTTTTGAAAAAATTAAAAAAAAAATTGTTCAAAACTTTCATTTTGTTATACTCGTTATTTGTCATAATTATTATTTCCTGAAGATGCTAACATACACAATGGAGTAGCCAAATATTAGGTCTATACGAGGTAATTTTGGGTAAAGTCTGGTAAAATAAGAATAATCAAAAAATTCTCTCACAAAACAATAAAAATTCCCAAAATACTGCGAACGTACAAAACTACATTTCATACCCAAATTAAACGACAACATATTAAAAAACAGCTTAATTAATAAGTATATTTGAAATAACTATTTCCATTTTTAAATGCATCTTTCATTTTTAAGAAGAAAAAGTTCTTTACAGTAAATTTTTTATTTAAGTTTAATTTTTTCCACAAATGCAAAACAGCTGATTTATTAGAAGCAAGTGATGATTTGACAGTTTTATCATTTTGCCCAAAAAAGTACGGGTAAAAAAGTTCTGGTAAAAAGAGAAACACAATTACTCTCTCATGAACGCTCTCATTTATCCAATTTTTGTTACAAGAAACGCTTTCTGGTAAGGCTGGGTTAACGCGGGCACCCGCGGTAACGTACGTCGAACACACCTTTTGAAAAATAAATAATATTTTTGTAAAAAACGAACCCTAAGCTTAAAGAATAAATTGGTAATTAATAAAAATAAGAAAATAAATTAAAAACATAATTAAAGTTTTAATCAAAATTTCTAGCAAACTCGTAATAAAAGGGAAATAGAAGGTTTTCAGCCCCGTTAAACATACACCATAATTAATCTTTTAGCTGTTTTCCCCTTGAGAAATTTCGCATTTATCTACTTCTGTATATTCAGCTTTTTCCAAGTTTTTGATCTATTCGTATTTTTTCAAGTCGCTCTTATATGTGCGTTTCTCCGTCGAACTTATCTTTTCTTTTATTTTTATCCAATGTGGAACTTAGTTATGGTTGGGGATTTGGATATTTGATCTTTCTTCCACCTCTATACATATATTTTTCGCCAATACTTAAAAATCAAATAAAAACGTTAGCTTTAGAAAATCTCGTGGTCAATTCGGAATGAAGATTAATGCGATTGTAGGCACCACCCTCTTTACTGCACCAAACAATACACTTTTCTCACTATTGGAAATATTTCTATTTAAAAAAAAAAAAAAAAACATATTTCCTGGTGGGTTAATACAACGGGTTACTTGAGGTCAGTGGCTCCTTAGAGGAAAACATCGGTCTCCGCGAGACAAAAAACATTGATTTACAACACTTTAAGATCCGACGGTAAATGGCGAAGATATAACGAAAAATATAAAATGGCGACCCCTACGGCCAAAAAAAAAATTAAAAACATTTTCGAAATTTTCTTGTTAAAATACTTTATATTTGAGGGTGTACGGTGAACTTTTTTTTTTGAGGTACGGTCTAATCTATATGTATATGGATAATATTAAATATATGTAAAAGAGTTCCTCTAAGACGGGATTAAGGTTTCGATCTTCCGCAAAGGTATTTGTATGGTGATTTAATGCCTTTACTAAAGTAATTTATTAAAATTATTTAGGAATTCACAAATCCGCTATGAACAATTATCGAAAGAACATTTTTCATTTTACACTTTATCGCCAATTTTTGGCCTTTAATTACGGACACGAATTCTTATATTTAATTTTAGATTTTAATTTTTAATTTTTCCCTTAATGTGAACTTTAATTTAGTATAATTTAATACACAGTTTAACTATACCATTGACTTTTATTCTCCCCGTTTTCTAGATTAATGCCCTCTAATTTCGGTTTCTATCCTATGTTTAAAAAAAAACTTGACATATGGGGTGGGCCATTTAAAATTTTAAATTTGAAATACCGATTACTTTGAAAGGTAGAAAAACATTAATTTTTATTTTTATTTTCAGGTTTATGTTTGACATTTACAAAATAATATAGCGTTGAACAAAATTGTGAAATATTAAAAACTTACTTCCAAAGTAGTGTCTTTAACGCAAACTAAAAGAAATGTACGTGGAAAATATTCGAGAAGATATCGGCCATCTGTTCAGTTTGTGCGTCAATTTGTGAAGCGAGTTGCATCAAAATGGATCGTTATTGGACAAACCAACCCGTGTTCGTTCTCATCTAGTGCGTTTAATCGAAAACATTGCTGCTGTGGCTGAGAATGTCCAAGAACATCCATCAACATCAACTCGTCATCGTTCTCAGGAACTGAACACATTTTTCATCATTTGGGTTGATCGGATGAGGTATTGCCGAGCCAGTCATGGTAGTCAATGAATGATATTGTGTTCCATTCGATTTAAATTTAAAATATTAAATGGCCCACCCTGTATTACATACATAAATAAAAACCTCTATTTAACTGAACATAATTTCATATTACAGAAAGCCTCAAATACATTCGAATAATACTGACTTTAAGAGGAGGGCAACACAAACTTGACATACGATATCCTTAATAGCTCAAGAGAAATTTAAAACTTTTGTCCCATTTAAGCTACTCTAAAAATGCAACTCTATATACAAAACTGCTAAAAGAAAATAACATTGAATATAATCCGCACATACAAATCTGGGCACTTCTTATATCACACAGCATTTTCACATGTAAATCAATTAAAAATAAACAAAACAAAAAATTACAACAAATTCACCTAAACCACTCAAACCAGGGAACCATGCAACCTTCACCACCATTCTACTGACAAAAAAAAATAGAACAAAATACCACACCCACAAAGGAAGGCACGAAAGCACAAAAACACAAATAAGGAACCTAGAAAAAACAATGTCGAGGAATGTATCACCATCTAATATATCCACAACGAAATTTCTTCCATGGACACTTTAAAATGAATGCTTAACGATTTCCATGGCCCGCCGACCATGCGAATATACATATGTATATATATCCATCCACAGGTTCTCCTTTTTATACTCCTCCATTTTAAACACAGAAAAACAAAGTGGCAACCGAATTTAAGAGTGTATTTTAGTTTTGAAAATTAATAAATTCGGTTAGCGCAACCAAATTCAAATGTGATTGCTGAATATTTTGAGTGGTGCAGTCGAAATTCAGTTGTATTACCAAATTTTGTTGTTGTTGCAGTAACTGAATTTTAGTTGGAAATGGACAACATTATTCTCTATTCCTATTTTTAACAATAGTGATGCCACTTTTCCTTCTCCCTTTCAGCCAAAATCACCAGACTAAATAAAAATGGTCATACTAGCTGAAAAATCGCCCAACCATATAATGGCCACTGGCATACTCAATAATGAAGATCAATAGTCCCGTCAAAAGTCTGTTTCAAACTCAGTTTTAAAGGATTTAAATTTTGTTAGAAATGCCTATATATAATCTTGATGTTAGTTTTAAATAAGTTTGTTTATTGTGTTATATATTTAAAAAAAAACTTCTCAAAAATTACATAACATAATGTGGAAATAAATTTAGTGCTTTGTATAAAAAAGTTTTTTACGTAAAACTTGAATTTTAAACTCATGGGCCCAAATTTATGCAAAAGGCGAGCTGATACACTCTAAAAATTTTTTGTAAATTTACTACTATAAAATGGGTAAAGTTTTATGTATTATTACAAAAATTCGAATATTACGAAAACACCAAATGCGTTGCACAAATAAAAATTTTACGCACAAAGTTCGTAAATGTACTAACTTACATTGGAAATATAATTATGGCGTTTTTAAATTATCTTCAATTCCTGGCGATATGATGAAGATGTTGGATGTTGCTAATTTCTTAAGTCTCAGGAAAGTGCTATTGAAGAGGCGACTGTAACTGATTAATATAAGCATCTTAAGGTAAGGGTTGAAATTATTTTTTTTACACATGTTATTTGTATCTTTTTACAGTTTGGAAAAACATTGGACGACATTAAGGAGGAAGTCCCAACCAATACCTATACCTCATTGATTTTATTCGTGAGGGTGAGCTTTGGCATACACATGTGGCCACATTCATTCATATGTGAAAAAAGTTATGTGTTTTAATGTGTCAATAGTTGGGTACATCTACATTTAAAGTCTGCCATGTAAAAATATGATCGGCACATCACATGGGACATGTTAAAAACATGATGTGCCGGGCATATTTAAATGTGAAATGTGCTTAGACTACTGGCAAATAGCACATGCGGATGTGGCCACATCAGATTACCCTGTTCGTAAGTATCTTTTCCCGCAAAAATTTCTCACGAATGAACAATTAAAAAAAATCAGTTATATGAAAATTCTACATATTTTTAACATGTTTTTAATTTTTTAAAGTAATTTGTTTAGGTGCAAACTCATACATATTAATAGAACACATTACTAATAAAACCCATATTAAAAATACATCTATTGTTTTTATTACAAAAAAAATTGGGCTGTTCGTGGTGGTAAATATACGCAATTTTAGGGATTTTTACGAATTTTAAATGGATTTTAAGCATTTTATGTGAACATTTACATTTAAAACGTGTTTCTTTACGCACAAATTTGGTAAATTTACTTCTTAATTTAATAATTTTATTTAATTTTTACGCACTTTTGATGTAATTTTACGCATTTTGTGTCCACCTACTTACGCATAATGTGTGTAATTTTTTTTTCATTTACGCACATAGACTAAATTTACCCAACTTATAGTAGGAGTACAGTTTCCTACTATAAGTAGGGTAAATTTCAACAGAAATTAATTAGAGTGAATACAACTATTACTCTGTACTACAATTTTCAACTTTTGCTTTCGTCAATAGAAAAATCGATATATGCGTGAAAGTAGAGATTAATTTTTTGTTTCTCACGTTTGATTTCCTTTTTAAAGGACTTAATTATTTATTCAAGTATAATGTCAACATATTTTTTAAAACTTTTATCCAAAATGGAGTAAAAATCTTTTATATAAGAATCTTCACAGTTCAATGATAATATAAAACTTGACAAAAAAAAATAGCGCAGAAACTTTTTTTAAATTTCAAATTGGGATTCCACAATAGTACAATATATTTTAAAACTACAAAATTCGTTTTTACCTTATTCATCTCCATACTAGTAATATCGCTGAGGAATTTTTTATTTATTATCAATTCCAAATTATTATTTTTCATGGCTGCTTCCATATGTGAAATGTATTCCGTATACTTCTGGCCATCTTCTGTGAGGGCTGCCACTCGCCTCCAACCAAAATCTTTCATTAGTCGTGTGTAAACATCCTCGTATTGTCGATTAGAACCGATGGTTCGAAAAAAGTATGGATAGGCCTGACGATCAAAGAATGAAGCCCCTTCAGCGGAGTACGATATGACAGCCATATTTGTGTGCCTTGATATTCCAGCAATAGGCTCAACGGTTTCACTGCAAGCCGGTCCTAAAACACCCAGAAAGTTTTGAACTGCATAGTAGTGAAGAAATGATTTCATTACTACGTCAGCTTTGCATTCTCCGTCATTTTCAAAGACATTCAAAACATAATTGGATAAAATTGTGCTGTTATTATTTATCGCAGTCATAGCTCTTCTTACAGCATGAACAAGATTTTGATGTCCCCGACTGGTCTTTTTGATGGGAAATATACCTCCTATTGACAATGTCATGGGTTCCTTTGATATCCACGTATTATATGTTTTCGTATGCTTTCGTAGCCAATCGCATGCAAACTTATTGTAGGTATCACCTGTAACGTATCCTTTTTCTAAATGCTTCTGAATAAAATCATCCAATAGAGATGTGAGATGCTCATTGCTGACCCAAAAGTAACGCAGAGCTGACATTAGGCGTTCCTCCATAAATAGACTCTGGGAATAGTATTTGATTATTGGAGTTAATTCATACTTGCAATATGAGTTCCACAAGGAATTCGCTTCTTCACAGAGAGATAATTTTATCTGTTGAAATGTATATTTAGTATCGATAATGTCCGATGGATTCCAATGTAATACCAAGAATCTTTTATTTGTGGTATTGGAATAATTGGTTTTGTAATGCGTATATAAACGATCTATTTCAGAACGGAATCGTAATCCCAACCATATTATATTCAAATATCCTTTCATCTCCACAATTTGCTGCTGAACAAAAGATGTCTCATTTTTAAACTCAGCCAAAAGAGTGGCACATTTAACATCAATACACATGGGACTTCTAAAGAATTCGTAACTGAAAAGGAAATCCATAAATCATTCGAATATTAAAATTTTCCTTATATTTTGTTTTTCTTACTCATTGCTCTGCCTCAGTAAATTCAATTGCTCATCATCCATTAAATATTGTTCATAGAAAGTATTCGACCTATTTAAAAATACAGAATAGTCTAAACCGTCCATGGTAGGATTATCTTGAGATAAAGCAACAAACCAACCGAAACGTACGGGATTAATTGATATACCTGCTTCTAGGACAAGCTGTGGTTTCAATGCATGCGCTAAAGATGGCGTCCAAACACCCAAATTTATCATTGATATATTCGAATACTGAGGATGTTTTCTACAAATTATAAAAAATGGTTAAGTAGGTTTTGTCTAATTTTTATGGTGCCAATAGTGATGGCACCAAATGACATACTTTATTAGGTCCAGGGTGTAACTTAGTTTTTTGTCTTCATAGAATTCATCATCCGGATTTCCTTTAAACTCAATTGGCAGTATGTATACTTTTCTGTAATTAAGAACTTCCCTTAAGAAGATGGCAAATATTCGAGAAATAATTTGATGAGATGGCCAGTATGAAACTAGTATGCCAATAGGAATTTGACGAAAACTTAGTTTAGAAGATGTATCATCTAAAAAGAAAAAAATGCGGGTTATTCAAATTTAAAATATATCAAAGGAGTTCACTAGGTGTGCTAATTATTGTATTATTGTTCGTCAGGGCCATTTTCAAAGTATTAATTTAAATTAAATATCCCGAAGTCTTCAACCATTGGAGAATTTTTAAAAATTGCTAAAATTCTTTGTCCACCCGAGGCAATGCCTTTGGACGAAAAACTAGAACATTTTATCAGAAATTATAGGAAACTTTCAAAGGAAGAGGCCACACAGCAATGTCGTGATCTTTTGATTGAAGTAAACAAAACTTATGACCCATACTGAATTTAATTAACTCACATTTAATGTTCGATCTCTCTTTGAAGTTAGTCGAAGGATAGATTTAATAAGCACTTTAACAGCTAATAATATAAATAGCATTTTTTCAAGTGACTCATTTAAGACACCGGCAAAGTGTTGTATTTTATAATTATAGTTTTATTAGAGACAATAGCTCTCAGGGAGTAGCTGTCGCATTAATAAGTTCTTATAAATACTCTAAAGTACATGTTATTGGTTTGGAGTTTCCAAATGTTTTCAAAACAATTGATTTAATAAGTAATGGTGTAAGTAAGAAGTTTTTATTTGGTTCTGTTTATATCCCATGTAATTATGATGCACAAAAATTAAGGAATGGCCTCATTCGTTTAAACAACTTCTCTCAAAACTTTGACGGAACTTTTATTGGAGGCGATTTCAACGCAAAACAAATAAAAATATATTTTTGATTTTTTACAACACAGCTAATATTTTGTTCGTATTTCTAATTTAGAACCAACATATCCTAACGGATCTTCATTTCTAGACCATTTTCTAATAAGTTCTAATTGTTTGGATTTATCAAATAAAACTTTTGAAATTACTAGTCTACCTACGTTTTCTGACCACTATACACTTAAACTGAAAATAACACTTCCAAGTTTAGAGGTTATCCTTAATTGTCAATCAACATTAACTTCTTTTCGGAATACAAATTGGGATAGTTTAAGAAATGATGTGAGAAGTGAACTTCTGAATCATTTTCCACCTTCTAATAGAAATCTTTCAAATTCAGAAATTGATAATCACATATATAAATTTACGGAAACTTTAAACCTAATTTAAAATGACCATTCGGAGAAAATGGAACAAAGAAACCGAACATTTATAGTTTCAGATAAAATAAAGAATATTTTCAAAATCAAATACAACTGACAACGTGATTTAAAGAGAATTTACAACAGAAATTTTAATCGTTCTAACCCTGATTATGTATAAATTGTTATCCAAGCAAATTCAACTATTGAATGTTATAATTAAGAGACAGGTAGAACTCGAACAAGCAGCAATTTTTAATCGAATATTAGAACAGGACCTACAGGACCAGATTTATAGACTAATAGGCCATAGGAAGAACAAATGTATTAGTAATATATCTGTTAATGGTACAGTGTTGCAGGATAAATCATTAAGATTAGAAAAACTAAAGGACTATTTTGGAAATATTTACAGTAATTCTCCACCTAATAGAGACTTATCAAATTTTACGAACTATATTGATGACGCTATTGCTGAAGTTCCAGAATAAACACATTCGTTTAATGAATAATTTACTGCCATTAATACCCAAAATGATTCAACTTTTGTCACTTTATGAAATGGTTGCTCATTCGAGAATAATCAATAACAAAAAATCAAGTGGATTGGACAATATATCTAACTTCGTTTTAAGAAAGCTACCATTAAAAGCGTTTGAGTATCTCACGATAATTTTCAATAATTGTTTAATTAATTGCTATTTCCCAGATTCATGGAAAGTTGCAAAAATTGTTCCTATACGGAAAAAACCAAAGAGTATAGACATAAATAATTTACCAGTTTCATTGCTTTTCAATTCACAGAAATTATTTGAGGAAACTATTCGAATGAAAATGGATCTTGGAATAACGGAATCTTATATTCTTAGATCTGCAATTTGGTTTTAAGATTGGACATTCAACAGTTGATACTTTGCTTAAATTTCAAAACGATGTTGTGTGTATTCTTCGTAAAGGTCATTGTACTGCGGCAGTTTCTTTGGATGTGAAAAAAGCATTTGATCATGCAAATTATAATGGAATTCTTTATAAGATGATTCAAGTTGGATTCAATCCTTCTATAATTAAATTGTTTCCTAGTTTTTTCACAAATAGATTATTTTGTGTTCAATTTAAAGGTAATTTGTCGGAAATTGGAAACGTAGGTTGTGGAGTTCCACAAGGTTCTATTTTAGCACCTCATCTCTATAATTAATTTATGTATGATTTTCCTCACATTGCGCCGAACTCTATTGGCCTTTTATACGCAGATGATTCTCTTATCTATTCCCCAAATTATGCTTTAGAAGAAGTTTCTAATCATCTGAGAATTGTAATATCATATTAAAAAGATATTACAATAATTTTCTAAATAATTTGTGTTTTATTCAAAATCAACATGGGCCCTTAAAATTTAACCACCCTTTATTTAATTGATTTAAAAATGTTATATATATTTACAAGATGAAATAAGGTTTCAACCCAGCAAAATCATGGTATCAACTACTTACCAGCCTATTTACCCGCTTAATTACTTTTGTTCGCGATGGCATTATTTTTTGGCTGCTCGTAATCGAGAGGGTAATGACCACCCAATACTTTGTGTTTTTTCTAAGTTAGAATGTAAAGACCACTCATTACTTTTGGGACATCGCGAACAAAAGTAATTAAGCTAGTAAATAGGCTGGAAAATAGTTAAAACCCTGTTTTTGCTGGATAGAATGGGAATAAATAAGAAAAGGAAACTGTTAAATAAGGGGAATACCCGATGAATTTGTGCCAAGTGGTATTCATTGGTAGGGATGGGTGAAATGGGCCTCATTAATGGGATTTCTCTCATTAACTTCCGGTTTCATTCGGTGAAATTTTTTTCCTTGTGATTTTCGGTGTTTTAATTTGTTTTATGTCGTGAACATAATTTCTCGAGTAGAGACAAGGAGCTGCCCCAATTGATCCCAAGCCGGAGAACAAGAACACATATGTTAGTCGCCTCCAATTAATATAGTTCTAACAAGGACCCTATAAACCAGGATGAACAAACCACCAAATTTTTAGCCACCCATGATGACAAATGGTGCGACTACGAAATATTCTTAGTCGAGACCACGAAATTCTTAGCCGATTTACAGAAAAACTTAGCCTCTAGCAAGAGTTCTACCAATTCAAACATGTAGACATTCATATCACAATCACTGTACTTGCGCTTCAACCCCTGCTAGAGCCTAATTTTTTCTGTAAATCGGCTAAGAATTTCGTGGTCTCGACTAAGAATTTTTTTGTAGTCGCACCATTTGGCATCATGGGTGGATAAAAATTTGGTAGTTTGTTCATCCTGGTTTATAGGGTCCTTGGTTCTAACAACAACCCTCTAAGATTCACTGTTACAAATTAATATATAACTCAATATTCCAAATTTCATGTTGCCTGCGTGAACTTTTTAACGACCATGAAAAAGTAATATCATGTGCATTTCCCTGTAAAAAAACATTAGTTCTCATAAGATTTTCTTAAATCTAATTAGATGTGATTGAATCTAATTACATCTGGTGCCAGATCTGATCTAGTACATCTATGCATATCTCAAGGGATCTGAAAAATTTGGCGACTTATAGCCATATATGGTGCTTGGGATATTAATATCCAATACAAGTTCGAAGCCATTTGAACCGTCTGCTAAGACATCAAAATAAAAGTATATAGTAATAAAGGTGATTTTTAATAACTTATTAGATCTGGTAACAAATAGATCTAATGAGATCTGTTCAGATCAGAGGGTCAATTCTCGTTCTGTGAAACGGTGAAATCAAAAGTTTTTCACGTTTTCATAGTACTTTTGATTCGCGTTCTGTGAAAAAATGTAAAGAAATATCAAAACGTTTTCATATGAAAAAAAAGTGGAACGAAACAAGATTTTTTCACGATTGCACAGCACTGGCGATTCTTGTTTTGTGTAACAGTGCAAACAACTGTCAAAATATTTTCATATGAATTAATATTAGACTTCATACGCGCACCAAATATAGTTCACTTAAAGTAAGCCGATATTAATCCATGAAGTGCTTGTCGGTTGTCATCTCGAATGCATTGTGGTCAGCACGAAGTATGCGTCTCAGCACTCTCAAAAAATTCCTATAAGTTATTAAATTATTTACTGCAATGAAATGCTTGTAACATCATTGTCTTACCTTTGTTCATCCGGAATTCTTTGAGTAATATCCAATAATACAATTAATCCAGATATTTTTATATAATTATTTAAAATAAATTTTACGAACTTAATTCTCATTTGTTTACGTTTTTCTCTGTTTTGACATTTGCTTTAAATTTTGGATAACACAGTCACAAAATTTTCATGGGTACAGTGCGAATGAAACATTTTTTTCATAATACATACGAGAATCGCAATTTATGTATTTGTGAAAAGTTCGAGTGAAAGCGAAAATGAAAAGTTTTTTTCATTTCACATTATCACAGAACGAGAATTGACCCTCAGATCTTTTTTAAACGGGTTCAAAGTTTTATTATCATATTCGACTATGCTAGTGCCATTTTGATATTTGAAAAATTTAGAAAACATTAAGTAGCCTGCAAAACGATATTGTTATAAATGTTATGAAATATGGTTTTTCACAATTTCCCAGTTTTTTTTTAGAAAATCCTGCAAATTCCTGAACGCCATGCCCTATACCTGACATTGCTTTTGCCCCACTCTGTACAATTTTTTATTTAAACATTATGAACTTACCTTTATCTGTAAAACATTGATAGTTGTATAGACTTGCACCGAACTGCTCTTCATCATTAATGTTAACCACTGCAGTAGATGATATACGTAGAGGAACTATTAAAAATATCAAAACCACAAACGTCGATTTTGCAATGAATGACATTCTTCGGAAGTTAAACTGCGGATGTTTTCGAAGCATTTTAAATCACTCTTTTTTACTGCAGGTTTTTATGTATTTTTTTAATTCTTAAATATATGTATGGTTTTTCTCCGCTTGTTTCAATATACGTATGTATATAAAATGTGAATATACAGAATGAATTATACATGTTAACATGCATGTACTCGTATGTAAAAGTAGTGGTATTAGTAGTATGTTTTTCGAGTACTATATGAATTTTTATTTTAATAATTTGTTCTCTACTGGTGTAGACTATTAAATAAAATTAGATAATCATTCTTAAGGCTCCCAATAAAGTATGGCGTCTGTGGCGGAGATGTTTTCTGAAATAGAAAGGATGACGCTTATTAGATGAAAAAAAAAAGAATATTCCCATTACCCTCAAAACGACTAATTTTTTTGCAATAAAATTTGTGCTAAGTGTACGGCATGAAAAATAAACAAACAGGCAGTTTCTAAAATTTTGTTTTACTCACTTAAACTAATGCTTAAAAAAGTAGTGCTTGGGAACATTTTTCAATTTATTTAAAAAAGCACCAGGGTGGGATCGAAAATTTTGAGCCAGTCATCTCCTAGGATAAAAAACTAACATAAGGACAATATCTGGAATGTAAAATTTTGTTTGCCACGCTTCGAAATTTAAAACTATCGTTTTTCATTGTGAAAACCAAATTTAATGCCATTGAAGTATTTGGTTATTGTAATCAAATATATTCCTGGGTCACTTGAAAGATAGTGTTCCAACCGAAATTCTTTAATAATAACCGAGTTTCAATCGGCTGCCACCGAACCATTCAGTTGGCAAATTCGGTTGTAACAAAGTATCTGTTTTCTCCGTGTAGTTTGCCAACATCTAAACTTTTTTCTTTGATCATTTTTGTCTTCAACGTTATTGTGACTTCCAGTATCATGGACTTTTTCAGGGTCACAATAACAAATGATTTAAAAAGATACCTGTATTTTGACCACCCTGTATATGTAGGGACTGTTCAAAAACAATTCTTAAATTTAAATACAAGTTTTGAAATTCTCTTTTATATAAAGGGTGATCTTTTAACCATTTGGCTTATGAAAATTAAAAACAACACTTTATCAAGATCATTTCATGTAAAAGTTGCTCGCGGCTATGCCGTAGTGGTAATGTTGTCTCCCAAGGCTACAATTGTGGCTGGCTTGTCCCTGTACACGAGAGACTTCACGTATCACCACAAAAAAGAAGTCTAGTGGGCCTAAATCGCATGATTTTAGCGGCCAATGGACTGCTCCAAACGTGTGATTAATTGCTCACTAAACTAGGTTCACGGTATCGCATGTCGTGTGGCATGTGGCACCGTCTTGTTGAAACCACATGTCAACCAAGTCCAATTCTTCCATTTTGGGCAAAAAAAGTTGGTAATCCATTGAGTATAACGTTGCGATTTTCATCGTTCTTAAAGAAGTACGGTCCAATAATGCCGCCGGCCCACAAACCAAACAGTGCAACTTCCAGTATGCATTGACATCTCTTGAACTGCATATGGCTGCCCTTCACATCAAGTTGGGCATTCTGTTTGTTGACCTATCCATTAAGCCAAAAATGAGCTTGGTCGCTGAAGATATTTTTTTGATAGAAAAATTAATCTTTATCCAACTTTCCTAATGCTCACTTACTAAACAAACGACGTTGTGGTAAGTCAGCTGGCTTCAGTTCATACATACATAAAGATTTTTAAATAGAGATAATCCACATGAGTATACATGATTCTTATACGCTTTTATTAGCAGATTACAAAAATGTGTATTTTTAAATTGGTTCATAAATAGAGAATTGTCAAGTTGCCAAAATATTCGCTACTTTAGAGCCTATTAACTCAGCTCTAGAAAGTTCTGTAGGCTCCCTCGTCAAAGTTAAAAATCAAAATTACGTTTTCTAAGGGTACGCGAAGTTTTATGGTAATCCGGACAAGTAAGTAATTTTAAATTTATTTCCAAAATAGTTTAAGATATTCCACCGTGCAGTGTGTTATAAAATAAATTCGCTATAGCAGATTTCAATATTATAACGAATTTGTTATCTAGAAATTCACGTTTTTTTATTACTTTTAAATTTTCCATTTTTATTTACTTATTTGAATTAAAAAATTTTTAAGCATTGTAAACAAATTGTAGGCTGTATGAGGACTGACTAAATTGAAGCAAAAGTAAACTAATCCTTTAGTCATACTTACAGCTTTCAAAAATTTAGGCTAAAGTGTGTGGAATCCCAACTTGGCATTATTTTAGTTCACCATCTAGAATTATAAAAATTGCAGGCTTTTTTTCAAATACTTTTGCAAAACACACAATTACTAAATAATAACAAAAAAATTTGAATTTAAAAAGTTTTCCGTTTACAAAAATTGAGAACACATTTAGTTTAGGTTTTGAAATAATCTAGTTTAAAAACGTACACTAAACTGCGTTGCCAACTTTTTTACCTATCAAAAATATATTAATTTAGTTTCAATTTAGCCTGTACGTAAACATATACACAATTTTACGATGGGCACACGTGAGCTAAAATTTGCGCGATGCATTTTAATTACGCATGATTGAGTCTGAGGAATATTTAATTTTCTCACGTAACCATCATAAAGAACCAGCAGTTTTTAGCCAAATCCTCAATAAATTTACTCTTAGTAAAGCCACTCAACAGATGGATTCAAACTTTGATTTCTTTAACATAAGTTCGGAAGATATTTAGAATGTTATCAAGAACAATCTCGTATCACAAAAGTTTCCAGACTACCACCTCATTACTAACACAATGATAACAAAATTGTATTTACGAGGGCGGATCAATAAGTCCGTTACTTTTTGAACTTTCCTCATAGTTTTATGAAATACAACACTGCTCCTATCAAGTACCACCTTTTAATAGACTACTGTCAAATTTTGAAAATTTCTTGATGAAAATCGAACATTTTTTGCGACTTCGAATTTAATTTTGATTTTATATTTGGAATGTACACCCTAAAATATATTAGATTTGATAAGTTGCGATCCTAATAATTATATTTAATTTATTTAAAATAAGTACAACTTTGAAACTTCAATGGCGATCTGCTACCTCTAAATAAAACTTTTTTGGAGATTTTTAATTTTAAATCTGAATATTAATTATTGCTATAGAATAATAATGTATTTAAAAAATAATAATGTAAATTCTGTATATATTATCCGATCTATATGTTTTATTTATATTTTATAAAGTTCGAGATCATAATTAATTAATGTAATTTATAATCTAAACACTCAACAACACTCAAATATGTTGTGTAAGAAAAATTCGTTTCCAGAAATGGAAACATTAACAGTTGGAATGGCAACCCTGTCAATTTGTGCTTTGAAAATCGAAGGTGGTTGCTAAGGGTAATCATTTACTAACTGTGAAAAGGAATTTCGCATAATAATTTTTTCTTAGAGTGTGTGGTAACTAAAACCTGTTCAAAACCATGAGCTGTTTGTGGGTTGGATGGCTTATTAGGAGGCTGACGATGACCTGGTCGCTCAGGCCGAAAGTGTGCACTCCCTCTAAAGCTGATCTTCACAATTTTCGCCATTTAAAAAATAGTGTTTACTATTCCCTAGTAACATTTAATTATTTATGATCTCGATCTTGATAAAATATAAATAAATTTTTAAAAAATAAATAATTTTATACAAACTTTTTTCTATTTTTTAATACAAATTTTCTTTTTTTATTTTGTAAAAAAAATAAGAAAAAACTAATTTTGGTGAGTTATTTTTTCACTTAAGTGTGCATAAATATATCTATTTACTGAATGGGAATTGCAATTAGGTTTAATTTTAATGTTTTTGAAACTAAACATAAAAAAATATGTGTTTTGTTTACATTTGATATAACAACATCAACTCTTACTATGTATACAATAATGATCTTGGATACAACGTGTAAATTTTTACTCAGATTATTAATCAGAAGATATACATTATTGATGAAATTTTAATCCATTGGATTTACTTTTAATTACTTTTAATTATAATTTTTTTTAACTGGAAAGAATATTGAAGATGACGAGGATAACTCATTTTAATGTAACTGCACATCTTCAAAAAAGAGTTGAAGCGCTAAAATAAATTTATTTGTAATTCCATAAATTAAATTAATCAAAAACTGTATAATCTTAACTTCATAACTTTAACTCTTCATATTATTTAGTGTCGTGTAAGTCACAATTTGTATGTCGTGTAAGTCACGCGAAAAAAACTATTTTTTGCGAAAAATAAAAGAAGTTTCACTAAGTTGAAGCCATTTTGTATTTCTCAAATACTTTTGGTGCAGTTTAAAACGAATCGGACTACACAATTAACAGAATTTTTAAACTATCTTTGATTACCCTGAAATCAATGGATTTGATGTCGTGTAAGTCACAACTAACTAAAAAAGTTCGTGAGAATGGATTGCTAGTGGTCGTACTGTGCGTACTGATGAGAATGTGGCTGCTATGGCCGAAAGTGAGCAACTCAATCCAAGAATACCGTCTCGCCATCGATAACAACAACTCAGCATTTTACGCATCAGCATAATGAGAATTTTGCACAAATATCTCGGATTATTCGCCCTCAAGGTACAATTGACTCAGCAATTGAAGGCAATTAACCATCCACGTCGTTACGGCCTCTCAGTTTGGGCCTTACAGCAGCTCCAATCGGACATCGGATATTGCCGAAAAATCATATTTTCTGATGAGCCGCATTTTCATCTCGGTGACTATGTCAGCAAACAAATTTGCCGCATCCGCACCCGCAGAGAGTGACAGTTTGGAGTGCATCTTGGCCTATTTTTTCGAAAATGCTGCTTGAAACGTTATTGTAGTTAACAGCGTGAGCCATGATTACCGACTTATTATGGACTGAAATAGAAGATATGAACTTTGATAATCTTTGGTTTCAGCAGGATGGCGCACCATGTCACACAGCTCATCAAACAATCGAGCTTTTGCACATTAAGTTTTAAACAAGATCCTATTTTATTGGGTTTTTGTAAAACCCATCTTTGCAGTGGCATAAAGGTAGTCTTTTCACTTCAGTTAATCGATTATCCGATTCCTCGAATCATCTATTTTAGTTAATGTCGAAACAAATAATTTAAAACTGAAGTATTTAATCAACTCGAATAAATGAATAAAATTGGACGATTAAACAGTTAAATTTTTAATATTTGATTTTTTCTTTTATTTTGTTTTTTAAATTTCATAATTTACATCGCAAGTTTTTATAATTAATTTTGGTATCGGGTAAAGCAAGGACCGAATAAACCAGGATGTACAAAATGCCATGTTTTTTTTTGCTGCCATGATGCCAACACCATGAGATGGCAGTATGGCTAAAAAAAAATATGTCATTTTATGCATCCTGGTTTATACGGTCCTTGCTAAAAGTAGATAAAATTGTCAAAATCAATCAACTAAGTTCAGTGAGCTGTCAAAGTTAGCATATTATTGCTGTTTTTGCAAAAAGTAGACAAATTGGAATTATTTACAATTTAAGTATTTATTATAATTAAACCTCCAACTTCAGGTATTAAAGTCTACAGTAAAAAAATTTTGTTAATTAAAATAATGTGTATATATTTCTAATAATTTTTTTAAAAAGGTCCAAAATCCGGATATTTTCCACATTTAATGGGCCACAATTATTAAGTTAGTTATAGTTGGAATTAGTTTTTTGGATGTTAATAAAGTATAAGATTTCAGTTAGTATTTAAAAAAAAGTCGAGAAAATTTTCTCATTTTTTATGCAAAAGTGTGATTGCAATTATTTTGCAATTATTTTGAATATTTTCAATTAAAAAAGTAAAATAAAAACAAGTATTTCCCAAAAAAGTTTTCAATTTGTTTTTTTAATAAACCATGTATAGTTATTCCTAAAAATATAACCTCATCAACTAGACACAATAATTGGATTAAAATTATATTTATACTAATAGGAATACATATTAGGCATGTTTTCTTTGTACACTTAAGCTAGCAAGTTATTTCATTTATATGGAGAATTAAGCGAGTTAAGAACTAGTCGCTTAGTACTCGCTTAATTCCCCATATAAGTGAAATAACTTGCTACCTTAAGTGTACAAAGAAAACATGCCTATAATTTACTTATTCTTTAAATATATTTTGATTTCAAAGTTTCAGCGAAAATTGTCGATCATGTTTTTTCCGAAAAACAAAAAACGCCTAACAGGTTAAAAAAATTTTTCTTTAATTTTTTTTCTAAAATGCTGTGTTTTTATGAATTTATAATGATTCATTAAAAAAATGTAATATTCTCTTTCGCGACTTTTTTGACATAAATTTGTACATTTATGAGATTTAGTGAAAAACAACAATTTAATTTTTAATTAAATTTATGCTAATAAAACACATATTATATATTTATTCTTTAAATTTTTTAATAGCACATTAGGTGCGCTCTAATTTCCAATTTTATTTATTTATTTATCGTTTTTCATTTCAAAGTTACAGCAAAAATTGTGAAATTAGAGCTTTTTTTCTGAAAAACAATAAACCGCCTAACAGGTTAAAGAATTTTTTTTTCAATTTTATTTTTCTAAAATGCTGTGTTTTCATGTATTTATGATAACTCATATATAAAAAATTATAATATTTTAAAACTATGGCTTTTGAATCGCCATCGGTCAAAAAATTGGTAGAAAAGCTTAGAAAAAAAACTTACTTTAATACAATTAAATTGTTTTAAAATGCAGCAAAAAAGATACTTAAGGATCACTTTTTTACGCAACTCTAAGCAATATGTACATATGCTGTAGGAAATATAATGGAAAATTTATAATTTTTCACCTCCAAAAACAGTATAAGTTGTGTGTGGTTAGTAGGGTATTCAACAAGTATCAAATAGTTGTTCAAATAATTTAAAATGCTTATATTTCGAATAACGAATAATCATCAAATCAACATTTAGTAAACAAATATATACAAAATGTTTCAAAATCATGTTTTTAAAGCATCTTGAGATAACCAATTCAATTCTGAGATAACCAAAATAAGACTATAACAAAAAATCAAACTTAATTCCCTTTAGTAAAGTAATGATTTTTTCATGCAATGAGAACAATATAATGAATTTTTTGTATTATATTACAAAACAAAATTAAAAAAATAAGTTAATTTGTAATTTTAATGATCATGCCGGGATTTGAACCCATGCCAACAGATTGGCAGACGAGAACTCTACGCACTAAGCTTAAGATACATAATACACGATAGCTAAACAAAAATAAAATAATAAAAGTTGATCTAAACAAAAGTTTATCCACAACAACATTTTGCAAAGTAATACAAATAAATGTAATGATTTTGGCCCAACTCTGATTAAAGCACAATTCATTATTTTCGCTAAAAAGTGAACCAATTATTTAATTTTTATACATATTTGGTATCAAGACAAAATTTGTAATTTTAATTATTTTGTTAAATTTTTCAAGTCACGAATTTTTTTATTTCATTAAAAAAAATATCTTCCAGTTTGCATGGACATTTTCAGTGCCGTTTTTAATAAGTTACAATTGTTGACCCCTTTTAAAAGAGTAACACCCATGGAGAAGAAACTTGTTTTTGTTAAATTTTTACTATTTATTGAGTTGTACTATTTTAGATAAAATTAATAACTCTATGCTGAGTACCGCGGACTACTAAATTAATTCTACTGTCATCTTGAAACCAATGCAGACCGACATATTGTAATTTTTTCGGTAAAAAAGATTTTTTTATTTTATTACTTTTCGATAGCACAATTTAGTAAACATAAAAAATATAACCTAAACATTTTATTCAATTGATATGTGCTTAACTTAATTTGTTTTATTTAATTAAACAAGATAAAAAAAAAATTTTAAGCAAAAATAAATAAAAAACTTGCATTTCTGCTTTTTTTCCCCATTGTCATTTTGTAATACTCAAAATATTTAAAAAATCGCTTATTCAACAATATTGTTTGCAGTGGCGTACCCTTGATTTTGGTTGGCGGCTACAATACAAAAAATTTATTCAATTAGTTTTAACTTTTATTTAACCTTTTTCTTTTATTCTTCTTGTACTTCTTAAATTGTTTAAAATTTGTCATCGTAATTATTATTATTTCCTGAAGATGATACACAATGGAGTAGCGAAATGTTACAGATCTCTTTTAAGTGAAATTGAACATGAAATTTTGCTTTTCCAGAAAGAAATGGTAAATTTCGAAGATTTTACTGTTTTAATTTTTCAGAAAAAATACGTTTTTCTAATCAATCACAAAAATATTGAATTTAGCAACAAAAAGCATTTTTAATGCAAAATAGTTGTAGACACTTTAAAGAATTCATAGATAATAATAAAAAATACCCTGCAGGAAAAAAGGGTCAGTTGGAAATTGGGACCTGTCCCGTGATAGGTGAAAACTGGACCGGTTCCGAAAATACATTTCATGGAATAGGTGAAAAGAGGACCGGTTGCCTAAGTATCTACCATGTGACCGGTTTAGAATTCATGACATGTTCTTTTGCGTTTGTTCTGTGATATGTTCTTTGGGGTTAGCTATGCGGCATGTTCTTTTAGACCAGTCCTGTAACATGTCACAGAGGGCAATTGGTCCTCTCCTATAACAAGCACATGTTAAAATGAACCATCCTTTTCATATAAAAAAACCGTTCCCATGACCGGTCCCTATCACAATGAACCGGTCACGTGACGTGGGATAGGTCCTTTTCCCGCAGGGTAGTTTTTGCAAGTTTAAGTTTACTGAAATATCAAATCCACTTTGGTTTTCGAAAGTGAAATGAAAACGATTTTTTTCTTTCGTTTTACGTTTTCTGAAAAAGATTTAAACGTTTTTACTAACACTCTTAAGCCTGTACTATGATCAATCCCACACGCAGGAAAAAACATTTATGAATATGTTTACAGGCAAATATATATTTGTTTGGTAACTACCATATGTATATTTGAAGTAGATTTCTAAGTATTTTATATTTATGGTTATTATACACATCTTTCCAGGCAAACATTGTAATATTTGTATTTTCCCACCTAAATAAACATATATTTTCAATTGTAATTTTATCATTATTATACTTGTGGGATGAAAACATAATAATGATAAACATATATTTATTTGCAGACAAACATATATATATTTGCCGGTTGATGCATTTCAAAGGATTCAAACATATATATCTTTACAAGCAAACATATTATATTTGAATACAAGCATATTGTATTTTAAATGCGGTATATATAACATACAGCGTTTTCAAATATATGTATATTACCAGCATATTTTATTTCCAGCACGGCGTTTTTTTTTTCAGCGTGCAGTAAACATGCCAATACGAAAGCGATTCCCCAAACATTCTGCCTAGAAGAAAAACTTTATTACGGCAACAATCGTCTTTGTATTCCGGAAGATACCGAATTTGTTAGAAAACGTGTCCCGAAAGCAATACTTCCAAGCAATATGTAATTGATTCTTCTAGAAGATAAAAATGCAATCGAATAAATATCGAATAGGAATCACCAAACTATCATTTCTTTTTCATTTCATTTATTATATAATTCATTATTAATTTTAATCATTTTTTATTTATTATATTATTCATTATTAATTTAAACAATTTTAAAATTAATAGCCTATTCCTCGATCTCGAACGAAACAAATCAATTTTTATTTGGAAAGTGTGTTTATTTGTGAAAATTTTTGTTATCGATTGGTTGTGAATGGAATTGTTGTTTGGAGAGCTTTTCTGTTGCCAGTTGTCTGTTCGGTGCGGTCACTGCTAAAGTCCTTGTAAAATAAAATATGTAAAATAAAAAATGTAAATATGAGCTTCTTGGGCAAACGTAAGCCACAAACAACACACACATATCTTTTACCACTCAGCAACAGCGTAATAGGGGGTGAAACGGAGTTTAGTTTTCTGGTCAAATTTTCCTCCTCTGCGGAAAATTTGTTTGCTCCGAACACCAGAGTCCTTCAGGCAAAATCAGGCATTTCTTCCATATAAAATACAAGCGTCTTCGCATGGTCCATTGTTGATTTTTAAAATTTAAAATTCTTAATAAACTATAAATATTTGTATTATTTTGTACTTACTTTTTGTTATCCATTGCTTTTTTTACTTCATTTTGCTTTTACAAATATCAAATATAAATTTACTCGACAAAAAAATAGCAAGTGACTGATTTTGACATTTGCGTTCGAGCTGTTCGAAATAGAGAAACCAAATTTTGTATGAAAACAGTTACGTTTTCAATCGACTTGTCGTTCGAGTCATCGTTCGCATAGAAATAGAGTTAGTGAAACCCAAATCAGTTTTCTAGAAAGCGAACGAACGTGTTCTTTCGAAATAGAGGAACAGGCTATAAGTCACACACTTCATATAAAAGTTTTTTTAATAAGTCCCCATCCGACGATTCTCAACAACTTTCATTCAAATCTTCATTTCGTTTGAAAAACTTTGGTTAATTTGTTTCTTAAAAAAATAGTTCCGTTTAAATTTTCAAAATAGTTTGATATAGAACTATAGCTTACCTTAGTATTTGCAGTTTAATTTGCAAAGAATTTGATAAATTTGTTGATAAATTTTCTTTATCAAAATATATTTTTTTAAATGATAGGAAAATAAATTTGTTTTTAATTTTACCGATCTATTTTCCAGTTAGTTTAAAGGAGATATTCTCAAAATACTATTTTAATTGTCTTCGAAATGAAAAAGTGAAGATATTGCCGCAATAACTTCAGGATGATATATCCTTCAAATGATAATTGGGATAATTAACAAAACTTTTTTTACAACACAAAATTGTCCTTCGAAACCTACACTACAAACACAGAAAAAAAACTGTGTTGTAACATTTCAGAATAAAGTGTACGAACGTAAAATTACGAAATCAAATCAATTCCAGAAACGGTCTAACATGCCTGATAAATAGAGTTGGTGAGTGTTCTTGTGTTCTCTTTTTGTTATAGACATATTTTTAGAACATAATACATAAGGATTTTTGTAAAGAAAATTTTCAAATTGTAAACTTTGAATATTTAAATACAGTACACTTTCACTAACAGATATTCTAGTCCAGAAATTACAACCTTCTAAAATGTAAGAGTAGACTTAGAAAAATTTGGTATGACATATGGAGTTGCAAACAGCTGCTCCGTTCGTAATCATTTCAATATATACTGTAGTATAGAACATTATAAACAAATATATTCAAAATTAAAATTTAATATTTTTAGAATTTTTCCGCTTTTTTTAATGAAGCTTTTTTGCTGCATGTTAAGTTTATTAACTTTTGCAATGTGGCAACCCTGTATCAAGGACTTGGACATATTTTCTCGAATATTATTAAAATTCTCTAAAACGTATGCATAGTTGCTAATTTCCCCATATGACACTACATTTAGACTGAACAAAACAACCTAGGATTTGTACAAAACTATTTTTTGCTTTATGCGTTTGGCAAGTAAAAAATAGCAGCATCCAAAAATTATGTAGATTTTGCTCAGGCTAAATATAGAAAAAATACGAATTTAAAGAAAATTACAAATTTACGAATTCATTTTGGGGTACGCCACTGATTGTTTGTAAACATATTTACGAAAATTCTTCAGACATTGTTGCGAAATATATTTATTGCAAAAGACTGCAATTTGATATTAAAAAATATTAACCCTCAAACATAACAAAGGTCCGAATTCGCTGTAATTTTTTTTCAACTACTTGTAATGTTTCTTCTCTTTTTGTTGTATATGTCCAAAGCTTGAAATGATAAATTACTTTAAGAATAAATTCAAAAAGTTAAATAAAATTCAATTTGTTAATTTATAGAATGATTCCTTAAAAAAGAAAAAACAGGAATTAATTTCTGTGACTGAATTCAAAGAACTAAAATATAGCCAATAATTTCCTTGACCAAAACATATAGCATTAGTATTAAATTATTTGACTAGCGAATTCATTTAAATCAACTTAATTGAACTTTTGGTCAAGTAGTTCATTCCCTACTTCACCTACAAAAAAAATCTGTAATGGCAACTGCAAATTTTGCTGTTATTACGGGAAATTTTGCTTATTAGAGCCCAGCAGTTTTTTTGGCTAATCTTAGCAACACATGTCTGCTACACGTACAATGAAATTTGTAGAAAAAATTAGCTGCCGCTACTAAATTTTAGTAAACTTTTTTTAAAGTGGAATTTGAAATCTGTTTGCTAAAATCAGCAAAAAAATTACTAAATATTATTAATATTAGTACAAAATTTCAAATTTGTTTTTTTTATCGAGCATAAAAAATTTTTTATTTTATTCATTTTTTTCAAAAAAAAATATTAAAATTAAAAAAAAATCGAAGGCTTAAAAATTAGAAAAACTTAAAGGAATTTATCATTTTGTTTTAATTTGGTAATTTCTGTTTTGAAAAAATATTTTAGCCAATTTGTGTTTTTACTTTTAAGGTCAAGTTTTAATTATTTTTAGGGCTGATTTTTAGAACTAAAAAACTTTTTAGTTATATTTTAAGTGGATGCTCTATATTTAGACATGAGTCAATACCTTTACTTCCGATCCCTTTTTTAATCTATGTAACATTTTAATGCAATTTAATTTTTAATTAGAAATAAAACTTCCACTTTTTTAAAATAAGTAATTCTTTTTTTGTTAATTTTAGCAAATTGGTTGTCAAAAACTTGTAAAATAATTTCTGAAATTAGCAACAAAAATTCTGTTTACAAATTTTTCTACTAACTTTTTTTCTGAGTGTGAATGAATTCTTTTGAATTCAAAGAATTCCATTCTGAACTAATTTATTATGAAGAATTAAAGATTTCTCTCACCAACGAATGCATTTAAATCAAGTTAATTTAACTGTTGGTCTCCCTGCTGAATGAATTTCTTTTTAATTCATCAAATTTTTTTTAGTTCCTTGAAAAAAATTAAGATTTTTGCTTAAATCCCCCGAGAATTTTTTTATTTATTTATTCGTTTTGGTCAAAATTACCAAATATTAGAATTCAAGGTTAGAATTCTACAGCCAAAACTTCTAGCTTTATGTAAATATCGACATTATTTTATCTATTACGTCCAAAATCTTGTTAGTGGGCAACTCCATCTCAAACCGCACAGCATTCGGATTTGTAATCTCCAATTTTAATCAAATTCGCCACAAATATTGTAAATGGGTAGTGTTTATCAAATCATTAACTTTTCGACCCCAAACCTTTTCGGTTTTCGCATAAAAATTGGAAAAAAACGAAAAAGTGTCCATACAAAGTCGCCCATAACTTCTTAAGTATACAACCTCTTGGTACCATTTTAAAGGTGAAAACATTGCCTCCAAAATCGCGTCCTAAATTTTTTTTTGTATTAAAAGGTCAAAGGACATTTTTATAAATTTAATGTTCAAATATCTCAATATCCAATTTTTTAAAAATTCTGAAAAAAGTATATGTTAAAAACTAAGGCCTACGTTTTCCTTCATAACTAGTAAATCCAAACATATTTGCCCACTTTTTGGTATTTTATTTTAAAATATTTTTTCTATTTAAGTTTTTCATTTAAGTGCTCCTTAAATGTATGCACACTTTTTGGTTTAAAATTTCTTCCCTTTAAAAATTGTGTGTGGGCATTAAAGGGTTTTTTATTTATAACAATTAGGAACCCAATCTCACCAGAACGCGTTTCTTGTAACAAAAATTGTGTAAATGATAGCGTTCATGAGAGAGTTTCTCTTTTTACCAGCTGTTTTGCATTTGTTAAAAAAAATTAAAGTTAAATACAAAATTTACTAAAAATAACTTTTTCTTCTTTTTCAAATATATTTATTAATTAAGCTGTTTTTTAAAATGAATAAATTCGACGTTTATTATTGGGTATGACATGTGGTTTTGTGCGTTCGCAGTATTTTGGGCATTTTTATGGTTTTGTGAGAGAATTTTTTGCTTATTTTACCAGACTTTACCCAAAATTACCTCCTACAGACCTTATATTTAGTTTCTCAATTTTGTGTTAAACTACGGGAGTGATGTGCCAATTGACCTCAAAGGATCTATCCCATGACCGTGAAGGTTACAAAGTTTTCTTTTTGTTAGTAAACAAAACGTTGTTTGATCTAGCCCTACTCACGCCCAGGCGATTTTTTCACATTCTTACTTTTTTAAATAATTGATTGAAAATGTATTTTTAGACACATCCCCAGGTGTACCCTTTGCGATCTGTAATTGGTTATTTTAGGTCAGTCTAGTGGCATGTTCTTATGCGTTAGGATAGGTTTAAAAGTGGAAGGGCAACTTTCCCTTCAAAATCATGGATAACATACACCTATGCCAGAGAATCGGCATGTTGTGCGCTCTCCAAAAAACTACGACAAAATAAACATTACAGTCTCCGGAAGAATTCAGTATCTGTTAGGTATCTCTTCCGTTTTCCCAAAACAACCCCCGCAAACACCCAAATGACCTACTGCTTGCGAAAGCCGAGCAAAAACAAAGGAAATGCTCCAGAGTTTTTTCGCACTCCCGACAGGCCCGACACACCACAGGGTCACTGTTTCCTTATTTCGAAAGGTGTGATCATAGTCTAGAGTGGCCTATAGATCTCCCATTAGGTTGGCAGGTTCCCTCTTCCCCAGCTTTAAGATTCTTCTTGTCCTGCTCACAACAAGTATAATTTGAATCATATTTCGGGAGGCAATTTAATATCCGAGAAGGGGCAAAAAAATCTAAATTAAATTTCTAAAAAGTGTATTTAAGCAAATATTAAAAAAGTGGTTCATATGGGGACTATTTCCAAAATCAGAGGCATGATTTATGGTCCTAAATAATACTCACATCCCAAATATCTATCAGATATCCACGGTTTGGTATAAATACCAATTCAGAAAGGACCTTTCTATGGAAGTTAAGGTATGAGTTCTTCCTTGGGCCAATAGGAAATTATATACCAAATTTCATCCAAATAGAATAATATTTGCGACCTGAAGTTAAATTACGTGCGCAGATGTAGACTCATCTGATTGGTATATTATAAGTCTGATATTTTTGGTAGTTAGAAACAGCAGCCACTACGTGGTCAGACGTAGTGGTGTAGGGTAAAAATAAAAACATCATATTGGTATTAATTTTAGTAGCGACATTGTTGTTTGTGGAAGCAGAAATCTAGTCTACACAGAAAGTCTGGGCAAAATGTAGATTGTCAAGCAACCTCAAAAAAAATTATGTATTCTGTATATGCATAAAAGAGATTAGTGTTAAATTAAGTAAAAAGCGATGAAAAAGTGATTTATTTTTTAATTTTTTGTACTCATGTGGAACAAATATTGTTAAAGAGTGTCTACGATCAGGAGTGTGACAGAATTTAAATTTGTACGAGAGTAAAACTAAAAAAAATGTACAAGTTTTTTAGTATTTGGCACGAAGTGATCAAAATATATGATAATAATATGATCTTAAATGACCACAATCTTCTATATGACCAAAATATGATTATTGGGCATATATTATGATCATAAGGATGTTATCCTGATCATTAGGCAGGTAATATGATCATTTTGAATGTATTATAATTCATAAAATTTAATTATTAACAATAATTTTCTACGTGCTGCTTCAAATAGTCTACACAAGTCACTTGCGGAAAATTAAAACACAACGATAGAATTTGTGCAAAAATCAAAAAATATTAAATTCACGCATACTTTCACAATATCCCAGCAAAAACTTGATAATGACAGATCGTTACTGTGTAGATGTAATGGTAGGCCGTTACTTTTTTCGTTACTTTAAACAACAAAATAATGATCTACTGATAATGGACATGCAAAATAATGATTTACTGTTAGTTGTTTTTTTTTACTATTATATTTATTAATTTGTTTTGAAAAACTACAACAAAATAGAAAATTATCTGCTGTAAAATTGATTTTTTAAAAATTTTAATATTTTAAAGCCTTTGTATGAGAAATAGCATTGAATTACGAACTTAAACTTTTGAGTTCAAAAAGTATATATTTTAAAATTTTTTATAATTTGAATACAAATTATTTTTGTCGATTTCTTTAGGTAAGAATATTTTACTTGATTAGGAATAACTACTTACTTTATTATTGTAGGTAGCTACATCTTTTCTTTACTATGAGTAATTATACTGGTAATTCATTATTCTCACTTTTTTTGTAAACGAGTGGGTAATGACCACCATTTAATTTTGGGACATCATGATCAAAAATAATTAAGCGAGTAAATAGCCTGGTAACTAGTGAAACCCTTAATTACTTGGTTATGTCTATTTTTGCTGGGATTGTGCAAGTGACTTGTATTGGCTATTTGCTCGTTCAACAGATCATAAAATGATGTTATTATGTATATGACTCCAACATGATGCTATTCGAATCATTTTTAAATCATAATGTAATATATAAATGATCATAGTATAAGAAAAAAAAGAGTGTAATATTTTAACAACTATTTAAAATATGATTGCGGCAATCATAAATCCAAAACTATATGATGCTCTTGGAATATGGACATCTCAACCATATTATTTCTTAGCGTATGAGTTCTCTAGTCTTTGCATTCTGTTAGATTTTCGAACAATTTATTTTTTTAAGGCAAACTGGAAACTGGGCTTTAATCGCCGCTTTCGAGATCATTTTATATTAAACACTTTCAATTTGGGATAATGGCATTCGATAGCGAGAGCATGACCAAAATAAATTTTCACATTTTCATTCTATATATATTTAGTGATCGAATTCATATATTTATACTTTGTTTTTCCTAAACCAATATTTTAAAAGTTTATAATAAATATTTACAATAATACAAAATTTAAAATTAATTTTTTTTTTCTCTATCAAACAATTTAATATAATCTCATTATTGCAAATTATTGTTCAATTTTTTAATTAAATCATATATGTATATCGCCAACATAAGCTGTTTTTAGTCCTCTTTTTAGTTTTATTTCAAAAATTTACACAAAAAATATGTTTGCTTACATGTTTTTTCTAATTGTGTACGTTCAGTGAAGACAATTTGCTAAATATGTCGATACAATGCGATCGAATGCCGTAATTTGGCTATTCGACAGACAATAAATTTGTGTTCTTTACGATAGTTCGTTCGATATCGATATAGTCAAATAGTTTTTTTTTTAATTTTATAAAATAAAATCTGTAAAAATGTATACAGTACTTTTCGGTTATAGTCCACTGCGATTTATGTAGTCCATTTGCTGATATAGTCCATATTGCATGATTTTACTACCCTCTAAAAGTTAATTTCATACAAATTATAAACGATATTGTCCATTAGCGATATCATCACATTTCCCTCGTAGTTATATGAAATGCAACACTGCTCCCATCAATTACCACCTATTAATAGACTACTGTCAAATTTTGAGCAAGTTCCGTCATTTACTTTGCGTTTAACAGCAGGATTTTTCGAGGTCCATAAAATAGGCATTTGTTTGGTCAATAATTTCATCGTTGGAGCTAAATCTCTTTCCACCGAGTCATTTCTTTAGGTTTGGAAATAGTCACTGGGGGCAAAACGTAGTCTACTTCATGAATTTTTGCCATGGAAATTAAGCTGTCCCACGATTTCGTTGGTGGTCGATTGTGAGCAAACACGGCAGCCATCTTGCGAAAAGCTTTCACACACCCAAGTGATCGTTCAAAATTGAAACCACTGAGCCATGTGAGATGCCTATGTCTTCCACAATCTGTTGCACATTCCATCTCCGATCGGCCAACAACATATCGTGAATTTTTTCAATTGTTTTGGGTGTAGAGGCCTTAACTGGGCGTACAGAACGTTCGGCAACTTCCGTGCTTGTAAGGCCACAACGAAAATCAGTAAACCACTTTTTAACCATTGGAATCGATAGTGCAGAGTCCCTATAGTATTTATCAAGCTTTTCCTTGGTTAACGGCTTTTTTCGCAAAAAAAATTTGTGAGCACTCGAAATTCACTTTTTTCCATTTAAAAAAAAATGCACGAGGTTGTATGTTTTGGCAGCTGTTAAACGCAAAGCAAATGACGGAACTTGCTCAAAATTTGACCTACTGATAATGGACATGCAAAATAATGATTTACTGTTAGTTGTTTTTTTTACTATTATTTGACAGGTTGTACTTGATGGGAGCAGTGTTGCATTTCATATAACTACGAGGGAAGTTTGAAAAATCACGGACTTGATCCGCCCTCGTAACATATGTGGCATATGCACATATGTTAGCTGTGGTCAACCAAATATAAAATTGTATGTAAATAATTCAAGGTATTAGCACAATACAACTTAATTTCCAAAATTATTCTGAAATCACAACATTTTTAAGGTCTAAATTGTATACAATTTTTAGATGCTTGAAAACAAATTCGGAAGATTGAGCCAAAGCTTTTTAAACATCGTTTTTATACTCCAAGTATTTCAATGTTATAATACTAACTAAATTTAATATAGTCACATTAATTGTTGACTATATCTGAATTCGTTTAAATGCCACAGAATATCGTATAAAAAATTTGACTTATGGTCCAGAATTTGTGTACAATAAGGCTTGTGACTATAAGCAAAAAGTACTGTATACACTACACACTACGAAAGTATTCGCTTTTGGAGTGTGTTAAAACAGTGAAAAACTCACTACAATGCGGTAGTGTAAAATTAAAAAAACATGGTCAAAATAAAAACAAAATACCTGTTTAAACAAATTTGATTAGTTTAGGTGCTGTGTAAACAAGCATTTCTAATATAAATTTGTTACATTTCAAAATATATTAGTTGACAATATGTCATTGTTAAAAACGTTTTGCGATTTTAATTATATTTTAATAAACGCATTAAATCTAAGTGTATAAAGAATTCTACCCACGAGTTTGTAACAAATATTTTGATGAGTAATCAAAAATATGTGTAAAATACATGGTTGGTAACCGATACCTTAATAATAACATTTTTAGTTTTCAAACCCCTTTCAAATAAATAACCTATTCTAATACCAAAACTATTAATTTAAAAACTTTGTTATTCCAAAACCTTTTCCTGTAATACGGGTATGGAACCGTTATTGAATTCGTTCTTAACAAAATTAGTTTTTTTACGTTTTTAGAAAAAAATACACATATTTTTAGTTCAAAATTAAACTTATGGTTTTTTTGTTATTAAAAAATCGTATTTCTTACTTGATGTACAATTAATAATTTCAAATTTGGGTTAGCAATACTGTTGTTTTTAATAACATATAACACTGTACAACAAAGTCAAAGTTTTTTCAAAATAACAACGTTTCGACTGGGGACCAAAAACAATATACGTGTTTCGGCGTTTTGAAAGTTTATGTCTGCATTTTATTTTAAGTGGAGGGTTAAAGTTTCATCCCTTCTGTACATTCTTATGGTATATCGCATGTGTGCCTTTGCAGATTTAAAATGCGTTGGCACTAAAATATCCCACAAATTCGTCTTTTAGGGGGTTAGTTTGTATGAATAAATTGTGTTACGTAAAATTTTACTAAGTCACAACACAAAAACTATTATATAATAGATATAATATCTCTTAATAAAAAGATGACAGCAAATTTGTGTACTTTTTTAGTGATGCGCTTATTTGGCGCATCATACTTTGCAAGAGCAACATACCTTATCACCTGCACTTTGGCTGATAAGATCCGTTACGTTACAACAAAAAACTATGAAAACCGTAATCTAAACAAAAATGTGCATAAAAGTTATTGTTAGCTATTGTGCACAAAATTTTTGAAGTTTTCAAAAATAATCGCACCCTATAACTTTTAAAACAAAGACTGAGTGATTATTAACTTGAAAAAATAACATCAAGTAAGCAAATTTGACAGATTTATTAAATACTAGTTCGTTAGCATCAAATAATGAATTATTAGTTTCGGTGAAAATGGCTAATTGTTTGGAAAAATAAGATTGGTTTTGTTATGTCTAAAGTTTTTAATCAGCAAAGTTGAAGACATCTGTAAAAGGTATTTTGAACTGCACGTTTTTCCTGATGTTTCAACGTTTTAATGCTGTGGTCCAAAGGTAATATAATTTTTAGTTTTAGTTTATAACACGTAGTAGTATTTTTGAATGCTGTTTGGTATTTCCAAATATTTTTGTGGAACTTTTTTAGCCGTTATATTCCCGTTTTAAGGGTATTTTTCCCACTTTTTCTGCAAGGGGACAGAAAAGACCCATACATTGAGGAGTTAGAGGGTACAAATGTTCCTTGCAATACCGAAAATGAAAGAGTCACATATTTTCTTATGACCATTCAACATAAAAATGTGCCGAAGGGGGGAAACTTTAACCCTCCCTAAAATAAAATTCACTTATATTCTTTTGGTTGTCTTTTTCTTTTTCTTGTTTTTTTTTTTTTTTTTTTTTTTTTGTACATTGTAATTTACTGTGAACACGCAATTTTCCAATAGCACTGATATGAATTATATACCAATACAAAAACAAACACTAACTCGATACGAATACTGCTATTAATTTTGATTGCCAACCTTGGTAATATATGAACGAAATTTGTTTCTTTTTCTTCTGTTTTTCTGGTTTGGTTGGATTTCGTTATATGAATGTATGTGTGTGTGTATTTAATAAATTTGTAGGAATTATTCAGCAAACATATTATCGCATTATAAATATGTTCATTAGGGCGTTAGCTATTTGTATGGGAAAAAATTTTTGGTAAAATACTTAGGAGGCCGAGTAAAAAAGTTTAGATATAATCATATGTGGCCTTATCTAATAATATATTATCATACCATATAATATATAATAATACTATATTTTTTTTAAATTCCCATCTAAAAATCGAAATATATATGAGCATACATGATCATACATGGGCCTGTATATGATCATACATGGACATACATGGTCATATACGTCTATACATTGTTCAATATATGACCATACATGATCTCATATATGATCATATATCTTCGGATCCGAAATTTGAGGGTATATGGACGTATATGATCATATACGAGCATACATGATTAATATATGAGCATGTATGATAATATATGCACATATATCACCATATACCCTCAAATTTCGGATCCGAAGATATATGGTCATATATGAGATCATGTATGGACGTATATGACCATGTATGCCCATGTATGATCATATACAAGCCCATGTATGATCATGTATGTTCATATATATTTCGATTTTTACATGGGTTGCCTTATATTTTGTAGAAAATTAAATATGATTTATATGATAACATATGGTATATATTATATCATATAAAATTTCGCGGGACCGTATTTATTTATTTATGACATACAGCACAATATATACTTATATATGGCTAATACAGAACCATAAATATTTAAAATATAATAAACTGATTAAAAAAAATGTATCTGGCACAATATTAAATAATACCCGATTTTATATTCCTTTAAATATTATTTGATCCGAAAAATGGCAGATCAAATTTGAACCAGCAGTATATTTAGGGAATAAGATACAAATTTATCCGAAAATTTTATTAGATCCAACGGTATTAGATTATATCCAACAATATTAAATATACGGAATCTAGTTTATCGAAAAATCCAACTTGTGATTTTGCAATCTACTTACCAAGTGCTTTCATTACAAATGACATTGTTTTTAATTATTGAAAGGATAATAGTTATCCTTGAAACTTAACTTAAAATTTGACTTATTTTAGTTTCTCGCTATTACTTAGCGTGTTAAATTAAATCTTGTCTCACATAAGAAGACATTTCGTGGACACATACTCATTTAAAAAAGAATTATGCGCAGAGGCAAATATGTTATAAGCAAATTTTTTGATCAAAGTGAGAATTTTCGTATAAAATTTTCGAGAAATAGGCGATTCTGAATTTAATTTTGATTTTAAATTCGTAAAGTACACCCAAAATTATATTAGGTATGATGAGTCGCGATCGTAATATGTAATTATACTTAATATTTCTCAGCTTTTAATTAATTTAAAATTATAGAACAAGAACAACTTTAAAACTTCAATGGCGATGTGATACCACTAAATAAAAAAATTTTCATAATGGCATATTTGTAGGATTCTGAAGCTAGTGAATTCCAACTTTTTAAGTACCTAGATTATTATAAACTAATTATATCTATAAAAATTTTCTAGGTCTTGTTGTCCCGAAATGGGTTAAATTTAAAATATAGTCCCGAGTAAGCCATATATACTTATATTTAGTGCTATATATAACTTTATATGATATAATATATACCATATCTTATTATATAAACTATATTTAATTTTATAAATATCAATATATAACTAAATGTGGTTATATCTCGTAAAATATAAGCTAATTTAAAAAATATAATGTAATATATATGGTAAAATATTAGCTAATTTAAAAAAAATTATGTTATATATATGGTAATGCATGCCGATATATGTATTTATATATAATAATATATTATTAGATAAAGGCACATATGATTATATATTAACTTTTTTTACTCGGGAATATATGTCGCATTATTAAAAATATTTCTTAATACTTTATGGTACGAGATATAATTATATGTATATGATTAATTATATGGTCCCAGATCAAAAATATTTTTGATATGCTATAAGATATAATTATATACGATTCAATATATTATTTTATATGAAAAAGTATTTTTTATATGATATATATTACACCAGATACTAAAGGATATCAAATTGGCTACTCGTAAAATTAAATATTGCAGCAGATCAATTTTTTTACTCGGGTAAAAATAAATGAATGACAATAGTGTAACTTGTAGAAGAATCCTTCTATGCTTCCCTTAGGTACTCAACTCAGTCTCTTAAACTGCTTGGTAGCATTTCTCATGAATAGGCTTTCTTATGAGAGAGAACTGTGAGTAGCTCACTTCTCTTCTTAAATAAATACACGTTGCTTGTAGTACCAAATTTTTTGAATAAATTGTTTTGATTTAATCTGTAGTTTATTTTATTAACAATCAAAAACAAATTAAAATGTAAATTGAATTTAATGCTATCCCTGCGGGATATAAACCCATCACAGAACACGTTTTGTGACCGGTTCATTGTAATAGAAACTGGTCACGGGACCGGATTTTTAAAATAAAAGGGACCGGTCACTCTGTGACATGTCACAGGACCGGTGTGAAAGATAATTTCACACAACTAACCCCAAAGAACATGTCACAGAGCCAAAGAAAATGAACATGTCACTTAACTACAATAACGCAAAATAACAGAACTAACGCAAAGGAACATGTCAAAGAAAAATTTAAAAAATCAAGAAACCTAATATTAAATTTATGATATTTTGAAAAGTTACGAGTAATTTAGAAGAGTAGAAAACTAATGAGAAAAATACCGTTAGAATAGAAAAACACCGAAACAATTACTCTCAATTTTTTTTTAATAATTCCAGAGAAGGAAAAGTTGGTAGGAATGTACTTGGTTTTTAAGTTAAATACACAAACAGAAAAAACTGGTTTTCGAAAATTTTTCATATTGTTTAAAGATTTGTAAAAAATAATACATCACAAATCAACCATGAAAGGTGACTACACATATCTAATTCGGAAGGCACAACGACGATATGTTAAGGCTGGTACTTTTAGACCCGCCACGTGATAGAGACTTTTAAACCGGTCACGTTGTAGGTACTTTAGGTCCTCTTTTCACCTATCACGTGATTGATTTTTTTGGAAACCGGTCCTGTTGTCCTGTATCACCAATTCCCAACTAACCCTTTTTTTCCCGCAGGGTTAATAGTGATCCTCTTTTCAAGTGAAATATCATTTGTTTTTAAAAACATTAACTGAGGTCTTTAGATACATAACCTTTACCGGCGTGTTTTACGTACATAAAATATTAATAAAAATTTAAAAATATGCATTTTAATTTATAAATATGTTCATTTCCAGCAAAAAAAAAGTGGCAAAAGAAGAGAAAAAAAGGAGCAGTGATTGTTATTCCGGTGTTGTGGAAATTTGGATCGGAACTAATGATTTTTACATAGGGGTGTCATAGGGTGGAAGTCTTCTTTTATGATTCTTTTTCATTGCATCTAAAGCAGTGCTTTTGGTTTAGTGAAAATGATATCTTTTGTTCTTCCCATATAAATTTTTAATTTTAATTTAAACGGGACATTCAGTAATCATTTTGCCAATGTTCCGTTAACTATTCCAGTAAATTTGGCTGACACATTTGTTGTTGTTTCCCATATAAAGTTAAAGTTTGACTGCTGGTTGAATATTAACGGGATATTCAGAACCTTATTTATTTAATTACTTTATTTAAAATTCAAAGTTGAAAATTGATACAAATCACTTAAATCTGATAACTTGTTTTAAAATAACCAAAGTTTAGTACTTAACCATAGTTATGAATATTAAATTTATATGAAAATATCTGTGGTTAACGTTTAACTTTGATTGTTTTTTAAAATAAGTTAGCCGTCATAGCTTTGAAAACAGCTAAATTTCATTCAAAATCACATTTTTGGAAGTTGTGAAAAAGAACTCCTTTAGAAGAGGAAAATCAGCACCAAATGATACTTTGGAATCAATAAGAAATTGATTCTTTAATAATCGCTTCCATTTATTTTTGCTGGGTTTATTATTGATTTTTTAACGTTTTCCATAAAATCAAAACAACTTTAGTATTATATAAGAAAGCCGTTTGGAAATTTTAATTTTCAAAAAGTTAGTGAATGTATTTTTGTCTTCGTGATAAACAAAAATCACAGAACGTGTCGGCCAAGAGTAAGAACGCGATATGGAACAATAGTTGTTGTGAGAGAAAACCCGCCCAAAAAAACGACATACGACGGTGACTGCACAAACTGTCATATTTATTTTAGCGTAAAGATTATTTACTCTCTAGTGTCTCCTTCCCTTATTACCGACCCAATTTTTTACGTTTTTATTTTATAGAAACAATAAATAGAAATAATTATTTAAAAAAAAATCAATCGCGATTATATACAAAGAGAACATAAGAGCCAAAGATTATCGTGTGCTAATTTAACTCATCATATGCATTTTGTTTACAAAAGAACTTTTAAAATGCGGGAACCCCGTTAAGAGAATTAGAAAAAAAAACAAAATGATAACAAAAATCGTTTTGAAAATAAAATAATAGATTTTATCTAACAATTTGACAATTTGGATGGAAAAATACGCCCGTCACAAAATATTTATAAATTTTAAAAATTCTTTTAAAAACCCAGCAAAACCAGGGTTTCAACTACTTTCCATTCTATTTACTTGCTTAATTACTTTTGTTCTCGATGTCCCAAAAGTAATGAGTGGTAATTACCTTGTCACTTACAAAAACCACAAAGTAGTAAGAGATCATTACCCTCTCGCTTACGAACAGCTAAAAAATAATGAGTCCCCTACTTTTTGGACATCGCGAACAAAAGTAATTAAGCGCGTAAATAGGCTGGTAAGTAGTTGACTCCATGTTTTTGCTTGGAATATTATATTACAGCCAAATATGTGTTTCTAGCAAAATATGCACCAAAATATACAATAAAATATGCATTTATAACAAGATATGCTAAAATATGCATTAAAAAACCCATGGCATTTTTTGCAAATTTGTTGTTTCTGAAAGGTAATTGGTTAACAATTTGTCTACAGTTACCGACAACAAACATGTATTTACATGAACATCTAAGCCCAGAACGAAAAATATAGAACAAAATCGTCCAAAATTTTCATTTCAGCAAATACCGTAAAATGGGTTTATATGGGAACTTGTTCCAAGTCTATAAATTTGAAAGAATGATTTAATGTTCAGTCCCATTTAGAACTCACAACCCAAATCCTAAGCAGATACGGTTTTGTGTAAAGATTTTAACCGAATTCAATAGGTCTGAACTTATGTACCAAATTTCATACAAAAGTCTTAATATTTGCGACCAGTAAATAAGTAAAAGTTAACTTATGTAAATTCTGGGCAGGTCCAAATATGGTCCAATTTTCTTCAAATTCGGAGGCGCGACAAAGGTCCCATATAACATTTATAACGCAAATATCTATTTGTTTCTAAATATCATTTAAGCCCAATTTAGAGAGGATTTTTCTATGGGAGGTAGGTCTGAATGTGGACCGATTCTAATCAAATTCAAGAGCACACCAATTCTGTAGTTTAATTACAATGTCTACATAGGAACACGGACGGAAGGGCATCGTTAAATCGAATCAGGAAGTGATTCTGAGTCGAACGGTATACCAGAGGGTGGCCCTAAGATATACACCCAATAAGTTTTTCTATATTTTTAAAACGGAACCACATACAGTGGCACGCAATATTAAGGACACAGTAACACAAGTTTTTGATTTTCTTAAAAAATTTGTTTATTTCATATAAAAAAAAAGTAAAAAAAACTTGTTTGTATTATAAACTTAGATATAATAATTCAATTTAAACATAAAATAAGGAACTTCAATGCTTAAAACTAATATCATTAAGGAAAGTTTGTAATATCACCATAAATAGCTTCCGCAAAATTAAGGGCACACCTGAAATAAAAAATAAAAATAAATAAACAAAATTAAAAAAATTAAATTAATTTTATCTTTTTAATATTTGGTTGGATATCCTTTCATTTCTAACACAGCCTTTAGTCTTTTTTTCATAGAATTTACCAAGTTTTTTGTTATTTCAGAGCCAATTTTGTTCCATTCTTCCAAAAGAAGCTCCTTAAGTTGGGTTTTGCTTCGAATTTCGTGTTCCCGAACTTTTTTTTCTAAAACTTCCCACAGGTGCTCAATGGGGTTGAGATCTGGACTTTGTGGAGGTGTTACAAGCATATGTGGGGTGTGAAAAAGAAGCCACATTTTCACATTGTGGGCTGTATGTTTCGGGTCGTTGTCCTGCTGAAAGTAGTATTTTCCAGCTAAACCCATTTTTAAAGCACTTTCTTGTAAATTATTTTTCAAAATATCTAAATATACATATTGGTTCATTGTATTCTCAATAAAAACCAAGTTTCCAACTCCCGATGATGACATACAGCCCCATACCATAACACCTCCACCCCCGTGCTTTACAGTTTTTACTGTATATTTTGGATTTAAGGCTTCTCCTTGTCTACGCCATACTTTTAAGCGCCCATCTGACCCGAAAATATTATATTTAGATTTATCAGTAAAAATAACGTTGTCCCAAAACTCTTGGGGCTTATCCAAATACCGTTTTGCAAAATCAATGCGTTTGTTTCTGTTTACTAAGTTTATTAGGGTTTTTTTTCTTGGTGTGCACGATTTTAGACCCTGAATAACTAAACATCTTCGTACCGTATCGGGGGAAGCTTTAGTATTTTGATATTTTTCGAGATCATCCCTTATATTTCTGGCACTTGTAAACGGATTTTTATCAATAGTACGCTTTATATACCGTTTATTTTTATTAGTCAGTTTGGCCGGTCTGCCAGCTCCAGGCTTGTTTTCAATACGATTTTCTTTTTTTTTTGTTGTATCACTTTTCTCACCGTAAAACGACTACGAGAAACTATTTTACCGATTTCTCCATAAGATTTGTTGTCTCTTTCATACAAATCGATTATAAGTTGCCGCTGCTCAAGAGTTAACTGTTTACGGGGCATTATTTCAGTACTTTATATATTTTTATTAATTTTAAATGAAAGAACTTTAACAATTTCACGTGTGATCGATTCAACACGACGATCTCTACTAAATATGACTCACTCTTGATTACATTACATGAAAAATGTAACGGGATTCTAAAACAAAAATAAAGTGTGCTCTTAATTTTGCATCACCAAATCAGGAGGTACTATAAATATTTGCTCAATAAACTTTTCACTATGTTTTTAATGTAAATTTTTTTTGGTGAGAATTAAGTATTACACTTTAATTATTATAATTAAAGAGTTTTATCAACAATTTTTTTATTAAAATAAAAAAAAATATTGAGAACAATGTAAAAAAAGTTACTGTGTCCTTAATATTGCGTGCCACTGTAATTTAATTTTGTTTAATGTTTATTGGGACCTTTAAATTTTGTCCATTAATTTTTCAAGATTATAGCGGCAAGTGCCGTCATTGTTGATCATCATTTTAGACCTTTTTATTCTAAATTCTTTAATTAGTTTAAGTCTATACAACAGTGTTTCTTACAGAAATTTTGTATACTAGCGGACAAAGCCCGCTACGTTGTTACAATGGAATATATGGAGATCCCAGATAATTACCCGGAGTCCACAATTTTTATCTTGTCCCAGATCAAAATTCTAAGATGTACCTCAATAACAGGTAACACATATTTAAAATTTCAGATTTCTAGTTTAATCGGTGTGGGTAGCCCTTTAAGAGGGGAGACTGTTTACCTTTTTGTCCACCCCGTAACATTTCCAAAAATCCGCCCTAGGTGAATGTCTACACCGGAGGAGGAACCTATGTACCAAACTTCAGCTTCCCAGCTTAAGCGGTTTTGGCAGGACGTCAAGGGTGAGAATATTTACCTTTTCTGCCCCTCCCTGTTGGATTTTCCAAAAATTACATATTCACTGTTATCTACACTGGAGATGTAGCATGCATACTAAATTTTAACTTCCTAGGTCCAACGGTTTGTGCAGGCTGTTAAGGGTTAGGAAATTCTCCAAGAAAAGCATATTTTAAATTTCAGGTTTCTAGCTATAGGGGTTCGGGCAGGCCGTGAAAGGGGAGTTTTGTTCCCGTTTTGCTCTTTCCCGAAGGAATTTCCAAGAACTTCGTATTAGCGAATGTCTTCGCCGCAGGGGGAACCTACATACCAAATTTCAGCGACCTACCTCCTGCGGTTTGGGCTGGGCGATGTAAAATGGAATAAATAAATATTTACATATTAACACATTTACACATTTTTACATTTACAAATTTGCACATTTGCCCATTTTCACATTTACCCATTTGCACATGCGCATATTTACACATTTGCACATTTACATTACCATAAAACAATCGATCCATCTAACCATCAATCTACCAAACCATCAATCTAACAAACAATCAAATTTTCACTTTTGCAAATTTAACATTTTCACATTTGCACTTTTGCAAATTTGCACTTTACATTTACATTGTAAGAGAAATCTATGTACCAAATTTTAACTTCCCAGCTCAAGCGGTTTTGGCAGGCCGTCAAAGGGGAGAATTTTCGCTTTTTTGCCCCTCCGCGTTAGATTCTCCAAAAGTCACGGATGAACTGTTATCTACACTGAAGAAGGAACCTGCATAACAAATTTTAGCTTTCCAATTTCAGTGGCTTGAGCAGGCCGTTCGGGGGAAGACTTTTGCCCTTATTGCACCTCCCAGTAGGAATTTCCAAAAATCCAACTTGGGTGGATGTCTACGCTGGAGTGGAAACCTATATACTATATCGTCAAGGAGAAGAATTTTCTCTTTTTTTGCCCTCCCCGTTGGATTTTCCAAAATTGACATCTTAGCTGTTATCTACACTGGAAAGGGAGTCTGAACACCAACTTCCCAGGTCCAACGGTTTGGGCAGTCCTTAAAGGGGGAGACTTTTTGCCCTTTAAACCCCCCATTTTCACCACATCTCCGGTCAAAATTATAAAATGTACCTTATCAAGGAGTTAGCACATATTCCCAGAAAGGCGTACTTCAAATTTCAGGTTTATAGCTAAAAGAGTTTAGGCAGGCCGTAAAAGGGGAGTATTTCCCCTTTTTGTCCTCCCCAAAGGAATTTCCGAAAACCCCGTCTTAGTGGATGTCTACGCCGGAGGGGGGAACTTTGCACATTTACACTTTTGCAAATTTGCACTTTTGCACATTTAGAAATTTGGATATTTTCACATTTCCAAAATTGACATCTTAGCTGTTATCTACACTGGAAAGGGAGTCTGAACACCAACTTCCCAGGTCCAACGGTTTGGGCAGTCCTTAAAGGGGGAGACTTTTTGCCCTTTAAACCCCCCATTTTCACCACATCTCCGGTCAAAATTATAAAATGTACCTTATCAAGGAGTTAGCACATATTCCCAGAAAGGCGTACTTCAAATTTCAGGTTTATAGCTAAAAGAGTTTAGGCAGGCCTTAAAAGGGGAGTATTTCCCCTTTTTGTCCTCCCCAAAGGAATTTCCGAAAACCCCGTCTTAGTGGATGTCTACGCCGGAGGGGGGAACTTTGCACATTTACACTTTTGCAAATTTGCACTTTTGCACATTTAGAAATTTGGATATTTTCACATTTGCAAATTTGAACATTTGCACTTTTGCAAATTTGCACATATGCCGATTTTCGAATTTGCACATCTACAATGGGGGAGTAATCTATGTACTAAATTTAAACTTTCCAGCGGAGAATTTTAAGTTTTTTTGCCCCTCCGTGTTAGATTTTCCAGAAGTCACGTGTTATCTGCATACCAAATTTTAGCTTTCTATTTTCAGCGGTTTGGGCAGGCCGTTCGGGGGAGACTTTTCCCTTTATTGTACCTCCCAGTAGGTATTTTTAAAAATCCAATTTGGGTGGATGTCTACGCTGGAATGGGAACCTATGTACCAAATTTTAACTTCTCAGCTCTAGCGGTTTTGGCAAGTCGCCAAGGGGGAGAATTTTTTTCCTTTTTCGCCCTCCCCGTTAGATTTTCCAAAATTAACATCTTAGCTGTTATCATCACTGCAGAAGGAGCCTGCATATCAAATTTCATCTTCCTAGGTCCAGCGGTTTCGGCCAGCTGTTAAAGGTGAGACATTTTTAAACCCCATTTTTACCACGTCCCTGGCTAAAATTCTAAAATGTAGGTTATCAGTGAGTTTGTCCATACTTCAGGTAATACATGTTTAAAATTTTAGATTTCTTGCTATTTCGGTGTGGGCAGGCTTTCCCCCTTTTTGCCCCTTCCCGTAGGAATTTATAAAAATTCTACCTCGGTGGAGGTCTACACCACAGGTGGAACAAATATACACAATTTCAACCTTCCAGCTCTTCGAGATTTGGTAGGCCATCGAGGGGGAGAATTTCACTTTTTTCTGCCCCTCCACGTTTGGTTTTTAAGAAATCATGTCTTAGCTTTTATCTACACTGGATAAGGAGCCTGCATCCAACGGTTTGGGCAGGCATTAAGGAGGGAGACTTTTCGCCCTTTAATCCCCATTTTTAGAACGTCACTGGCCAAAGTTCTAAAATTAACGTAATCAAGGAGTAAGTACATACTTCCAAGAAGGCATATTTCAAATTTCAGGTTTCTAGCTAAAGGGGTTTAGCCAGGCCGTGAAAGGGGAGCTTTTCCCCCTTTTTGCGCCTCCCCGAAGGAATTTCCAAAAACCCCGTCTTAGCGGATGTCTACACCGGAGGGGGAACCTGCATACAAAATTTCAGCCTCATACCTTTTGCGGTTTTGGCTGGGCGATGTTGAATGAGTCAGTAAGAATAACGTCATTTAATTAACTAGATCAATTATAACAAATTATTCTAAATTTTGTAGCAAAAAATTCTTAAAAAAAGGTTTTGATGCATTAAATGTTACCATATGATTGAAATCGCATAATGTCTAACTAAAGGACCATTAGGGACATAGTTGAAGCAATGGCAGCAAACATAAAATAATTTATTATGGCGTAGTGAAACAATTGACGCTTTAAAACAATTTTTTTTCCAAAAGCTCAGGGCAATCAATATTTCAATTAATTAGATTTCAAAGAAACAAGATTGCCTGAGCCTTGCGTCTTCTTTCTAATTTTTCCATAACTAAATGCTGGTAACGGGACTTGTATGAAGAGGATGAATAAAAAGACAAATGTGGTAATGCATAATAGATACATCTTCTCTGAATTCTTTCAATACGTATAATATAATTTGAGCAACAAGGACTTCAAATCATAGCACCATATTCCAGCTTGAATATCACAATAAATGGTTAATACATGATGATGAATATAACAATTTTAAAATATATGGTTGAGAAAAATTTCAACAGATCCGTTTAATCAAATCTAGTGAATAATAAGCTCTGGGAATTAATTTATCTACATGAGAATTCTTTCACTGCATATTTTATCTTTTTACCGCATTCTCCATAGTTTTGGATAGAGTTTCAGGCAATAAGTTCTCGCACTCTTGTTGGATATTCTCTTTTGAGTACTTCCAGAGTCTGTGGCTCGTTCACATAGACATATAACTTCAAAAAAGTCTGGAGCAGATTAATTGGGCGATCCTGTTGACCACCGCAAATAGTCAAAACGAGTCATTAGGCGACACGGAAACGTATCCTTAAAAATGTCGAAGTGTGTGTGTCCTCCAGTTCCAATTCATCAATTTGCGCAACAAAACTCGTTAATCATGGTTCGCAAAATCGTTATACCTTGACCACGTAAAGGTGTAGAATATGAAAATTTTAAAAATCATCTTATAATTCCCATTATAAACAAACCAGCAAAAACAGACCTTACCAAATAATGAGACTAGTAATCTAAATTCCAAGGTTTTCACCTATTATATTATAATTCTAACTTTTTATACCCTTCACCACAGGTGGAAGGGTATATATAAGTTTGTCATTCCGTTTGTAATTTCTACAATATTGATCTTAGACCCTATAAAGTATATATATTCTGGGTCCTTATGAAGAGCGAAGTTGATTTAACGATATCCGTCCGACCGTCTGTGTGTTGAAATGGGTTTTCCGAAGACCCCAGACATGATGATGACTTGATTGTTATATATTTCTGTTACATGTGATCCATTTCTGTTTGCTATTAAAAATCAGCCAGATCGGTTGATAAATGGCTGAGATATTAGCAAAAAACTAGGACCACCTCTAATTTTTTCCGTAAAATCCCTTTGTTTTTTATATGTATGTTGAATATTATGCATAACAAAACATCCATTTGTTGAAATTCTTTTCTTTCACCTCTTCGCCTTTTATACACAAACAACAAACCAATACAAATATTTGTCATTTAAATAAAAACCAAACAAACCCCTATTGAACAAAAACTTTTTATTTAATTCTATTAACGATGATTCCACATGACCTTTTTTCTCTAAGACGTGGGTTCAATCCCTACACAAGTCAATTTTTTTTTTTTATACTTTTTTTTATTTTCTTAAGACTTTTTTTTTGTTTATTTTTTAACATTTAATAATTAAATTAAATAAAACTTTATATTAATAATTAAATAAACCATAAATAGGCTAAAAACATCAAAATTTGTATAAAAATCGTCTGATACAAACAAAATACAAACGGTTTTATTTCTATTTTTTCCTCCGATTTAAAAGAATTTATAAAAATATTTTTAAACCATTTTATTTCTCATATATTAATTTATTTCCCATATATTATTTTAGAGCTGTAATATGACCTATGGATACGTCTTATATAGCAAAAGATCGAAAATCGTTAGTATAACATATTTGCTAAAAAAAACTCGGAAATATCGGTTCAGATACAAAAAAGTTTTGCCCAAAACATAAATTTTTTTAAATACCTATTTTCTGGAACCATAAATCTTCCCGAGTCCAAGTTTTATCACTAATCTAAATGGTTAATTTCCTCTTAAAGGCGTCCGTATATAAATCTGTCCATTCCATATATGTCCATTTATAAACTTCAGTTTTTTCCCAACCATGGTGAAGAGTATATAAGATTCGGCATAGCCGAATTTAGCCGCTCTTACTTGTTTTATATAAGAGGTCCCAAAAGGTAAGGGGTTCTGCTTACGGTTACACGTATGCATAATAATAATCAGTTACTAATAACCAATTATTATTTAATTTTACGTAAGAAATTGAGTAACATATTATTTTTTAATTCCTGTAACCAATTATAATTTAACTTTGAGTAAGCGACAAGGTGATGCAATGAAGTGTTGTGAATACCAAATTCAAGTCTGCTTTTCTTTTTTGGAAATATATAAAGTAACCCTTTAACGGCCAATGGTTGATAAATGTCCAATTTTCTTATATCGACAGAGGATAGTTGTTGCTTTCACACAATACTAACCATTTGGATCAATATGGTCTCAGAGCCAATAGAATTACCACAAATTCGCAAAAAAAACATATTTTTTTGCATAAATTTTGGAACACATTTTCTCGAATCCTATTGGACACCACAGGGGATCAAAATTTTTAGAAACATCGAGATATTTGGAATTGGTTCACTTCATTTTTTACAGGATACTGATACAATTTGGGTCACATGTATCCCATGAATCGTCAAAGGTCAAAAAGAGAAAGTTTTTGCTCAGATTTAAACATATTTATTCGCATTGAAATTCAAGTAATTATTTATTTGATTAGATTTTTTCTCTTGATTTCAAATTTGATCTCCAAAATTGTATTTGTCATATTCGTAATCTAAATACAAAAATTAATTATATAAAATGTGTCATAACACAAACTAGTTAAAATAAATTATTCTACACTACCCTAAACTAATTTGTAGGCTTTTACCCGTTCATTTACATGCTAATTTGTTTTATTAAACTCTTTTATTACATAAATTAATAAAATACACATTTATAAACATAACAATGACTCATTATTATGTTATTTATATTAAAATAATAGAAAAGGTAAGACATTACAGGTAACTTATTACTATTTAATTCAAAATTGTAAAATAAGTAACATATTATAGGTAATACATTAATTTTATTTTGAAAAAAATGCTTAATGTAAGGAGTACTCATTACAAAGTAATGTATAAAGTAATGACATGTCATTACCATGTTTTTGCTGGGATAGTACTGACAGGTCGTTACTGTGTGGATTACAATGTAATGATAGGTCGTTACTTTTTCCATTACTTAAAAATACAAAGTAATGATCTACTGATAATGTGTAAAAGAAGTGCTCATATTTACACGAAAAATAATGATTTACTGTATGTTGTTTTTCTTCTAAATTAAGTTTATTAATTTGTTTTAAAAAACTTTACAACAATGTTAAAAATTATCAGTTGTAAAAGGATTTTTAAAAAATTTTAATATTTTAAAGGCTTTCTAATGAGAAATAGCATTGAGTTTTGAACTTAAATTTTTTAATGCAATAAGTAAAAATTTTAAAGTTTTTTTATAAATTTATGTACAAATTATTCTTATCGAGTTCTATAAGTAAAAAAAAATTACTTAAGTAAGGTTCATTATTGTTTTATTTATAGTAACTACTTACATAATTATTGTAGGTAACCACTTATTTCTTCACTATGAGTAACCATGCTGGTAACTCATTTTTCAAACTCTATTTGTAAGCGAGAGTGTAATGAGTGTAAATAGCCTGGTAACCAGTGGAACCCTTTGTGTGCTAGTTACTCAGATTATATAATTGTTGTATTAATTCAATTAATATGCAACTTAAATTCTTTTAAAAACGCATTTTACTTGCGCATCCCTTACACGATCAACTCAAAAGTTAACAAAAAACAAAGTGCTTGTGAAATAGAATTTGAGTTGCATATGAATTAAACAAATACAAAACATCTAAATCTACATACTATGTGCGTCAAATAAGAGTAAACACCTGTGAAGTATTTTATTTTCTTAACAGAATGAAAGAAATAAAAGATATTTATCGATTTTATTCTTTGTTTATAATATTAAAACATAAGCTTCAGTTAACCCAGATTTTTGTTTATACTTTAAAACAAATAAGACATCGCTTCAAAAGGAAGTATACTTAACATAAATAAAAAAAATTCGATATTTGCTTAGAAATAGTTTGTTTGGAAGTAGTTTGTTTCGGTGCTATGAAAAATCGATGATCAGATGGACTTTTTCATTAGTTTACGGAAGTTATTAAAGGGACTACAAAATAAAAATAGGGATTGGCTTTGTTTTAAAGTTCAAAATGTGATTTTGAGCACGCCAATAATTACTATTCAGACCAGCACTTTGTCCTATCACAGTTATGCAAAATATGTTTTCAATAAGGCATTAAATGACTGCAGGAATTAATAATTTATAGGCCAACTAAATAATTGTTCTTTTACTATAATTATAAATTGTTATAAATAAATATTAAAAATAAAAAACTTATATACTTTTCAATGGAATTGTTACAAAAAATGTTATTCTTATGACTTCATAAGAAGGAGTTAATATCAACATTTTGGAAGTTGTTTAAAATCCATACGTTTCTTTTTATTAACTTTGGAAAAGGACCTGTCCCAGGACACGTCACGTGACCGGTTCACTGTGATAGGAACCGCTCATGGGACTGGTAACTTTAACATGGGCTTGTCCTAGGAAGGGGTCAATTGCCCTCTGTGACATGTCACAGGACTGATCTTAGAGAACATGTCTTGACTTTTAAACTGCTCATGCTGTAGGTACTTTAGGAACCGGTCCTATTTTTACCTATCACGGGGCAGCTCCCAGTTCCCAACTGACCCCTTTTTCCCGCAGGGAGGCTTCTTCCTCGGTCGTCTGCCATGAAATCCATTTTTAAGCAATATGCGTCTTATGGTATTGCCACTCACCCTTTTCTCGAACTCCGCACTGATGCCCTTGGCAATTTACACTGAACTACAATGGAAATATTTTTCACTGTGGTAACAATCTTCCTCTCTTCCCTTTCATTTAACAACCTTGGACTTTTTCACGATTTTTTCAGTTCCACGATTTTTTTAGTTCTCATCTTAGAAAGATACTTTATGAATTTTTAATGATTATTTCACGGAAAATTTTGATAAAAATACTAACTTAAACAATTTGTTTTTTTTTTCTTACAAAATTCACCACAAAATTAGTTGTAAATTTAACGGTTTTAGCAAAAACAAAATGAGAAAAAAAGTGTATACTCCCTTATGCAGCGTAGTTTTTAAAGGTTTTTATTTTAATTTAATAAGAAAATTGTTGTTGTATTTTTTAAACTTTTTTGCTGGTAGTGAAATAGGAATGAAATAACCTTTTAATTTTAATTGTAAGAATTATTCAAGTGCTAATATTACAATTATAATAAAAAGAATTATAAAATAATCACCGATGTTGACTCACATTGGCCGCTCATAGTAGTTTTAATCACGGACCGTCGTTGTGCATTGACGAGCCAAATTAATTTACAAAATCCTTTCCATGCATGTTTTTATCACTAAATAAAAATTGGCAAAATTTGGAATTAATACCTTTCACCATCAAAAAAAGAATTGAATGAAATTCTAATTAATTCAATTCAAATGAATTAGAAATGAATTGCAATTCAAATGAATTGGGTAACATTAATTGCAAGTTCGAAAACTTACTTATTGTACCACAAATACTTCAATTATCTTTACTTTATTTGCTATTAAAACAATTGAATATTTAATTTTAATTAATATTTTTTTTAATTTTTGAACAGGCACTCTACCCACTACATCACAAACAGTTATTAATTATGATGGCTTATTTCAAATTTAAATATTTTGTGGGAAAACAAGTACAGGTTAAAATTCGATTACCAACTATAAATAGTATCCACAATTTGTAGTTATCACTTTAAACGACGACCCATAGATGGCACCACTAATTAAAAATCTACATGATTTTTGGATCTACTAACCTTTAGGTAACTTTCAAAGTTTAATGACAATTCGTTCATTAGTGAACACGTTGCATCTGTTTTAGTGACGCTACTTTTGCGATTTTGAAAACAATGAATTCAAAGCAATTTCGTATGTTGAATTATAATTGCTTTTTAATGGGAAAAACACCGTTAAAGCCAAAACTTGACTTTATAAGTGTTATTTACACTCTGCTATATCGAGAAAAATTGTAGAAAAGTGGTTTCATGATTTTAAACGTAGTCCTATAAACAACTAACGCTATGGTCGTCCAAAAGAGGTGGTGATACCGGAAAACTTCACAAAATCATTTTGATTCCTCAAATATTTTTAAGAAACGTGCCGGCTTTATATTGCATGAACATGAGAAAGTTGTTTTCAAAATGGGTGCCGCTTTGGCTTACAGTGCACCAAAACAACAACGTGTCGATGATTGCAAATGATAATTGTACGATACACTTTCAATTGCTTCCGCACCCACCGTATTCGCCAGATTTGGCTCCCAGCGATTTTTATATGTTTTCAGACTTCAAAAAATGCTCGCTGTAAGGAGATTTGGTTCGAGTGATTGCCGAAACAGAGGCCTGTTTTAAGGCCAAAGATAAATCATTTTTTTTTTTAAAGTGGCGAAATGTTTGAAAGCCTCACTCCAAATGTTAGAAAGCCACGCTCTTGAAGAAGACATGTGTTATGTATAATCTTCCTTAAGTATTTATTTATGAAGACTTGTATAGAATGTATGTCACGTGGTGCTGCATACCACGTCTCGCATCCATACAGTGTGGAATTTACTTTCGAGTTGAATATTTTTATCGTCGTCCTTCTTGATATATATGATGAGTTCCACACTGACTGACACTGGCTTTATTTATGCGGCCAGAGATGTCGGCTTTGGAACCACCATATTTGTCCAATATGCTTCATAGGTAACAGAATGATTCTACTTCATCAAGTGAATTCGTATTATCTTTGTCTTGCAGATATTTATTTTCATGCAAACATGTGATAACTTAGATTGCATGTCTGAAAAGGTGTGAGTAAGTAGACAAATGTCATCAGTAGTCAAGGTCCTTTATTCATTACTATGTCAAGTACGCATTTAAAAAGCAAGGGATATAATACAAAGCCTTTAAGATCCCATGTAATTCCTCCTCTATGAAATGTTTCTTTATTCATTACTACGTCAAGAGGTACGCAGTTAAAAATCAAGGGAGATAATACACAACCTTGACTTACACCGGAGGTAATGTTAATATGTTAATGCTCAGTTTCTCTTATGAAGAATCCGACAGGTAGCGTTTTCATATAGGACTTTGGTGAATCTTATTAACTTGGCATTCTAATGCGTTCCTTATAGCTGCTGATTTAGAGTATCAAACGCTTTCTGGAAGTTTACACACAGAAAAAAATTAGAAGAACAATTTATAAACGGTTTTCAATCCCACTTTATTATTTTTGTACTGATTTTTAGTAAAAAAAATATTATATAGCAAATCTTTTTGCTATGTACATTTTACAAATTACAGAATTTTTACAGAATATTTACAAAGCTTTGTTGCTGATTTCATAAAACATTTTACAAATTTTTAAAAACCGATTTGCCAAAATTAGCAGAAAAATTTACTAATTTAAAAAAAAATAGATATTGAAAGAAATGTTATTTCTAATAAAAGCTTACACCTACAAACTTAAATTGCCTTAAAATGTTACATAGTTTAAAAAAGGGACCGAAAGTGAAGATACCGAGTCATGTCTAAAAATAGGACATCCACTTAGAATAGCCCTAAAAAGTTTTTTTATTTATAAATTTATAAAACTTGACCTTAAAAGTAAAAAAAAAAATGACTATAATATTTTTCAAAACAGAAATTTCATAATTAAAACAAAATGATAAATTCGATTATGTTTTTACAATTGTTAAGTCTTTTGATTTTTTTAATTTTGTCTAAAATATTTTTTGAAAAAAATAAATAAAATAAAAAATTTTGATGCTCGACAAAAAAAATTTAATTTTGTATTAATATTAATAATATTTAGTAAATTTGTTTGCTGATTTTAACAAACAGATTTTAAGTTCCACTTTACAAAAAGTTTACTAAAACCATACTTGGGAATTTTTCATTACCATTGAAATTTCATTACCATTAGTTGACACTAATGAAAATGAAAATAATTTCATTATCATTTAATGGTAATAGCCCAAATGCATAAAAAACTAATAATAATTGATTAAAAAATAATTTGTTTACAAAAAAGTTTATAAAATTTGAAAATTTAGCTTTATGCAGAAAATAATAAAACAAAATATAAAATATACAAATGTTAACCCGCATAAATAAAAATTAACATAAATATTAACATAAATATTAACACATAAAACGACAGTTTATAATGATAATGGTTTCTTTTAATTAGTATCATTAGTAATGGTAATGAAATTCAAAAACATTGTCATTGATCAATAAAAGCAGATCCACATTTGATTTTAACATCACTGCGATTAATTCCGTTTTTACACTTAAGACAAAAAATTGCGCCGGTTGTAGATGCTTAGGAGGCATTTCAATTTCTTATATATAATTGTGCTTTTGTTATTTTTATTATTATTTTCTTTTTGCACTTATTTAGGTAAATACTCGTACATGGGATATATGATGTATAAATATTTCATTTAGCTGTCACTCTCTAGCATTATATTATCGCAACTAGTCAAGTTTATAAGCTAATCACTTTCCACGAGAGAAGTTAAAATATGGAAAATGCAATAAGTAAATTATGTGTATAAAAATTATATTTTTAGTAGTTTCAATTATACATTCACAGAAATTTTCATAATTAAACAGTTGTTATAAATCACGAATGTTAATTTTGGCTTTTAATAAATTTTAATTTTCTTTACACATTTGAAATCATATTAAATATGAATAATTTAGGAAAAAAACACGTCCTACTCGTTTGACATTATACTATTTATATGTCCCCTTTTTTGGTAAATTTACGATAACTTCTTCAGCAATTTTCTCTGGGAGGAGTTCCGTGTATCAAAATTGGTTTTTAACAGGTCTGAGTAAATGGGCCTCTGTTTTGCGTCAATTTTTACCAACTCTGGGGGAATATTATCTATACCAGATGATTTGTTGTTTCTTAGTGATTTTATTGCAAAATTCAACAGTATTAGGGCAATGGATGAGGATATTTGTTTGCGGCGTTTGTAATTTACAGCTGCATATTGACTACTGTGTTGATAGATACGACGATAATATAGTTGCATAGAATTCTTTCTAAAGTTTCAGTTGCAGTTGTTTAGATGAAACGAGTTCTCCAGCATGGGTTTTAATGGTTTAACAGTGGATTTTGAACTATTGGTTCTCAGCTATCCCGTCAGGAGAAACCCATATCACTTGATGTATCCTTGGATGGGGAAAGAACGTGCCACCAATACCTACATTGTTTGTGGTAGATGTCTCCACTAGCAATTCTCTGTCAGCCGCCCCAAGCTATGTTTACACATCGTGCTCTCTACGCTGGTATTGTCTGCTCCAACTTGGACATTAAAATCACCCATCACCTCGATGTACTAATGTTAATACTATGTTTATAAGGTCATAAAATGATTCTTTTGTAGATAATTCGGCTGAATATGGTTTCCAGTCGATAAGAGCTTTCTTCGCTGACTGTGTCAGTAAGATGCCCATCACACTGGATCGAGGTTCATCATGTGTCTTTCCGGAATAGAATAGGATAAGACCATCGGCAGTTGTAAGTTTACCTGAATCATACCATCGTGTTTCGCGCAGTCCGAGCATTGTAAATTTGTATGTGTTAAATTATTTGCAGAACTGTGACAGGCGAGATGTTTTGATTTTAAAATATGCATGCATGTTAAAAAACTTATTTTCTTCACTATAGGAAATTCATGCAAAACGAATTTAAAACAAAAATTCTGATGTAAAGGCTAAGATTTTTATTTTTTTTTTTTTTTTTTTTGATAAAATAAATTAAGTAGGATGTAGACTAAGAGGTAAGGTATTTTATAAGAATTTAAAATTACTAAAATAAGTGAAGTTTACACTTTAATTCAAAGATATCCTTATCCTTCATCTAATCAAAATAAATGGTTTTAAAAGCTCAGAGTCTATACCTTATTAAAAATTGGATTTTTATTAAAAGTTAATTTTGTGTATATTTCAAAAAGTAGAGCTAAACAAAATCTATCAGAATTTATGGGTCGCATCTTCGATGCATTGTTTTGCGTTATATTATGTAATCGATTAATAAAAAAAGATACTTTGTCTTGAATTTAAGAGGGAAAAGGAACTAAAAACAATCCTAGTAAGTTTCGGTATTTCCGAATCAAATATGCCATTAATTTATAGTTTCAGTAGAACCAACCAAATTTGTTTGTTCAGCAAAACTTTTTATAGTGACTCCAGGTCTATAAAAGCGTTCAAAAATATCAATTTTTCCAACAGTTTTTCTCGTTTCCTGTAAAATGCGTATGAGGCCCTTACCACAGCTCTTCAGTTGTTATACAAACTATTTATGAAGGTTTTTAAATTTATTTTCAACTCATTTTGCAAGCAATTGAATATGTTAATTTGGTAAACCTGAACTAAAATTTATTGTGATTTCACAATTTCAATCGATTTGAAAACATATATTTTCTGGAGCACGGGTTATAACGAAATGGTGTAGTTTTACTGCAATTGGAGAATGTTCGCCGCTGTCACAGAAATCACTTTTGAGTTGTTGGCTGTTCCAAGTTTTTCTGTTCCAGCCATGTGGAAAAAATTGGTTAGTTGAAATTCGAGCATCTGTCTCGTGACCGGTGTAAATAGGAACGATTTTAAAGGGCTGGACAAATAAGACCGATCTAAAATCGCTTACATTGTGACCTGTACTGCGATCGGTAAAATGGAAGACCGGTCGGAAAAATCCTACCCCGTGAAAAGTGAAAATAGACTTAAAAATAGTTCGCATCCCAGCAAAAATGAAGCTGCCAAAGAAGCAATAAAAGCATCACTACTATGGCAAAGGCATCACTTCTTTTCTGATGGTTTCATTAATGAATTTAACATTAGCTACTAGCATTACTTATATTTTACTCTTAGGAAGCAATGATAATACAATGATTAGATATTCTGATGCATAAGTGGAAAATGTTCATATACTTTGTAATATTTAAGCTTTGATGAAAATTTAATTCATAAGAATGCGGAAAAATAAGTTTAAAGAAGCGAAATTTATGCATTGATATACAAATACTCCACATTAAAACAAATAAATAATTCTGTATTAGTGAAAAAGCATTTTTTAAACATGTTTCAAAAATTTTAATGAATTCCTAGACAAATTTTAAAATATTTTTGGATAATTTAAAAACTGGTTGTATAATTTGGAAATATTTTTAGATAATTTTAAAATATTTTTGAACAATTTTAAATAATTTTTGCACAATTTTAAATCATCTTTGGGCAATTTGAATTAATTTTTACACAATTTTAAAATTATTTTGGTAAATTCTGAACTAAAACTGGAAATGATGTAGTGTTAAATAAAATACATAATGCAAAAATGCAGAGATTGCGTCGTCATAAATATTTGAGGTTGAAAAAAGCAAATTACAGGCCAGCTAGTTTCAATTAAAGGTAAAAAAAATCTCCCTTTCTTGATTTTTCAAAACTTTTATAAAAATTGCAAAACTGCATAAATTCTAACCCTCATGAAATGATTTAATAAAAAAAATTAAAAAATTTCATCAGAACTATTTTCTCAATTTGAATAAATGCTTAAGATTCAAAAAAATATACGATATACTATAACTTATGCTTTAGAAGTAATGAAGAGTGATATTTTAAGATATGCATCGGGTTTATATCCAGATCACTGCATTTGAAATATGAACACATGAATGCTTTTGGAAGTGCCTTAGAATAACACCAAAAAATCATAAAAGAATGTCAACTGAAGTTTAGGAAGCAATGAAAGAAGTTATAGTCACAGAATGACTACCATTTTTTTTGCTGGGATATCAATTGTTGAAAATTTAATACAAAAAATTTTAATCTTTGAAATAATATTTCAAGTAAAATCAGTTACGAGTTTTTACGCAAAATACAAGGGAATTTAAAGACGATTCAAAAAATATTTTTTTTACATTAATTTGAATTTCAATAGGTGGCGCTGTAGTCGTGATATGATTTTGATAAGCTAGCTGATAAAATGAAGGCGGAGCCGAGATATTAACGAAAATCTACATCTTTTTATAACTATAAATTTCGGCACTGATCCTATTTTATGAACAGGGCAAAAAAATAATATATATTTTGCAAATCTTAAATTAAAGCGTAAATGTATGTGACATTCATTTAGTAAATTATGTGCAATATCTTAATTTTTTTAAACTTTTGAAACTTTGATATATTTTGTCAAGAACTTAAGGTAAGGAAAGCCTTTTGAAGTTAAACTTTAATTTTTGAATTTTTCTACGAAATCAAATGTGCTAAACTTCTCATACAAAAAACAATAAAAATAACAAATACAATTCACAATTAAAATAAAAACTAAATTGAATAACAACTAACTTATACAAGTGTATTAAGTTCTACTTAACAAATTTATTAAATTTCGTTGAATTTCTGCAAAAATGAACAAAATTAAAGTTGAGCTTTAAATGTTTTTAGTTCGTATTTTACTTAATTTTCTGCAACGCAATCTCGAGATTGTAAATCGCGTAGATGCAATGCGTGCTCTACAAACTACTGATGAACGAGATCGACATCTTGAAACGGAAAGAATAAGCCACTGTTGATAGAATGCTTATTACCCGCGCTGCGTAGTCGAGTTTGGCTTTTGCTTGCGTCGGATTCGCAAGCAAAAGCCAAACTACAAAAATAAATAATAAATTTTGATGAAAAAATTTCTATCGGTGTATTATCTTATGAACGTAATCACTGCCGCTCGCTCAAGTTTAAAATGAGTCAGCCGAAATGTCCTGTTGTTCTGGAAAGGTTATGTTGCCACCACTAGATCCATTGAAAACGGTGAGTGTATAATATCGCCATTTATATCATTAGTATAATGTAGATATTTACGCGAAGATAGAAAGCAAGGGTTTACAATTCATCCGCTTTGCGTACATTTAAATCAAACTGCGTATTCTAGCGTTTAAGCTAGAATACGCAGACATTTTCACTCCAAGTACATAATGGATCGTGTGTACCAAGAATCATAAAACTTAACCAAATTATGTATTATATTTCCTATGAACTTTAATATAGAAGATGTAGAAGAGTTTTTAATGTCCCTATTGAAAACTTTTATTTTGTTCCTATGCAATACAACACACTCATCCACAAATGGTAATTTAATCTGAAATGTCCCGTAAGAAACCCTGCCAGTAACCTAATGACGTTCCTAGCTAGGTCCATTGGAAAAGTGGTTGACCAGTAGTTTTGCCTGTCTCATTATTCCAAAGGTCCTTTGCCAATGGTAGTTCTCCCTCCCTAATCAGGGCTGCTATGGTGGACCAGTTTACCCCACAGTACGGATTCGGTCTTACCAACGTTGTTGAGAACCCATTCTAGCTAATTCGCCCGCTACCTCGTTACTATCATGTCCGCAATGACCTGGTATCCAGTAAAGAGTAACCCTGCAACGCGTGACCAACTGTTGAAGGGTATCAAACACTCCAGAACTATTCCCGAAGTGAATGTCCTCGATGATAAAGCCTAGAGTGCTGCTTGGCTATCAGAGAAGATTAAAATATATGCTCCCTTGAGACCTTATTCAATCTAGCGCTTATGAGAATAGCCTGTAGTTCAGCTTGGAATACCGTTGGCCACTTGCCCATTGGCTCCGACATCCTCGTGTTGGGCCCAAAGTCTCCCTCTCCCACACCGAAGTCCATTTTCGACCCGTCAGTATACCAGATCAGACTACGAGTGTCCACTACCGGACAACCTGCTGCCCATTCCCTCCTGCTTGAGATGACTACCCCGAAATTCCTACCGAATCTCAATTCCTTGTTCCCTAAAAAAATTAATATATTCGTATGACTCTTGACATTAAAAGAACTATCGTGTCTAAAGCTTAATTTACGTGCAGCCAATGTTGCTGAAGTTCTAATAAAGTTATTTAAGGGGATTAAACCAACAATGGCTTCCAAATGTAATTTTTTCTATTTATAATTAAAAACGTTCTTTTATTATGCAGATATTTGAATAAAACTGAGTTTTTAATGTAAAAAAGGCATTGCACCAAAGTGCCGAAAATAGCTTATAGAACTTTCATCAAAATATGCAGATACCTCACGATATTCCATAATCAATTTCATGAAATATTAAAAATTTCTAAAAAAATTTATCTTTGACTTGTCATTTAACATTTGGCGTGGTTTGATTTTTATCAAATTTTCAGAATATAGTCCTTGTAGTTGGTGTGATATAACTCTGAATAGCATTAATTAGAACTAATAAAAGTGCATGAATTTTACCCGAAATTAAATAGCTGCCCTTACTAAATTAAATGAGGAACACATGTAATTTTTGATATTTTTATTTCACAATGAAACCCCAGTGTGCGAAATTTAAATTTTTTAGTTTTGTTGAACAAAATTTAAAAAAAATTAAATTATAGTTTTGAAAATGATTTAAAAAAATTTCGCATTCCAAGTAATACTCAAACATTTGTCAACGCTATCTTAAGTAGGACACATACGATATAGGTAGCTAAATAAATTCTAAATTAAGGGTTTGTGCGAACAGGCTAAATTGAAACTAAACTAATATATTTTGTATATAAAAGTTGGCAACTCAATTTAGAGTACATGTCTTTTGAACTAAATTATATGAAAACCTAAACTAAATTTGTTATCAAGTTTTGAAAATTAAAAATGTTTTGTTTTGAAAATTGATTTAAAATTTTTTTTAAAATTTTAAAGAAATTCAGGTTTTCATTTTATGATTCCAGATTTTATTTAGCCAGTTTGCTCCCACACTAAATACAATATTTAAGAACAATAAACCAAAAATATTTTTTTCTAACATTTTTATTATTATGTTTATTTTGCCTATTTTTGAACCCAATATTGATTAATAGAAGATAAGCGTAGTCGACGTGTAAATCAATCTTTAATTTCTCCTTTTTTATAAAACGTTCGAAAAAATATATAAGGGGTTAAATTGAACAAAAATCCAACTGACTGGATTTTAACGACTTGAAAGTGTATTTTTGGTTGTTTTTACCTAAATAGTATTATGATAGAGGAAGGATCAGTATAGAGATTTCATCGCAAGCAGCGGCTAAATAAAATTTTGTACAAATTACAAAGATTCAGTAACTGAGAGAAAATTGCGTAAATTTCCCTGATTTCAAAGCAAATGTTCTTTTTTCTGTACAAATTTGAGCAAATAATTGGAATTGCAAAAAATCAATTGAACTTGCAAAGAAAATCAATTGGAATTACAAAAAAAAAAAACTATTAGAAATATGCCGAACCTTTGTAATCTGCACATATTAAAACCAAGAGTGCGACTTTTGATTCGTGTTTTTTAATTTATTTTTTTTTATTAAATCTGATGGATACATATATAACTAGATGACCAAACAGACGTTCTCCTGTTTAAATTAAAAAAAATGTTTGTGGACGTTTTGTGAAAAGCTGTGGAATATGTGTAAAAATTGTTAAAAAGAGAAAAAAAAAAACGTATTTTTGAATGATCATTAACTTAGGTTTGGGGTATGTTTTATTTACATTTGAAATTACAAAAAATCTTTTTTCTTTACGCCAACGTGGTTCCTTCGTGTCCAATTTGCAGTATCTTTGTAAGGGTTCATCATCACTTCTATTCCATTCATTATTGTTTCTATACTCAATCACTTCAACTCTACCTGGGATGTCACGCGGAAAACCGGTTTCCTGGATGTTATCTTCATCACCTTCTTCTTCATCCGTGAGAATACTCGGGTCGGGAGGAATCGTCACTAAGTCATAACTAGCAAAAAAAAAACTATTAGAAAAATGCCGAACCTTTGTAATCTGCACATATTAAAACCAAGAGTGCGACTTTTGATTCGTGTTTTTTAATTTATTTTTTTTTATTAAATCTGATGGATACATATATAACTAGATGACCAAACAGACGTTCTCCTGTTTAAATTAAAAAAAATGTTTGTGGACGTTTTGTGAAAAGCTGTGGAATATGTGTAAAAATTGTTAAAAAGAGAAAAAAAAACGTATTTTTGAATGATCATTAACTTAGGTTTGGGGTATGTTTTATTTACATTTGAAATTACAAAAAATCTTTTAGTGTTTTTTTTTTACATTTGACTGAAATATTAATTTTTTTGATTGCTTTAATGGGATATCATAATTCCGTTCATTGCAATGCTTTATGATACACTACATTTTTTGTTTTGCCGCAAACACGCAATGACTGCCCTTGAAATTTGTTTATTGTAATTGGGAATGCAAGCGTTTAAAATCGAATGGCATGTCGGTCGGAACCATTTGGATTCGTGGTATCAAAACGTCTTATCCTTTGTACTTTCCTTTAAGTATTGTTGCTTTGATGACATTGTTCATCAGGTTTTTCACCGCAAGCCGGGTGCCATGACAAAGAAGTAGTTGTTTTATATTTCGTAACATTATGAATACCGATCCTTTTTTCAGTTGGAGATTGTGAGGCGTTAATCAGTTTAGAAATTCGGTTGTATGGTTGACGACATCACCTTGGGTACACTCACCAAAAAAAGTCTGTAATGGCAACTGAAAATTTTGCTGATATTACGGTAAATTTGGCTAATATGAGCCCAGAGGTATTTTTTGCTAATCTTAGCAACACATGTCTGCTGACGTGTAGTACAATGAAATTAGTAGACAAATTAGTAGCTACTACTAGTTTTTAGTATACTTTTTGTAAAGTGGAATTTAAAATCGTTTTGCTAAAATTAGCAAAGAAAATTATAATATTTAGTACAAAATTTTGAATTTATTTTTTTATCGAGCATCAAAATTTTTTTTATTATATTTATATTTTTCAAAAAATATTTTATAAATAATTAAAAAAAAATCAAAGGCTTAAAAATCTTAAAAATTGTTAAAACATCAAAGAATTAATCATTTTGTTTTAAATTGGTAATTTCTGTTTTGAAAAATATTTTGGTCAATTTTTTTACTTTTAAGGTCAAATTTTAATTGTTTTTGGGGCTGATTTTTAAAACTAAAAAAACTTTTTAGTGCTATTTTAAGTGGATGTCCTATTTTCAGACATGAGTCGGTATATTCACTTCCGATCCCTTTATTTAACCTACGTAACATTTTAAGGCAATTAAAGTTTGTAGGTGTAACTTTTAACCCATTTATTTTTTTTATTTCAATAACTATTAGAAATCTTATTAAACATTTTACAGTAAAAAATAAAAAAAAATAAATCATCGTTCTGGAAAAAATGGCTGTCCTCAAACGGGGCCAATGGGCTTATGTGTGAAAGTTTTCCAAATATCCTTTTTCGATGCAGAGTGTTTTGATGCATTTTTTACATTGCCAACGGGCTTTACTGTGGCATACGGCGCATCGTAGTGGGCTTGTCAGCTTTTGAGGGAAGTGCTCAACATTATCTAGATTCATACCTGACACCCCTATGAAGGCTTGTGCCGCCTACCATCAGCTTTTTTACTGTCTAAACATCTCAAGTAATTTCTGGCTATACTTCGGCGAACCTGGAGCTGGTCCATATTATCTCCGGCAGTCAACAGAAGAAGACGCCAAGCATTAGCCACAGACAAATCTAGCATATATGTAAATATAACCCACCACCATTTTTTGGCTCGTACAGCCGATCTGTATACTGCAACTCATTGATCAGCTTGATCGACACCTCCCATGCCTTTGTTGTAGTTCTGGAAGACAAAAGGGATGTTCACGTCTACCTTTCGATTTTCTGAAGTGCTCCATATTTTCACCTTGCCCAGGGGATAAACAAAATCGTAGTTTGTACCCATGGTACATACGCTATTGTCAAGCCATCGCACGAACAAAATTTGATTGGCTGTATCAAATCGGTAGTCAAATTGTGCACAATCTTTCTTTTTCATAATCTTGATAGACTAAAGTGGGCATTTCTTCGTTCTGTTTTCCCTCACGGTACCGGTAGCACGATAACCAGCTTCACGTAAATCTCACAGCAATGCATGATTGGTGAAAAAGTTGTCAAAATATATGATTTGCTCATGTGGTGCAACATTTCCTTTATTCAACAAGTTATTGACCACTTTCGATCCTAACGGCTCATTACTTGTTTCTCCTGCTGAAAGCATAACAATAACCATCTGCACTTGCAATCATCCAATTTTTGTATCCAAACCGTACAGGCTTGCCTCTTATGAATTGCTTGGCTGAATGACGTCCAAAATATTTTATCATTGATTCGTCTATTGAGCGATTTTAGTGAAATACGCCCCACCGCTGGAAGTTTTTGATTAGCAAATCAGCAAGAGGTCGTATTTTAAACATCTTAACGAGGGAAGCGGAAGCAGCCTCATTGTCGCAGAAATGCAAAAATTTTTTTATTTCCATAAATCTGTTTCTAGACATTGCTTTTGAAATAATTGCATTACTGCAGTCTTCATCTAGACTCCAGTATAATCGTTTCAAAAACTTCTTCATCAAAAAGTTTCTCAAAAATGTTGACTGGTGTTTGACCTGTGAGCTCATTTTCAATATTTTCTTTTCGCTTTTGTACGTTGTTTTCCCCTGAGGACTTGTTTGTGTAGAAACTGTCACATTTACGCCAACGTGGTTCCTTCGTGTCCAATTTGCAGTATCTTTGTAAGGGTTCATCATCACTTCTATTCCATTCATTATTGTTTCTATACTCAATCACTTCAACTCTCCCTGGGATGTCACGCGGAAAACCGGTTTCCTGGATGTTATCTTCATCACCTTCTTCTTCATCCGTGAGAATACTCGGGTCGGGAGGAATCGTCACTAAGTCATAACTAGCATCATAATCACCATCTTCTTTGAAAATGCTTTCAATAGCTTCCTCAAGGCAAGTTGAATAATAAGACAAGGTTTTATTATAAGAAATTAGGAACTTTATTCGGCATTTTTGGAAAAAACTCAATTGTTTTGTCAATTTTTTGTAATTTGCTTATTTTTATGTTATTCTCCAATAAATTACACGTGAAACACGCGTGACGCGGAAAAATCACGTCACGCGCACATCTCTAGTGGCATTGTTATTTAGCATAACTGCGTTGCTGCTTACTTCTGAATTAGTTATTACATTTTCCTGCAAAATACCGTGATCTGATTTAATTATTGTGGCAACCCGTGTCGAGACACACATACATACACACAACCAGGCCAAGAACGAGAGAACAACTGTCAAACGAATGAGTAGACGTTTTGAGTCAGTCGTATGAGAACAGCCAACCAGTGTGTTACTTAATTGTGCTAAAGAAGTAAACCAAAATAATAAAGTACCAAAGTTAATTGTAAACTAAATTATAATTGTTATTATTTTGGGTGAGTTAATAGGTTGTTACAATTATAATGTCAGAACTATCAACATCAAAACCTGCATCGGCTTCTGCATCAGCCATTTCCTCGGTAAAAATGCGTCAAACCGTTCAATCGCTCTACAACATAGACTTAGTGGGCAGAACAGCGCATCAAATAACCGGTGTCAAACTGCCGTCCAATAGGCAAGTCCTACAGGTCTTCTTTCATAACATGCGTTTTGTGAAACTCGACGCAAAGGAAAGTGCAAAATTAATGCTCGATGCAGTGTATATTTTCTGGCAACAAGCACGAATTCCAACACGATACGGAACAAGATACGAGGAGAAATTGTTGAAATTGTACAATACGTGGAAAGATATACAAAAAGTGTCCGCTAGCAAGAGATCTGTGGCTTGGAAACAAAAGGAGCTTGCATTTACCAACGAGCTGGACAATTTGTTTGATATTGCGACTGCAGATGCTCTAAAAACCATTTGAATTGAAGAAGATAAGAAGTTTCTCATTCGACAACGACAACCAGGACGCCCGGGATGTATGATTGGCTGCGATATGGTTTTATTTCTGCGATAAAAAAGAGCATCGGAACGAAAGGAGAAAGAGAAGCAGAGAAAACGGATATTTGAAGAAATGTCCAAGTCGAAAGATAGTGGTTCGTATTTGGCTTTATGTCATTTTCTATCTTATTGATTTATGTAATACATAACACATTTTAAACTTTTTGCAGGCGGCCAATATACAGAATCGAGTGATGAAGGTGAGGTTGAGGTTATGGAAGGAATTGATGAAAAAGCTGAGGACGTGGGTGAAGCGATTGAGAAGAGCACTGCCGATGCCGAAACTGGTGACATCGTTGAACCGCACAAAAGTGTACAGAAGAGAGAAATTTTCTAACGCCACGACTTGCTTCTCAACCGATCCAATGGCAGCTCATGTGTTGATAGCCTGCCCCGATTCATTGAATTATTCCGTAGACGAGCTGGCTATTAACCGAACAACGATTAATCGATATCGTCGAGAAAACCGCCGGAAGGAAGCAGAAGTTATCCAGACCGAATTCGTAGAAAACGTATTTTAGTATTATTTATAGTTAGCGATATAAGTACTTATAAGTCATTCGTCTTTTCCCCTAAACAGCTAAGTATTAATAAGCCGCTTTTCGTACACTGGGACGGCAAAATGTTGGTTGACCTTGTAGGCAGCGCAAAAGTTGAGAGAGTTGCGGTTATGGTCAGCTATGATGGGACTTCGAAGTTCCTTGGAGCACCTCAAATAAAATCTTCAAGCGGAAAAGATACAGCTGACGCTGTTTACAATCTGTTGGTTCGTTGGAACATTGTCGATCGAGTTGAAGCAATGTCATTCGACACGACCTCCAGTAACACTGGAGCTCTCAATGGCGCTTGCATTATCTTGCAGAAACCACAGTATTGCCGTCGAGAACTGCTGCACTTGGCCTGTCGCCATCATATTTACGAAATCGTTCTGCGCCAGGTATTTGAAGTGAAATTGTCGACAAGCAACGGTCCTTAAGTTCAATTGTTCGAGAGATTCTCCAAAGTCTGGAAGAGTCTTGACCAGGCTGCATTCCAGAATGGTGTCGAGGACGAAATCGTTGGTTCAAAAATTCCCCCCGATGAACAAGCCGCCATCAGAAATTACTGCAATTAGCAGTTGAAAGAACGTCACCCTCTTAATGATTATAGAGAGTTTCTCCAACTGGTTGCTGTTTTCTTGGATGAAACACATTGTGGTAGCTTCCGTTCTCCTAGCGCTACCAGCAACGCGCGATGGATGGCAAAAGGCATTTATTCACTCAAAATTTTCCTTTTCCGCAACCATTTCACAATGACGGCAAGAGAACTGAGTGGATTGCGCGACGTGTGCATTTTCTTGGCGCGAATCTACATTCGTGCATGGATTGATTGTAAAAATCCAATCAATGTCCAAACCAGGATTTCCATTCCATACGAGATTCCATTGAATACGCTCAAATTGATGCTCCAGTTTCTGCTGCCATATTGAAGAAGATGAGTAACCACATGTGGTATTTATCAGCAGAACCAATGGCTTTGGCTTTCTTTGACTCGAATGTTTCTCTTGAACAGAAAAGAAAAATGGTTGAGCGCCTTGCATACGATGAGCCTATTATTGAAGTGGATCAAAATCGGGCCGTTTCAAAACCGCAAACATTCGCGAACCATAGCTTGAGCGACTTCATTTCAAACAAGACTAACAATTTCTTTGTGCGGTTCGGTTTCTCGCCGGAGTTTTTGGAATTTGACCCATCAACATGGGAAACCAACGAGAGTTTTCAAGAAGGCCGCGTTTTCTGCAAAAATTTGGCCATCGGTAATGACACCGCTGAAAGAGGAGTGAAGTTCATGAAGGACTATAATCGGATATTGACCAACAAAGAAGACGAAAAGCAATTTTTATTGCAAGTTGTTGAAGCTTATCGCAAAAAATATCCATCGTTCAGAAAAATATCTTTATTTAATGTTTAAGATATTGTAACTTTAAAATTTTTTATCAGATTTTTCTGAGTAATAGCTTAGTAAAAAGGTAATTTAGTGAAGAATAACATAAAAATAAGAAAATTTTAAAATATTGACAAAACTGTTACCAAAATTGAGTTTTTTGCAAAAATGCCGAATAAAGTTCTAATTTTTTATAATAAAACCTTGTCTTATTATTCAACTCAATTTTGGGTCCACTTAGAGTCGTCGAATCGAGCCAAAATTTTACATGGAGCATTGTGGCATAAAATGGAAACTTTTTGGACCCTACTCTCCTATGCGCCGCCATTTTGAACCATACTAAAATATGTCCCCTTTCGGTCAAACATTGTCATATACTTTCTATACTGTATGTAAATAAACCAGGCTGAAAATGTATAAAAGTACCCACGGAAATATAAAAAATAATTGCGTAGCTTTGGTCCATAACCTAGGTCACCAAAGAAATAAATTCAACCAACAATTTTAATCACTTTAAGCACTGATTCATAAAGGCTAAAATTTTATTTTGAAGTCACACTCTTTGCCAATGCAAATTCGTTTATAAACAGAATACATCGTGCACAAACTAAATAATATGGGCATATGAAGAACGCCAGGTTCAAATGGGTTAATAAGAAAAAGCATTTCCTTCAATATCCACTTCTTTGAAATAAGTATTTTTTTGCTAATTTTAGCAAATCGGTTTTCAAAAATTTGTAAAATTAAATCTGAAATTAGCAACAAAAATTTGTAAATATTCTGTAAAATCTCTGAATCTGTAAAATGTAAATAGCAAAAAGTTTTGCTAAATTATAATTTTTTTATTAAAAATCAGTACAAAAATAGTAAAGTGGGATTGAAAACCGTTTATAGATTTTACTACTAACTTTTTATTCTGAGTGTAATAACGGAATCCACCGATTTATACGTCATTAATTCATCAGAAATTTAAATTTGAATCTTATATTCAATTCGTCGACATCAATGTTTTTCGCAGCCAATTCGCTCAGCTAATCATGATGTTTGTAATTTTGTGCTATGTTTAGAAACACCTTTCGGATGAGTTGGGATTTTAATTCAGTGAATACATTTGGTCGTTCTTTAGCTCGACACGCATGTTCGTAGTCGTATTTTCACAAAACGGACGACCGTTGACCGTTGAATCACTGGTAATGTTTGCCGAAAATCACCCTTCAACAGAATCATCGCACCACCAAACCGGTTTTGATTATTTTATAAATCTTACATCGCTTGGTCGAATGCCTCAAAAGACTTTTTATGTGCCATTGTACACTCATCCCAAACGGTCAGTTTGATTTACTGCAAAACTTTGGCCGCCGCACTGTTCTTGGAAATGTCGCACGTTGGATTTTCATTGATTTACATATTCAATGGCAGCTTGGGTGCTGAATGAGCAATGTAGCTGTAATTCCTGATAAAGCAAATGCAATATCATTCTATCGTTGCCAAAATCAATGCGATTAAAAAAGTTTTTCCAGTTCCACCGGAAGCGTCAAGAAACATCCCTCCAGTTCCATCGGTCACAACTTTCATAAGAGTGTCGTACGCATATTTTTGTTGTTGATTCACCAGTGGAACGTTCGTTCAAACTGATTCATTTAAATCATCGCAATCATATTGTTTTTCGCATCACAACTCTTTATTAAATACGTTGTGCATCTGGCGATTGGGAATTGTCATGCCCAAGTCATATAATACCTTGTTCGACATCATCCAGCACATGTCTACAATTATAATCAAAGCCTAGTAGTGAATTTAGATATGATGTTCTAATACGCATCTGGTGCAAGGTATCATCACACACGGCATCTTTGTATTTGCACCACGAATCAGTCGGTTTAGATGGGAAGCATGTTGAGATAATTATCGAAAACAATGTTCGTATTTGATGAGCATTTGACGGAAGCACAGCATTACCCAGGGTGCAATCCCAATGAGTGTCAATCTTTGACATCCGCAAACGTTAATACGCTTCTCTATACGTGCCACACTTTTCACCATTTATAATTCGCCACAAACGTTGACTAATAGAAAACGCAAACAGAAACACTCGTCGTTTCTTAGATGGACTGTGTAAGTGCGACGTAATGCGTCGGTAGAAAATAGATAGGCGTAAGCTAGAATTGGATTTCCTTGTTTCCGCCGTTGATAGTTCCTTGACGATTGATTTCAAGTATAATAGCTTGACATTTCGGAGTATATCAGCGTTCGGGCGAATTCATCATTCTGGCAAAAAAATCTGGTCAATGTTGTAGATAGGGGTCGATTAGCTCGTTGCAATACATTCTCCGCAGTAAAGTACACTCTTTGACCAACAACAACAGTTGGATGTCTTTCATGAATGGCAATTGAAAAAAGCGCCAAATTGCTTCGTTACTAACATAGCAACTATAAAAATATAAACTTCAATATTAAAATATAATTTGGCACGGTTAAAAGAAATGTTTAAACATATTTAAAAACAATTTTAAAAAACACATGTCTTTAGTATTAGCTAATAGCTAATTTGGACATACGGTAAACAAAGGAGAATATAAATAACACAAAAATAGTTAGTAAATTTCATCTGTACTCAATAATAAAAATCAACTGTGTTAGCATAAAATAGCCTTTTCCGTTGATTTGTGAGTTAAATAGAGATATTTACAATTGGTATTTCGGCACAAAGAATGTTGATGAAAGTCGTAGCTGACCAGAAAATGCATTCCATTCGGCTGGTGTCTAATAACTTTTTCTGTGTATTCTCCATGTTTACTAAAATTAAAAAATAAGGAAAAAAAAAGGAATTCTAAATATCTTTCTTGCAGTGTGCGTAATGTCCAAATCCGATCATAAATAACAAAGATATAAGCAAGTTCAAAGTTGAACCGAAATAACTGCCGTATTAGGTCAGACCGACAAACAAGTTGTTTTGGAATCTCAAAAATATTGGACCCTATAAAAAATATATTTGCAACACATTTTGTTTACACAATTTAAGACAACAGAATAGCATATTTTTTAATTATTATTTCGTTTTATTTATAGGAAATAAACGAAACACTTTAAAAAAATTTGATTAAGAATTAAATTTTCTTACTTTGATTATATATTTTTTTTTTTAATTTATCAGGCTCGAAATCATAATTAAATGTTACTAACGATTAGTAAACACAAATTTAAAAAAAAAAAATATTGTGCGGATCAGAGCTATAGGGAGTGTACACTTTCGACTTAAGCGACTCATGATATTGAACAGGCTCACGCTGTCTAAAAAAATGAATATGCGAAATTCCTTTTCATAGTTAGTGAATGATTTACCCGTATAAATATTTTTTATCTATCTATTTATAGAATAACCCTTGGCAAACACCCTCGATTTTCAAAGGACAAATTGACAGGGTTGCCACTCCAACTGTTAATATTTCCATTTCTTACTTTTCATTAGACATACATACATATTTAAAACTCACGGAACAAGTGGAATGAAACAAAATTGACAAATAGTTATTACCTCGCTAATATTTGTTCATTATGAGATTGGGAATCACTCCAAATGGAAACATTAAAGGAAAAATATTTGTGAAATGAAAATGATAAAAAATTCATCACTTCACACATTAACTTTATTTGGAACCAAAAATTGGGTTTTATATGGGAATGCATAGAAAAAATTATTACGGCTTCTCGCTTTCCAACCAAATTTTTAGGAACCGAAAAGACCGCTATTAGGGATCGCTTTACTTATTAAATGCTTAAACTTTGGAGATAAGTAATCAGACTAAGTATTACCTTAATGTTTTTATATATTTAATTATTGTTTTAGTTGTTGCTGCTTTATGGTGATATTTTATTTTAATTTTTTTAAATACTCGTTTCGTTATTTCTAAAATAAACTAGATATTTTTCTATTTCATTTTTTATAATGATATTAATATTAATAAAAATAAATTTATAATTTTGTTTATTTATTTTTAGATGAAATAAACAAAATGAAGTGAGTAGAATAACAACAGAGCAAAAACATGTCGCAAATTAATTTAATTTATGTGTTTCTTTATTTTGTTGTATATTACTATATCGAATTTATCTTAATTCGGCAGATTAGTTTATGTTAGCCAAATCAGATCGCATAATTTCCTTAATAATATCGTCACCTAAAATGCAAAAGAGCATAACTAATTTTTATTTTTTTCCGGGAAAAGCAAAAACGCCAATAGACAATTTAACAATTTCCTGAATAAATGGTTAACCCTTTCGCTACAAGTTTTTACTGGGTTGCTTAAAAAATCCAATTTTTTGGAGTTTTACTATTATTGGCCCTGGGAACAAACATCAATACTCAATTTTTAAAAATTTTTATCCTAAATGTGTTTTTTGGAATGTATCCATATGGATACAAATTTTGTGTATGGTAAAGAAAAATGCTAGTACAATATGTTTTTTTTATAATTGAGATTTTATTTATTTTAGTACTTTTAACATATAAAATTAAATTTTTTTCAATAAAAGCAAACATTGTATATACTTACATGCACAAACTAAAAATTATAAATCTAAAATTCATATAATTACAATAAATTGAGACAAAAATAACACATAAATCTATATTTAATACATAAAATACATGTAATCTGAAAAATAAAATATCTTACCAACAATTTATTCATTTGATATATAATGGAATTCCTTGAAGCAATCTCTCGATCCATTGGGAATGCACAGGAAAACATTGCACTTTGAACACTTGTATCTAGTTTGTCCTTTACATCCTTTGACTTTGCATCTACCTTTACCCGTCGTGTGTTCTGGCCAATGCTGATTTCCGTCATATCGAACAGAAATTGAAGGTGTAGATTTACGTTTCTTATCGGAGGTCGTTGGACTGATTGGAATATCCTCATTTTGCCATAATGTTGGGCGTCCACGCTTACGAGAACATGCCTGTTGATTAGACCGAGCTAAAAGACCATGCGCAATATCGTTACGAAAGCTCAGTAAGTCCATATACTTATTTTTCAAATTATTGTTTTCATGAGTTACATACAACTAAATCGATGAAATGGTCAAAAATCTTAAGAGTCCACTTTCCATCGAAGTCAAAAGTTCCACGGCCTTCTTTTTTCAAATCCTTTTCAGACTTAAAATCAATTTTGCCGAATCTATTCCCTCTTATAGTACCTGTAGCCCAAATTCCTTTTTGGCGTAAATATAATACTAAATTAAGAGTTGTAAAATAATTATCAAAATATATTTTATGATTTTTTTCCTCAGGAATAGTTTTTACAAGATGAATCACAATATCAGAGCAAAATCCTAGTTTTGAGCCAGTTAATATTGTTCCTTTTCCCTGATATATCTCAAAATCATAAACTATGCCTTTGGAGCAACAAAGGCAAAATATCTTCATTCCCCATTTGATGGGCTTTTTAGGCATGTACTGTCTCAGAGTGGTTCTTCCTTTAAAAGGAACCATCATCTCATCAACACAGAGATTTTCATCTTTTGGAATAGCGAACCAGTTTTTTGTAAACATATTTATTATAGGGCGAATTTTATAAAGCTTATCGCTTCGTGGTTGGTCTATTGTGAACTTTAAATTATTTCGCAAAGAATGGAATCTATTCCTGGTCATATTTTCTGGAAATGATGGTATTACGGTGCCCATTGTCCAATACATTTCCAAATGCGGGTAGCCAATGGTACCAATCAATATTTCTAGAGCTAGAAATTTTAAAAGTTCTTCTTTAGTTAAACTGAGAGATTTCCCATATTTAGTCATTGATGCCTGGTTTGTTGAAGATACAAGTTGTTGAAGAAAGTCTTCTGTAAAGTACTCCAAAAAATACTCGACAGGCAATTTTATATTTGTTAAGTGGAACTTGTGGTGATTGAAAAATTGTGGGACTCTCTTGAACGGTTCCATCAATAACCCTATCACCTATATCATTATTATTATCAACATTAATTTCTTGAATGTTGATCTCATATGGACCTTCTCTAGAAAGTTCTTCTAATAAAAAGCTGTTATTATTATCAAAAGCATCATATAAGTTGTTTATAACTTCAGATTCTTCCGACTCTTCCAAGTCAGAAATATCGGAATCAGCAAAACTGGTTAACATTTTTTCAATTTCAGAGTCCTTAATTTTTCTTGCCATTTTTCTAAATGAATTTAAATGGTATCAGAGCTAAAAAAAGAACGTCTGCATCAAAGCAGCATCAAACGCAAAATGATTTTATTTGTATTGTGTGTATAATGTTTACAACCACAACTTACGTTTGTATCCATATGGATACATGCAATGTTTAAAAAATCCGCAGACCCTCTTTTTGTTATAAAACAAAAAACTTTAAATGCAAAATATTAAAATAAACATTTCTCTTTATGATTGATCAGTTTTTGAAAAAAAAATGGTCCTATATACATGTAATATGTAAAATAAAAAAACCTTTTTTTACAAAAAAAAAAAAAAAAAGGTTTTTTTTAAATTGCTATATTTTTCTCAGTTTTGTAAAAATCTAAAAATTTTTTTATGAAAATTATTCGGAAGACCTTAAAAAACAATTATAAGTCGATATCCAAATCGATTCATTGATTTAGAGATTGCTAGATGACTCCAAAGTTGAGTGTATCCATATGGATACAATGTAGCGAAAGGGTTAAAGGCCAACCAAAAAACTTGGAAAATCAAAAACATCTCAGATTCGAATTTTGTTCATAAAACCGCTATTTTTATCGTAGAAGTCCGAAATTTTGTGTTTGTATGTTTTTTAGCCAAATAAATTAGTTACGGCCTTTTGCATTTTAGCTGACGATATATACTTGATAGTTTCCAATCAAGAAAAAATAACTTAATCCTCTATGACACAAAGTAGTTCTTTCAGGTTATATTTGCTCTATTGCGTACGTACGAAATTCAAGCAAGGCATGGTTTTTGTTGTCTTCCAAATGAGAGTCTACGGGGCCCGCAAAGCATAATCAAAATATAAAATAATAAAAGCATAATCAAAATGCTTCGACTTCACGGGAAAAAGACTGTTATACTATTGGGACCTTGAATTATATATATGTTATCCCTCGTTTAATTTAGTGAGGTATTTACTCTTGATGGATTTCGAGGAAAATGCTTTATTTTAGCACAAAATTAACCAATAGGGTAAAATTCATCTGCTTTGAATTATGGGTTACAAAATACTGGCATTGAAGGAGATAATGAAATTCCTAAGAGCTGTATACAACTGAGATTTAGAAAAGCAATTACAATAAATCTATTTGGGCGCGGTACAGGAGGATATACAACTGAATCCAGTTACATCGTAAAACGTAGACCTGCAATTTCTTCAAAAGCAATTTTTTATTTTATTGTTGCCAGTGTTGATGAATAATTACTTTAATAGAAATATCCAAGTTATCTTAGATTTTATTAAGTTTTTCCCTTTTCCTCTAAATAAATAATAAACTATATTAGGGCCTTTCTACATTTAGTCATAAATATGAAAGTTCGTGACGTTTTTAGTTGAAAAATATTATTTTTATTTAATTAAATGTAGACTTATGGGGTTATTGCGTAACTATATGAAAAGTTGACACACCAAAATATGCAACTCTATCATATTTTGGATAGGGAGAGTCACATAATGTTAAATTTTCCTAAAGGTAAATACAAAAATTTAAATTTACGTAAATATTATTTTAATATTAGTGACTTAACCCGTGCTAAATATATCAGAATTACATACTTGAACGTGACAAATTTTTACGTAGTTACAGAATAACCCCATTAGCAAAGGTTTGGTTTTTTAAAAATACAGGGTGTCCGCCGGGAAGGTATACTACTTTGTTTTGCCGCCATTTTGGTAAACATTAGTTTTGACAGTTCATATTTGGCAGTCGTGAAGTAGACACGTGGCAAATTTATTATGGAAAAATATCCGATAAACCAACGTGTTTTAATCGTTAAAACATTTTATCAAAATCAATCATCGATTACTGTGACGATGATAGTTACGTCAAATTTTTGGGAGAAGCCCAAGCATGGTCCACAACGTATTGCAAGATCGGCTGAAAATATTACTGCTGCTCAAGAAAGTGTTCAAAACAATCCATCAACTTCAATTCGACGCCGTGCTCAGGAGCTTGGTCTTCAAAGAACAACTTTGGCCACAATTTTGCACAAGGATTTGCATTTGTTTCTATTTAAGATTCAGTTAACACAAGAGCTTCTTTTACAAGACCATTTACGCCGCCGTACATATGCCAATAGGATGTTACAGCTCGCCCATGACAACCCCGATTGTCATGAAAAAATCATAATGAGTGACGATATCGTGGGGAGCGATATCGTGATATGATTGAAAACTTTTTAACGCCACAACTGCATGCTTTGGGCTTGATTAACATGTGGTATCAACAAGACGGTGCCACTTCGCATACAGCCAGGATTACAATGGAATTACTGCGAGACCTCTTTCCACAACAAGTTATTACAAGAAATGGTGATGTTGATTGGCCGCCACGGGTCGCCTGATTTGACTGCTCTGGACTTCTTTTTGTGGGGATATCTGAAAAGCAAGGTTTATGTAAACAAACCAGAAACGCTAGAGCAACTCAAACAAAATATTCGTGATGAAATTAATGAAATACCGCGTGAAATGTGTGAGAATGTAATGAAAAATGCGCTCAAAAGGGTTCGAATTTGTGAGGCTAACAGAGGAGGACATTTATCTGATATTGTATTCCATACATAATTGCCGACATTAAATAAAACATTTATTAATATAAGATCCATTCACTTTAATTTAATCAAAAATTATAAACAAACAAAGTAGTATACCTTCCCGGCGGACACCCTGAATGTCGCCCATTCCAAGGCGAAATTGCCAAAACCATACTATGATAGAATTATATACATATATAGAATTCTTTTATATTGATTTGTCTTATACTCTAGGATGCTATACAGTACTCAATTGATTTAAGTTCTTGAAAATTCTAAAAAGTCCCTATTTTATTCCCAATTATATTTTTTTTAAATCAATCAAACAAACAGTTCTTTAATTTAAAATTTTTGAAAAGCTTTATCTCATATAATATACATGACATTAATATACAGTATACAGCAAAAGTCATGGTACCCTAGCTATAATATAAAATATTTCGTAATTTCAAGAAAAAAACGCAACAAAAAGATATGACACTAATTTTTATTTAATGTGTTAACTTATATAATATAACAAATCAAAATAATATCTCACTTATTTATCTAAATAATACATAAAAAATAGAGATCTTGGCAACTGTTTTTGCACAGCAAAAGTCATGGTACCCCTGAAAAAAACAAAATTTTAATTAAATTTTGTGATTTTTTAACTGAATTATTTACCTAATACTTAGTAAGATATGCCTTAAGTCGCAGAGCTTCAATCAACCATGTCGGCAATAAGGGCTCAAGCTTTTTTGTGTAGTTTTCGTATATTTGACCCCATTCAGTTGAAAGTATTTTCTTTAGCTGGGTTTACTAAAAATAGTGTGATTTCGTATGCGTTTTTTTAAATATCACACAATTGATCAATAGGATTCAAATCGGGATTTTGAGGAAGGGTTTTTAGCATATGTAGTGTGTTATTTGCGATTCACATATTAACGTCAGCTGGTGTATGCTTAGGATCATTGTCCTGTTCAAAATAATAAATATCTCGATTATTCAGATTTCAGCATTCTGATTATCATGATGTTCATATAAACCGTTTTGTCCATTGTCTCCTCAATGATCACTAAACTGCCAACACCATGCAACCCCATACCATTACTCTACCCTCTCCATACTTCAAAATTTTTATTATATTCTTTGCATTTAACTCGACTTAACTCGTCACACTTTTGCGCCACACCAATTCACGTCCGTTCCATCCAAAAATGTTAAATTTTGATTTGTCCGGGAAAATTATTTTTGCCTAAGAGGCGTTTGATTTAATTTTATATTCCGTTGCCAATTCATAAGTTTTTTTCTATTTGTTGCGCTATATTGCAGTTTCTTGCGAGCAGTACGAGCATTGTAACCGGCCTACAGAAAGCACCCACGTACCGTGTCTGCAGAAACAGCTTCCTCAATGTTTCCTTCAACTCCGAAGATATTTTAGATGCACTTCTGAATGGGTCTTTTTTAATAAATTTTAAATTTTTCGTCCATCTTTATTATTGAGCTTTAGTGGCTTATTTTCACTTCTTTTTCATGTTTGAAAAAGATTTATAACTCTTTGCGCTGTTAATTTGTTTATATTTATAATTTTAGCAGTTTCTGTGTATGATTTACCCACTTCGTGACTACAAATTATTATTTTTCGATCTTTTATTGCTAATTCTTTTCGCGGCATTTGAAAAAATTACTTGATTTCACATAGTGCCATAAACAAATGCTTCTTGCAAATTTGGAATGTACCGTTACGTTTTTTAAAAAGGAATCAGAAAAAGTCTAAGGGATGTCAACAGTTTTTCAATAAAATTTTCTAGTTTAAATGTAATATAAGACCGTTTTGACTAGGGGTACGTGACTTATGCTTTGCTTAAATATGGAGTTATATTGGTCTACAATTTTTATAAGTTTTATTTAGTTAAACAAGTGAAATAATTCTTATATTTTCGGTAATATACAAGTGAATACACAAAATTAAAAATAAGTGTCACATTTTCAGTTACGTAATTTTTGAGAAATTTGGGGATTTTTATTTTGACAGGGGTGCCATGACTTTTGCTATACACTGTACATGCAAATGGAATTCATAACAAAAACATTAATATCTTTGGTCATAAGTTGATAACTTATAACAGGCCTTACAACTTTTGATTATGATGCCATTTGACTTTAAATGATGAGTTGTTACATAAAACAAATATTGAGCTGTAAAAGAAATTTTCTGTTTCAAGGTATTGTTGATGATCATTGATTTCATTTTTTTCACAAATATTACATAAAACAAATATATGAAAAACTTACTTATATTTATATAAGTCCCGGTTTTCACACATCAATTTTTATTGCAGCAGTTCTGAGTTTATTGTAGAGAGAGGAAAGAAGAATGGAAAGGGATACATACATGTTTGTACTTGCAATTCTCTTGTGTTTTCTAATTTGTATTTTGTATGTGAAACATACTAAAATTGCAAAAAGAAGCTTTCGCAGTGTGGACACGAATGCAAGTTCAAAAGAGATTTTAAGAAAATTGCTGTGTGTAAACCGGGACTAAATAAAATTTCGAAGGTAAGTTTAAGTGTTCGAAAATTACACACAATGTGTGTATTATTTGAAATTTACATACATTGAATAATTTTAATGACATTATAGTAGGCAAAAATTTACAAAATTTTTGAATGATTTTTTAAGTTGCAATCGACTGTTATCCCAACTTGTGCTGAATTTACAAATTTTGCTGAATTTACAAACTTTTTTTTGAGTTTATAGTTTAAAATATTCATATGATTGCTCGATAAAGAATGCCGCAGTGTGGCCACTTTTTGGATAATTATTTAAAAACGGGACTCTTTACACATTCGTTAGATAATTTTCGAATAATGACATTCTTGTGTACTTTTGGTAATTTAGAAATATCTCAGATTCTGTGGACTTTTCTCGCTGGAAAATATTTTCATTAAGTAATTATAATGTAGGCTTTTGTGTTTGAAAACTGTTTAATATTTTTAGAACTCCATTGGAAATACCTTCAAAATACCTTTCATTGGCTACCCAATTTGTATAGATTTCTTTTTAACCAAAAATCGAGGTAACTTTAAACCAACTTTTTAGTCATTAAACGTTAGACTGAACCACTAAAATCGAACACATACTTGAGCCTCGAATTAAAGCGTTTGGTTTTTTGAACTTTTCCTAAAAAAACCTCTCAGAATATAATGGCAACAACTTTCAGAGTTTAAGCAATTTTTTCTTTGAAAACACTTTTAGGTTCTCAAGAATTTTGTCACTGAAAAACTTTCAGACTTCAGATATTTTGGTTGTATTTTAATTTGTTTGAAAAGTTAAAAATCAGCAGAGAATCAGTACAAAATTTAAAAAAAAAATAAGTACATATTAGTACATGATTAATTCCCTAATTTTGCAAAACGCAAGGCCTCACTTCACATAATTTAAAAAAAATCGATTTTGTAAATCCCTTGAATAAAGTATGTTAGGTGATTTCTCACGTTGAAACATCTGTTCGTTACGTTATGTAAAATTTTATATATATAAATTAGAATTTCATAAATCAATGCGCTGAAAAATTAATCACTTGAAATGTCAAAATCATCACTTGAATTGTTTGAGCTTTGGTTTGAATTTTTTTTCCAAACTATTAAAAACACACAATTTGTAATAAATTTGCAATAAATTTTATTTTTATTAAGCAGTTTTTGATTTTTTTTGTTCTTGGGTCGATATGTCGTGGAAATAGTAAAACTGCCTCTGAAAAAATCTTAAAAATTTAAAAAAAATTTCAAAAATTGCTCCATAAATTTTTTGCGGGTTTAGGTTGGTTTCTGGCGGCCTTAATATTTAAATAAAAAAATTGATTTTCAATTAGCTGTGTTGCCAATAGCAACACAGCAGAATCATTTTATAAATTGTTTTTATCATTTCCAAATTTAATTATTTGCATTTGCGTTGTGTAATATGGCTGAAGTGCATTTTCGCCGGCGTTGTTCAAAAAAGAAATAAATACCCCCTCAGGAATAAAACAAGAAAATGTTTTACTATTATTATAATTTGACAATTGAAGTGATAACGTTAAAGTCCAACGCAATGACGTAGTGATTTATAAAATTCGATTTTTTTACATTCGCGTTGGCGTTAGAAAGTGAGGTAAAGGTGAGGCGTGCAACGCAAGGGATTTACAAAATTTGGGTATAAATGTAGATCACCCTACTATAAAGTGAAACATCTTGTGCAACAAACGAGAATTTCGTTAATGCAGTATTACAAACAGAAAAGAAAGTACCAACCGAAATTCGGTTAGCACAACCAAATTCAAATGTGATTGCTAAATATTTTGGTAGTAGTAACTGAATTTTAGTTGGAAACTGACAAAGTTTTTTCCAAAATGCTTTAACTTCACTCCTATTGAAAATATTAGCAAGAAATTTCGCAGCTTTATAACTACATTTTTAAATAATGTGTCATGTGAGCGGGATAAAGTAGGAGGCGTGACAGATCCCATACAGCCCAAAAAATGCTTAAACTATGCTCCTTCTAAACGTGCTTGAACAAAATTTGTGATCGCGTTCACTAAAAAAAAACATCTCAAAAAGGGTGGAAATAGGACAAAAACAAAAACGCCAAAAAAAAAAAAACAAATGTTGACAAACATAAAATGTACAGTGATATTTATTGCAATAGAGAGGAAATATAAAATTTAGGCAACAAGTTATATAATAAAATCTTATAGCAATATGTCAAATAGGATAATAGGGGTGGTACTTTCCATATAACACAAAATTTAATCAATCTTTAACTCCACTGCATTTAACCGTAACTCCACTGCTTTTGGCACATTAGCAAGTTTTTATCACGTTCGGGTGTAAAGGATTTTCTACTTTTGGACACCTACGTGGCCAAAAATATAATATAACAAATAAGGGCAGTATAGAGGGGACGTGGCACCTGACATACGACCTAATACTGATAATTTCTTTGACTCTGCTCCTATTTCACACATTCTAACAAATTTCAGCACATTAACTTAAAGCTGCAACCAAAATTGACTTACCTTATGTAAATTTTTCAAAAAGTCACCTTAAGTTTGCACCATATTAGACGACATCCATATTGGGCTTAAATTAATGAGTTGAGATTCGCACAATTGCATATTTTTAGATTTCTTGAATTTCAATTTGTTTTGTTTAATTTTCTTATTTGTTATTTTTTATTTTTATATAATTTTTATGACATGTTTTTAATTTTCTTAAGTTCGGGACGATGAGTTTCTATTAAAAATTTACTGAATTAATAGCGATGAAACTTTTCAAAAGTTGACTAATCGTGTGGTATAGCAGCACCTAACATACAACCCAGAATTTAAAAACGTTTTAATTTTCTGATATTATCGTTGTACGAACTGAGATCAGGTGGTTAAATACTTACAGCAAAACATTGGTCCTCCGATACAAAAATATAGATATATCACACTTCAAGATCCGGCTGTAAATGCCGAAGATATAACGAAAAATTTCAAAACTGCCTTGCAAAATTAATTTATTTTCTCTGTTATGGTCTAGTACACATCAATATTGCACATAATTATACCAAATAATCAATGGTTAATTGATCGCTCTATATTGTCATCCAAAAGCGACCCATTAATGGTCAATGGTCGACATACATATGTCACATTTTCGTTTTCTACCATATTTGACACATTTTCTAAACCATTCTTCCGAATGTGGATTATTGCTTTTACATGATACCAATCATTTGGATCACTATAGTCTCACAGCCCCCCAAATTCAAATATATAACATTTTTATAGATTCTTATATCCAATAAGTTAAATTGGACTATTCCAAAACTGTCCCCAAATTTTTCTGTTTCACAATTTTTAAAAAACTGTACAAATGGGAATATTTCAGGAATACAGTCAAAACTGGGTTTTGACCCCAAGTTATTTTAAATATTTTTTTCATAAATTCGGCACTACTCTCACTATTACTTGCAGAAGGTATAGGATATTCAATCGGTTAAACGTTATTAGATTAATCGAACAATTTTGGCAAATACATTTAAATTTTAAAATGCACAAATTTCGAATAACGAATAGTTCGAACTATTTTAAATAATTAAACGATTAATTAAAATTGATATAAAACAAATATGCAAAACTGTTTCAAAAATATGTTTTTTAAAGGTTGATATAACACAAAAAATCACTTTAACCCTTTTACGTAAATGGGAAACATGTTTCTCAAATTTTAAATTGAGCATCTTATTTACACTTAAGACTAACTTTGATAGCTAGATGGCATAAAGCAATGTTGATTTATGTAACATAAAAGTTAAGAGTTGAAAAATATATTGTCAACTCAGGAAGAGGTTACACACCTCTTGTTCTAAACAACGTAAAGAGAGTAGAGCACAACATTTCAGCTGCGAGTGTGTGCAACGTTCGTCTCTGCTTCGCAAGCAAGAGGAATTGTTTTACAGAGAACAACATTTAATTATAAGTTTTAATATTTTTGTTAGATTAAAGTTAAATTTTGTTGAAAATTATTCATAAAAATGCAACAAATTGTTACTTTTCATCCGTGAACATTAGCATTATTTTTTACCTTTATGCTGCATTGGGAAAAGTATTTCCCATTAAATCTCATTTAACTCATTGATACCTGCTAGCTTATCTCAAATAAGCAAAACACAATCTCAATTTTTTAATTTTTAAGCACAGGAATTTTTAAAGTGTTACTGAACTTTTTTAAATGAAATTATTACAACAACGAAAACGATTTCTGTTAATCGATTTATTTTAAAATTTTATTCGATTAACCGGCTAAAAAAATACCCGAATAATTATTTAAATGATTAATAGATTAAAATGAAAAGCCAATTAATTGAATACCCAAGTAAGGTATCACTAGTATTGACCGTTGACGACCAATGGACAATTAATTTTTTATATTTTAGAAGGAATTGAAAAAATATTTTTGACTACAATTTTTTTTAGGAATGTTCGGTCGAAATTGTTAATTATACAATTGAGTTTTTAGATTTACTTATCTTGCCGCGAGCTTCGTCTCATATTCTACAATTAAAAATTTTTGTGCCAATAAATCAACCGCGGCTTTAAACACAGATAAAAATATCTCCAAATTTTAAGTGATAAAAATATATATTAAAAATCAATTTTTATTTCAACAACAATTTTAATTCAATCAATTGAGTATTTTGTTGGCATGACAAATATTGAAGTTTTTTTTTCAATTGCACATGTGAATGAATGTGTTTGTTGAAATCCTGTAGCGTTAGGCAATCATATGTAGAGTTGTAAAATAACGATAATTTTAAATACTCGATACTACTCAAGTTTTTGTCCCGAACTTGTGTCCCGATTTACACACATCAATTTTAATTGCACCAATTCTGAGTTTATAGGAGTGGGAGGAAAGAAGAACAGAAAGGGATACAAACTTGTTTATACTCGCAATTCTCTAGTGTTTTTTAATTAAATTAATATTGCAACAAAAGGCTTTCGCAGTGTAACACGAATCCAAGTTCAAAAGAGAATTGTAGAAAATTTCTGAAAGAATAATTGCAGAGTGTAAGCCGGGACTGACTAATCAATATTTGAAAATTCTGTAATTTTTAAAATGTAAATAGCAAAAAAGTTTACTAAATAATAATTTTTTTACTAAAAATCAGTACAAAAATAGTAACATGGGATTGAAAACCGTTTACAAATTTTTCTACTAACTTTTTTTCTGAGTGTATCTATTTTGGAGAAATCAGACACGCTATTTTATGTTGTGTTTAAGTGTTTAAGCCGTATATGTTGTTTATTCGTGCGATGATTTTTGCCAACCTCAATATACCAAAAATGATTTTTCTCTTGCGTAAAAATAATACTCAATAATACAGCGAAACATTGGCACTTCCCTACCGAAAGTGAACCAGTCACAGAGTCGGTCACGTAATCGGATCTTTTTGGCATTCGGTTCTTTTATATGCACTGTAAAAAATGCTTGTAAGTTTACTACTACAAAATGGGTAAAGTTTTATGTTATATTACGAAAATGCGGTATAAATAAACAGCAAATGCGTAAATCTATTTTGCGCACACTTTCATATACAAAAATACACACAAGAAGTATTTTTAGGCACTATGTTTTTACAATTACACACATTATGCCTAAAATTAGTAGTATTTTGTTGAATAAAAATTTTACGCACAAACTTTGTAAATATACTAACTTATAATGGTAAAAAGAACATCTAAAAAATTTTCAAAATTAAAAAAGAAAACTTTATTAGTTTTTTAAATTTATCAATTATCTGGAATTACTAAACAAAACATTTATAGTTTTTATTCTTATTGTGTGTTACTAAACAATAAATTTATTGTTTTTTTTTTGCGAATTACTAAACAATAACAGCCATATGCATAAACATTTTTATGTTTCTTATAACAGTCTTATAAAGAAAATTCGTTGTTGTTTCACATGTTAATTTTATTTATAAGTGTGTTATAAAAATCAATAAAATGTCTATGCATATGGCTGTAAATTTATTGTTTTTATCACAAAACAAACATTTTTAGGCTGTTTAATTTTCAACATCGTAGTAGAAAATATGCGCATTTTCGTGGGATTTTTCCGGATTTTATGTGTACATTTACAGGAAAATCGTGTTCTTTACGCACAAATTTGGTAAATTTACTCTTCAATTTTAAAATTTGATTTAAATTTTACGCACTTTAATGTAATTTTACCTATTTTGTATTCATAAAACCACGCATAATGTGTGTACTTTTTTTATTTCATTTTTTTACACAGAGTAAATTTACCAACTTATAGTAGGAGTAGTGTTTCCCACTATAAGTTGGGTAAATTTCAACAGAAATTAATTAGAGTGTGAAAGTACCCGGTAACTATTTTTTATGTATTGTTGATCTGTTATTTTGTAAATGAATAGTATTAATAGGATTTTAGATCATATAATCATATTCTTTTTTTTATAAGTTGTTTTATTGCAAAGAAACACTAAAATTTTATATTATACACTCAGAATATATTTTCCGTTACCGACTGTAGTTTATTTAAAAAGTAATACGTAAAGTTTGTTTTTAAATGAAGAATCAATTGAAATTCATAGAAATATATTTTTTAACTATTTGAATCAGTCATTCAAAAAACAAACTATAAAAATACAGACTTTCAGTAGTTAAATTTTATGTTTTCTGCTTCAAAAAATAGAAATTCATATAATTCCTTTTTGTTTTTTTACCAAAATAGTTTGTTTATATACAAAATTATTTCAATAAAAATTACAAGAAATTATTCAAATATACATACACACAAAGCCATTAAAAATATATACATCTGCATGTGTTGTGTTCTGTATTGTAGTTACATACAAATAAAAAAAACTTTCAATTTGAAAAACAAACGACAAAAGTAGTTTTTTCTAACTTTTTGTTAGTAAAAATTTGATGGTTATTTTAAAAGAATCTTCTATTGTTTTTACTTTTGCCGATTATTAAACAATGATTAAAAATAAACAACAAAATGGGTTGAATATAATTGAAAATCAGTAGTCCTCTTTTTGATTGTATTTTCGATTAATTTAATATGTATTTTAAGTTGTTTTTAACGAGAGTATATTGTGAGTGTAGAGAATAGAAATTGAAAATTTTCATAGAGCAAGCAGGATAGAATACTTGTATTTTAAGTTGTCGCTACACAACCTCCTCAGTATCCACGCTCTCCCCTTTGGTCATTGCTTATTGATGATTATTGATTGATGATCATTAACTATCAACATAGATTATGTTGTAGATTTAATGTGGATTAGGACAAACATCTGAAATTAACGGCCTTATATAAGCTTTGTTATTGGATACTTAAAGAATTAAAATTCATAACAAAAACTGCAAAATATAGAGGATAAATATAAATTGTTAAATTTCGTTGATGTTAGTCTAATTTTGTGTTGTTTTTGAGTTTGTTAATTTGTTTCCAAACACTCAATATAAAATAGACAATCATCAATAAGCAATGACCAAAGGGGAGAGCGTGGATACTGAGGAGGTTGTGTAGCGACAACCGAAAATACTGAGTATTCTATCCTGCTTGCTTTTTGGAATTTTTAAAATTTTTATTCTCTATAAATTACTAATAAAATTTTGATGTTTCTTTGCAATAAAACAATTTATAAAAAAAGAATATGATTATATGATCTAAAATCCTATTAATACTATTCATTTAGTAACCGGTAACTTTAACATTGCCTAGTCATAGGAAGTGGCGATTTCTACCTTTTAAGCTACTTGCGACATATCGTTGACCATGTTTAGGGTAAGATATCACTGCATTCGTATAAGTGAATACGCAACAGAACAGGTTATAATTATTTTACACATAACTAGTCTCATATTATACGTTACTTGATATGACGTATCAGAATTAGTGCAAAGTGAAACGTTACGTAACTGAATTAAATGTACATATCGCAAGACTGAAGACAAGTTTAAATTTAAATTAAACTTTTAAATTATGGGTAGAGTTACCAGCGTCTTAGGACACTAACGTCAATAGTTAAGTGCCATAAGACGAAGTTGAGCTCTTCGGCTACCAACGTTTTTCCGACTTTTTCTTTAATTCTACTCTTAAAATCGCTTTTGATCGCCCCAAGAAATATTTTTCCAAAAGGAAAATTATTAAATAAATATATTTACCGAATTTTCGTAATATTACATAAAACTTTACCCATTTTATAGTAGTTAATTTACAAGCATTTTTTAGAGTGTAGTTTTTGATTCGCGAATTAAAATTGATTGTTTATAAATTAATGTATTTTATGAACTTACATTTATACATTGATTTTATAAAAATTGCAAAAGCAAAATCAAACATACTCATAATCAGGGAAACCACAAATATGCTCTAAAAAAGTGTTTTATGCGCATAAAATATGCACTAAAAACATAGAAATACGCCCTTAAAATTTAACAAATATGCTCTAAAAATAAAAAAAAATTATATATTTTTTTTAACAAAAAAAGAAAATTTATTAAAAAATAAAAACAATTCAATTTAATATACACAAAAAATTTGCACATTAAAAAAATAAGATTAACATAAAAACTAAAACGAAGAAATGAAGGAATGCAAAACAATAGTAACTAAAGTTTTAAAAAAATATTACGAAAAACTGTAAATTTTTCCATATTTCCAGTTTTGTACATTTAGTAAAAAAAAAAAAACTTTTATTTGGTTAGTTGCCTTTTCCGGACTCTTTCGTATCTGATTTTCGTGTTTTTTTTTTTATAAATCTTTTTTTAAACGGTTTCTTCTTTTTGATGAAAATAATAAGTAGACTAAAAGAACAGGAAAATGTTTGAAAAATGACAATCATACCAGTTTTTAAATTTTTGGACGATTTTTTTTTATAAAATAAAAATGGATTTTCAATAAAGTTTGTTCTTGCAATAAACCAGAAAATTTTCAATTAACAAACGTCTGTTACATTTAAGCATGTACATTGAAAAAGTTCTTTCAACATCAACTGATGTAAAGGGGGCGAATTTAAAAGCTAGTACTTCTTTAACATCAAATGCCAACACTGATTTTTTGAAGATCCAGTCAGCTATTTGCTTCCCAGTAAAACTTTGGTAATGGGTGCGATATTCTCATGCGTTACCTTGTAATAATAGCTCGTTACCTTTTTCATTATTTGCAAGCATAAAGTAATAAGTTAATGATTATTGATTACGTAATATATGATTTATAAATGTAAAGTAATAATTGAAATATTTTTGAAAATCTATTTTTAGATATATTACTTTGTGTTTTTTTGTAAGCAAAAGGGTAATGTATGTTTGTTTTGACAACACTAGCGAAAAAACGAAGCGCAACAATTCATTTAAGTTTGAAGCAATCAAATACTATATGTGTCGATAGCTCAGTGGGTATAGTTCTTGGCTGGCAACCAGAGTTCCCTGGTTCGATTCCCACCATGACCACATTATTATTAATAACGCTTAAAATATTTGTAAAACTTTTTCTTTAATAAAAATTCCTCTTTTTTAAAAATCTATTTTTAGACACATCACTTTTTCCATTCTCGTAACCACATAAGTAACCCCTTACATTATCACCGTTAAAGTAATGGGTATATACATTACTTTGAGGCTCATCGCCTGTAAAATTCATCAATGAAATAAGGTGTAAAGTAATCCATGAGCCCCTATGGCTACACATTACTTTCCACATTATTTGGTAATGTGCCGTTTTGCTGGGTTATTCCTTTTATTACTTGCAGACTATCTGTTCAAGTTTGTTCTTAATATCTTTTTTGGTATAGCATTCTGGTACCTTGTCAATATTTTTGACTGTTTCTGTTACTAACCCATATGGCTCAACAAATGGGGTTTGGGGGGGGGGGGGGGAGGGGGAACGCCAACAAATATTAATTTATTGTATATTAAAATAAAAAAGTATGCAAAAAAGAATTCAAAATATGCCCTAAAAGACACAAATATGCTCTAAAAATGTAGAAATATGCCCTAAAAATATGCTTTTACCTCAAAATATGCTCTTAATGCTTAAATATGCAAAAATATGCTATTAAGGATAAAATATGCTAATATATGCTGTAACGAATCGATGCCAGAATTCTAAAATTGTTCTGAATCGGATAAATAGTTTATCCATGGGTCGATACGACGAACAGGAAATATTGCATATTTGCGGTTTCCCTCGGCTCATAATAAATTAATGTTAGATGTTTTCCGAAGTCAAAAAGATTTTTTTAAATTCACATAATTACAAATAATAATTACAATCGATGTTATTAAATTTTGTCGTTTTTTGTTTATGTTCAAAAATATTCTATTCTGGATTTTTCAACAGATATATCCAAGAGATTTCTACAAAATTGCCCAATAGAAGTTGTCAAATTTTAGTTGTTCTTCTCCCGCAGAAAATTTTTTTGATTCAAAAAAATTTTTAGATTTCAAAGATTTTGAAGTTAGTATCATTGTTTAATTACCCTTTACTCGGTTTAACGTTTGACCGGTCTACCTGGTCGAAAAAATTGGTTAAAAATAAAAAAATATCTTAAAAATCGAAAAATTTTTAGAAACCAAAAAAAATTTATTAAATCTTAAAATTTACGAAATTTTATAAAAATTCATAAATTGAGTAAAAATTCGAAAAAAATTATAAGTATAAAAATTTATAAATTTTAAAAAATCAATAAATTTTAAAAAAATCGATGAATTTTATAAAAATTGAAAAAAATTTGTAATAATCGATAAATTTAATAAAAATTTATAATTTTTTCAAAATGTATCTTTTTATCTTTAGTTTATGTTATAAATGCCTGCATATTTCGTATACTACACATTTATGTACGGTGTTTTTATACTATTGCTCGCAATAGGTTAAAATTTTGTAGAAACAATAAAGACATAATTTTGAGTTAAGATTGAACAAATTTATTTAAGTTGTGAAGCAAAAATATTCCGTAACAGTCTCTTAAATTCAGAAAGTCTTTTACTTTTCATACATTTGTATAAAATAGGAACGGTCTTTTTCGGTTCCATGTCCGGCGTTCTTATGAATTGGCTCACAATGAACTAAAACTTTGCAGAAACAATCTAGACGTAGTTTTGGCTTTGAACTGTATACTTTTAGTTTAAGTTGTGGAACACATTTATACGATATACCACTTCCTTTTTTGGTTATATAGAGAAGGTACTTCAGTATTATGAATAAACCATAAACAACGAAGTTTTAAACTAAAATCCGACAAACATGTCCGCTGGGTGTATTGACAAGTTCGTCAGAACAACTTTTAAACCGCAGTAGATTTCTCTGTTTAGAAGTGTTGCCAACTTATCGATTTTTAGCTACTACAAAAAGCGCAATATTTGTGTTAACAGATTTTTTCAAAAAATTACAATATTTGAATAAATTGATTTTGATTTTACCTAAAAATAAGATTATTTAATACATTTTGTACAACTCTACATAAAAAATGTTTATAAGGAGTGGGTTATGTTGGTCGGACCGGCATCGCTCTCTTTAGCTTAGCCGGGACAAAAAACCATGTGTCACCTTCAAAAAAAATGTTTTTTTCAAATATCAAATCGTAAAACTTATCTGACCGCGTATTTCAAAATCATATCGACTATTCGATAATTAATAGAAACTATCGACTTTGAAAGTCAAACTTTAATTGAAATGGAACAATTGCAAAGTAGATAAATAGTTAAAATATGTTTTAGACAGGGCTGCAACTTGGATGTGAGTGAAATTTTGTAGTCAATAGTTAAAAAACCGATGTTGACCTCAACACATTTTTTCAAATTGCAGTCGCATCGTTCAAATTTTTATCGCATATTTTATGTTTTTCGTGCACAAAAAACAGAGCCTGGTCGTAAGCAATACACATTCGAATAATCTGACCCTAAATTAAGATAAATAGTGATTTTTGTCAAACTATACTTTCATATAAAAACAATAATACCACGAATTCTATGGTCAAATGTAAATAAAACCACTACAACTAATTCGAAAAATATTATACTTTTAATGTCAAAAAGTTAACTTTTGAAAATTTTACTCTATTTAACTCTATTTCGGTGTGGTAATAAGTTGAAGAACAAGTCGGATTATGACTACCCTGTTTAATAGGTATATTTCACAAATTTATTTAAACTAGAGTTTGCATTTTTTTTTTGTTCCATAACTACAAATATATTTTCAAAAAATAACGTTAAAGTTCCAAATAAAAAAATTGTATTAATTTTAACATTTTTAAGACAAGTTTTATAAAACGAAACATAAGGTTTTAAATTTATACAAAAGAATTAAGGTGGTATATCCATATGACGTTCGCCGTTACACAAATCAGAGTATGTATGTTCCTTGATTTTGTGTTTCTCTGAAGCAAAACGTGATAGTATATTTTAAAAATAAGATTTTTTGTAAAAGTTAACCGTAACGGTTAAATAGTGTATTTAACTGCGGTTTCGGTTATGGTTTAAAATGAAATGCAAACTCTATCTAATTTTCTTTGGTAACAATTTGATATATTTTTGAACATTACTAACATGAATTCAAGGTTGGCTACCAAAAGGAATAACGGTATTGATATGGGTATTGATACTGATTTTTGTTTTTTTCGGTATTGGTATCAGCAATGGTATTTTATTCGTATCGGTATAACCAATACCGAAACATCAATACGGGTACGTACCGGTATTATTAAAAAGTAAGTTTTCACAATAAATTACATGTTGTTGCACAGTGCACAAAATTTTAATAAATTTTTCGGTATCGGTTACCAGTTTGAAAGAGGTTTGAAACGGATAATTGTATTATCAAGATATTGGTTGCCAACATTGCATGAATTTGAATACCACTATTGTTTACATTTTGTTTATTGAACAATAACAAGTACAACGTGTTTTTTTATAAGCATTATTATACTTTTGTTTTATTATTATATTTGGAATGATCGTATATCCAAATTTTACTCATACATATGTACATTAGCTTCAATTACAATTGTTTTAATAGCAACATTTTTATTTAAATTATATTTGATATGAATTTATATAGATATATATTTTTATACATATTTTTTTTTTTTTTATTTTCATATTGGAAACATTTAAGCACTTAAGCTTTTCGAGAGCTCTTCATCTTCGCGCACATATGCTTTACATTAAGTACTAAAGAACTCGCGCGTTCCGGACACATGAATAAATGGTATAACTTCTACAGCGTTTAGCGAGCAACTAAATTGAAATTATGTTTAACGCATTTCGCGCACCGTCTAAATGCTCATCACCACCTAAATTACCATCGAACGTCCAAACAACCACACAACCAACCCAACAAACGACAAAGTAAGCAAACAAGCAAGCGATCTGAATAACAGCACTGGCTGCTAATAATTATGATGATTAGGGCTAGGAAGTCCATAAAATATGTATTAAAAATAAATAATAAATGTTTTCAATATTATCAATTTAAGGTTTTTAGTTTTGAAAGGTAGTTTAAACATCCAAAATTACCGTTAATCATCGTCAGAATGTTTCTAATTCTGTTTTCCTGATATTTTTATCTTCGTAATATAAAAAATATAAAAAAGATACGGTGAAAAATGTTCATATATGTCAAACAGGATCATCTGTCATTCATCCGTATTCGTACATATTAGAAAAATTAAATACATATTCATTCTCTCACCAAACAATAAAAATGCCCAAAATACAGCGAACGCACAAAACCACATTTTATACCAAAAAATAAACGTCAAATTTATTCTTATTAAATAAATATATTTGAAATGGCAAATAACTACTTACATTTTCAAATGTTTTTTTTTTTTTTATTATTAAGAAGAAAAAATTCTTTATAGTAAATTTTTTTTTTAACTTTTATTTTTTCACAAATGCAAAACAGCTGATTTATTAGCAGCAGGTGACAGTTTTACCATTTTACCCAAACAAAAAGTACGGGTACATTCTGGTAAAAAGAGAATGAATGCTCTCATTTACCCAATTTTTGTTACAAGAAACGCTTTTTGGTAAGATTGTGTTCCCGCGGGCACGCGCGGTAACGTACGTCGAACATACCAAATATATGGGCAAATATGTATTTTAATATCCCAGGTAAAAATAAAAATATATGCTCATGTATTCTCACATATTGTTTAATGTATGTACATATATGAATCATATATGAGAGTATGTGACACTTATGGACTCATATATGTATCTATGCATGCTAACAAGACACTCAGTTTTGGGAATATATGGAATCATACATGCTATTGCATGACATATATTTTCTCATTAACGATCATATGTTATCTCATTTTTTATTTGTAATTTTGATTTATTTGTCTTTGAATTATTTGACTCAAACTTCAAAATCACAATGTCAAAATTCTTATAATTATTTATTTTGTATTTTTTAATATTTTAACATAAATTTTATGAAAACTTATTTATTATGCAAATTATGGCTTTATAGGTGTTGGAAATTCATTGGCTTTGGTAAGGTTTTCACTAATATTATTGACGTTATATTCACTGTTGTTTTAATTTCTATTTAGCGTACGAAATTAAACAAGGGGCAAAAAGCAAATAAACTTATTCAACAAAATTATGGTCTCGGGACCAGATGGTTCTTTTTGTTGGCGAATATATAAGTTAGTATAGTGAAACCACCTTAAGCTTTGGTGTGGGTACAGCGAAATTTTTGGCCGTTTAAAATGTTCATGTTTTGGCCAATACTTTATTTCCCATTTTCAAGGTTCATTTAAGTATTTTTTTAAGAAATGCCAAAAAACGGAATTTATGTACTTAACTAAAAGGAAAAAATTATCCGGTAGATGTAAAAATCCTGAATAAGCAAAATTGTAATGTAACACTTGTAGTCCGGTAAAAATACAAAGTAAATTTACCTGAAAATTGCGAATTTAACGAGTAAAGTAAAATTATCTCCCAGTTTTAGATTCTTTTTATCTTAGTGGTCTACTTTTGCGTTTGTTTAAGGGCTATGAATATGTTCATTAAAAAAAGTTCAGAAGTAAATTTAGATTGCTTTTTGACAGAACTACAAATAACAACTTACAATTTTATTTGATCAAGATTTTATAGCTGCAGGATGAATTTTTTGTCTGTACATTTAAGAAAAACTAGTCGTCTTACGCCAAATGTAAAATTTTAAGAGGATTTTTCGTTGAATATTTTAACCCCTTATCACCCAATTTTGTGGGTAATTTTATTATCCCTTTAAAAAAAAAGTAAACCACTATGATAAAATTTACCCTAAAATGAGAGAAAAAGGTTTAAAAAATTTAATGAAAAAATTTGTCGTAAGATTTTACTTTAGGCGTTAAAACAACAAATAATAAATCACAATTTAGCTACAAAATTAAATTTGAAATTTACCTATAACACTCCAGCTTTAAGGAACTATTTTCATACTTCTTGAAAAAAGGTAAACGGCAGGTTAAAATGTTTTGCAATAGGAATTTATTGTATTGTTCAAAAAATTAAAATTATAAACTGTAATAAAATATGACCACACCCACACATCTCCAAACCCATAGGCTGTTTTTATATAACATATTAACCTAATGCATCCAACCTGGCATAAGAATTCATAAATCCATTCCCAAAAATAGCGTTTTATTATTGAAATGTTATTTGTTTCTTTTCATCTTAATTTTAACTGAAAAAATCAGGTAGTGCTTTTACAATTTATATAAACTTGTATGTAAATAAAAGCAAATATAATAAAAAACAAATTGTATTAAAAAAATATAAATTGCGTTTTTACTCACAAAAATATATAAAACCCAGGAATATGTATGCATGTATGATGACAAATATGCCATCGTATATCATCTTACATGATCATAAATCTACATATTACCTCAATTTTCGTTAATGTTCATATATATGTGATCATTCATACACATCCATATACGAACACATGTGATTATTTTTAACCGGGATATTATTTTTTATGGTCTTCCATATATGTTCATATATTATAAATTTGTATGTGTTATCACCAGAGAACACAAAAAAAATCGATGTATTTAAAGAAAAAATTGGGAAAAAAAGCAAAAACAAGCAAAAAATTTTGGGGAAAATATTTCATTTTTTAAAAAAGGAAAAAAAAAATAGCAGAAAAATATATTTTTTTATCAAAAAAAAAAAACTTGAAAATTGTGAAAAAAGCAATTTAAAGCTCAAAAAACTTAAGAAGAAGCTACTTTAAAGTTGAAAAACTGGAAAATCCAAAAAAAAACAAATAAGGGTATACAAAAAACACATGGTTTTAGAGTATGAACTTTGAGCTTTAAAGTCATATCAATTTATTTCGATTAGATGGAGGATGTGGGCTATTCTTGCAATTAACGTAAAAACTTTTCTTATTTTCCTTATTAGCAAATCTTATAAAATCTTGTAATCAGATTTTTTTAGATTCTTTTTGTCACAAACTTCATATTTTTGAGGTGTAGAAAAATCAAATATTTTCGGTTTTAGTTAATTTTTCTTGAAATTAAAATATAAAGTACGGGAACTTTTTAATAAATTAGGTAACTTGAAGTGTTTACTAAAGGTACAATCAAAAATTCTGGATATTCTTTTCGTTGTTGATTATTTATTAACGAAATCGAAAGAAAGTGAAATTACAACTTTAAATTCAAGTGCAGAGTTCATCCCATATTTTTGTAATTACTTTGCAAAATATTTATAAAAATATTTTTCTTTCCTACAAAAACTTTTTAGCTTTAAAATTTATGTTTTGCTTCCCCGATTTATCAAAATTTTCCTATTATGGTGCACTGTGTAATTATTGAATTCAATTTTTTTTCTTAACACCAAAACTTGTATTAGTTCAACAACTAGTTGTTTTAAAACGGTACTGGGTCTAATTTGGCGGAACTAGTACTAGGGTACCGTTTGAGGAGTAGGTATTAGTTCTATGGAGCGGTTCTAGAACCTATTCTTGTATCCGTTGTTTTTGTATGAAATTGTCTCCCTCTGAACTAGTTCCAGAAAGTTATCAAGAAGAATTAACCCCTTAGGTAGATCGCTTTTAAAACTTTTATACTGGAACAGCTTAAAGAACTATTAATTCAAACTATTTGCAATAATATATTTCATACAAAAAGAATTAAATTGTCTAACACAATTCTTTTAGTATAAAATAGTATTTCGATAAAAATATTCCAAAATAGACGAAGAGGTAACCGTTAATTTGTTAATTTAAAGAGGCAGGAACGCATAAGGTTTTTCTAGTTTTTTAAATAGCTCTATGGACACACTAAAAATGTAGTTAGAATGCAAAATATGACCTATATGCATGAGTTCTATATTTAGTTATAGCATCACTAGTTTCATTAAAGAGTTTGTAGTTACTCAATGAGAAGTAGTTTTACAACTAGTAATTTTATAACGGGTTTCAAAACTTTTGCTACTTTCAGCTAAAGTTTTCAGACGAAAAGATAATTTAAAAAAAGTTGAGAAAACTATTGAATTTTAAAGTCAGATTCGTTAACATTGTCTTAATGAGGATAATTATTGAAAATGTATTGATTGGGACTTTTACTGATAAGGAAATGATGGTCTTCAATTCTGTGCAATTTCGATATACAGCTGCTGTCAAAATAATAGCACCACCTACATTGCTCATTTTATAAAAGTTATAAAAACAAATTTATTCAAAAACACTATTAAAATATTTTTTTAATTAAATGGCTGATAAATGTAAAAAATTTTACAAAAGAAAAAGAGATCACTTAAGTTCATGTTATTAAAAAAAATCGACTTTTTCTTAAAAAGTAGAAAAATTGTCTGTCAAAATAATAGCACTGCTCATATTTATCTGAAAATATATATAAAAAAATTTATTTAATTTTTGTAATACGAGTAGTTTTCTGTTGAATTATACTTACACATTAGTATTTAGTTGCGTTTCCCTTGTTCGAAATAACGGCTGAGCATCGTCTCCCCATGGAGTTAACCAAATGCTGACACCTTTCTATAGGAATGGAATACCAGGCCTGTTCAATTGTACTCCACAGATCATTATTATTGGTCGCTTTGATTTTGGATACTTTCTTTTTTAAATCAGCCCATAAATTTTCAATAGGGTTTAAATCTGGCGACTGAGCAGGCCACTCCATGACTGTAATTTGGTTGTCCTGACACCATTTTTAGCTTTTTTACTGGTGTGTTTTGAGTCATTATCTTGTTGCATGACCCAAATCAGTGGCATTTCCTCGGATGCATATGGAAGCATAATTTCTAATGGTATTTATACGGTGAATAGGTCCGACTCCATAGTACGAAAAACATCCCCACACCATGATACTGGCACCTCCGTACTTGATTGTCTTTGCGGTAAATTTTGGGTTATATTCAGAGTTAGATGGTCTTCTTACATATGATCGAGAACCCTTACCACCGAATAAGACTATTTTGGACTCATCAGTCCAAAGAATATTGCGCCGCTTTTCAATTGACCAGTCAAGGTGGTTCTTAGCAAATAATAATCTTTTTGCCAGATGCTTCTTTGTCAAGAGTGGAACTTTTCTTGGACTATGAGCTTTGAGGTTATGTTCTCTTAGTCTCCGGCATATGGTTTCAGTAAGCACCGGCAGATTTAATTAATTTTTTACTTCTACAGCCGACATAAACGGTGCTTTTTTGATTAACCGTACTATGCGATTGACCATTAAAGGTGGAGTGACCGTTTTCCTTCCTCGTTTTTCGGCTTTGAATTTGTAGGTTATTGCGTTTCTTATCATTTTATTTGAACAGCCAATAATATCTCTTACTTGGGAGTACGTTTTTCCTTCTGAAATTAGTTTTTTAATGAGATCACGTTTCTCAAAAGTACAGTGCTTAGCACGACCCATTGTTTACAATATAATGCAAATTTTTTTAAATTTTAATGTGAATATTATTAACACAAATTACTAATAACGGTTATATATTGTTAAAAATATAAACTTCTGCTTCAGGTGGGATTTTAACAGAACTTAGAAAATTGGTGGTATTATTTTGACAGGTATTTTTACGACTAATTATGCCGTTCTCCATATTTCTGAAAATACACTCTTTAGTTTAGCTGAAAATTATTTACTCAGAGTCAACACATACTATTTGTAACGGAACTGCGAAGCTACAGACAAAAACCAAAATGCAAAAAAACAGAATTGCCAAATGAATTTTATTTATTTTGGTGGTGCATTTATTTTGACAGCAGCTGTATGTTAAAAACGCTGATGAAAAATGAATCAAAGTGAATATCAATTTCATTTGGTACAATTTTAAACCCAATAAGGTTCAAAAATTTCAAATGCTTTAAATTTTGCTTAAAACTAAGTAGATTTCAAATTCTACAACTTGTAAAATTAACAAAAAAGTTTAAAGCTTCAATTTTTGTTCCCCTATTGCTGGAGTATGCTTTTAATATAAAATGTTTAACTTTATTTCAACCTCGACTAAAATTCTACTTTATTTTAATTTGAATTCCAGCGATATTGTAAGTAACAAAAAAGTAACATATTTTCAGAAAAAAACAAAGTTTATTGACAAGCTACTGAGATTGCATTTTCAAAATTTTGGGATTATATGGAAAATTATATATTGGTATATTATATATCTTCAGATAAGTGTCCTATTGCAAATATAGACTTATATGCCCTTGTATGACATAATTTTGAATATATGGAATCACTTATACCTTCATATATGTCCACATATGAAACATATTTGTCCATACATGCAACCATATACGATCGTATTTTAACATATGTGAAAATTTGACAGCGGGTATTTTTTCTATTTTAAAGATATATATATGCAAAAATATAGGTTTTAGTAATATATCAAAAGCTTTCCTTAAAAATATGCATTTATTAAAAATTATGTCAAATAAGCATTAATAGCAAAATATGCATTTACATTAAATTATGTAAAAAAAAATCATTAACAAATCGATGCCATTTTGTTGTATATTTGTTAATTCGCAAAGAACTTCCCAGCCCTAATGACGATGATATTTATCATATGCGACGGCAGCGACGACGATTATAAGTACAACAAAAATGATTGACTTCAGTATTCAGTCAGTCATTCTGAATGTAAATCAAAAAAACTTAACAATTTACTAAATACACCGGTACCCCGCTTGTCGGCCTATTGCTTAGTGGCTTTTACCGCCTGTGGTGATCTATGGAAGAAAATGTAACGGCCAAAAAATTTACTTTAACGGTTTTTTCATCACCAATTTTTTAAATACGATATTTGGTTATTTTTATGCAATGCAAAATGATTTCAATTAATTATTTCAATATCTTATATTTATTGTGAAAGTACCCAAACATAAACACTCCGGTTTCGATGAAATTTAGATATGTGATAACAAAAAGGAATCAAAGGGCAAACTGTCTCACTTTTTCGGTTAACTCAGTGACTTAGAGCCAAAAGTGCGGGAAGAAATTCGGACATTTTTGGGTACTTTTTTGGTCGACGCCATGTCGAAAATATTATTATTTCTATATATCCCAGCAAAACCACACATTACCAAATAATGGGTAAAGTAATGTATATCCATAGGGGCCGATGGATTACTTTACACCTTACTTCATTGATGAATTTTACAGGCGATGTTACTTGTATGGTTACGAGAATGAAAAAAGTAATGTGTCTAAAAATTGATTTTTTAAAAACCAGGTAAAAATGTTCATATATGTTCATATATCATCATATATAGCTTCATATATGATCGTATATGTTTTCATATATGAGCATATATGAACATATATGTCATGTATGAAAGCATATATGGGCCAATACATTTAAAGATGAAGTTCATATATGGAAATATATGAATCCATAAATGTCAATTTATGGTAATATATTGCATATGTTGGTCAATATATTGATTCATATACGCCATATATGTTCATATATGAGTACATATATTATTCCATACATGGGTAATATATTTAAATGGGGTAATATATTTAAATATTGCCATATATGAGGGAAATTTAAACCTTTGTTCTACCGAATTAAGATACAGTTTGAATTCTTAAGTGAACATAAAGACAGAAACGTAATTAGATTAAATGCCTTATACTAGGTATTGTATTTAATGTTTTTTTTAAATAACAGCAACAAAGTTTGAATTTTTACATAAAATAAAGAGTTGTGGTACTATAATCTAAAAATAATATTGGTAGCTTTTTTCCAAAATGTATGTGTCTTTATTTTAATTGTGTTGCATGCAAGTGTCGCTTTTTTTACACATAACTGTATACATTTTAAACAATACATTTAGTTATATTTTAATGAATTATTTTATGGCTCCAAAACCGCCACCACTGTTAATGTTCCTTTTTATATCTGTATACTGTTTTAATAATATTATTAATAATAATATTAATATTACTTTTAGATTATAGTACAACAACTCTTCATTTAATGTAACAGTTCATACTTTGTTGTTTATTTTTTTATTATTTATTTATTCTAATTTTAATACTGTTTTTAATAATAACAGAAAGGTTCGAATTGTTATATAAAATTAAGGTACTATAATCTAAAAATAATATTGGTAATCTTTTCAAGTTATGTGTGTTTTTTACCTTAAATTTATTGCATGTAAATATCCCTTTTTCCCTTGAATGTTGATTTAATGTTACTTCACTTAATTTTAATAAAAAAAGCAATATTTTTGTTTAAAAATAAAAAAATTAATATACCGGCATATATAAAAAGTACTTATATATGACCATATATGAACAATCATATATGTCCATATATGACCATATAGGGCCATATACATTCAAATTTCGGATCCGAGCATATATTGAATAATATATAAACCCATATATGTATGTAGCCATATATGACCATATATGAAAGTTTTCAAGTTTTTAAGTAATTAAAAATAATGTGGTCAAGATGGGAATCTAACCAGGGAAATCTGGTTGCCAGCCAAAAACTCTACCCACTGAGCTATCGACGCATATAGTATTTGATTGCTTTAAACTTAAATGAATTGTTGTAGTGCTATCAAAACAAACATACATTACCCTTTTGCTTACAAAAAACACAAAGTAATGTATCTAAAAATAGATTTTCAAAAATATTTCAATTATTACTTTACATTTATAAATCATATATTACGTAATCAATAATGAGTAACTTATTACTTTATGCTTGCAAATAATGAAAAAGGTAACGAGCTTTCATTACAAGGTAACGAATTAGAATATCGCACCCAATACCAAAGTTTTGCTGGAATATTCGTCAAATGAGGAAGTTTGATATACTATACAGTATATAAAGTAACCAAAATATTTGAAATTTTTACAACAACAAATTTAAAAAAGCAAAATAGTACCAGAACAAACCCCTCGAAGATGATGTCATACCTACCTACATATGATTCCTTTAATTTCAATATTTCAAAAAGATAAATATAACAACGAGAAATTACTTATTTTGGCTAAAAGCCGTGACAGGTCGATCTTAAGATTTTTCTATCACATATCCAAATTTCATCAATATCGGAGTGTTTAGGTTGGGGTACTTTCCTTGTTAGCCGATTACAAATAAAAAAAACCTGCTAAGTCCGACAAAATGTTTTGCTGAATATTGGTAGAAAAAAAATTTTATTTGTTAAAAATTGAAATGTATAATTTGTTTTTTTTTTTTTGACTTTTTGAAAATAATTTACAAAACTGTAAAATATAAAAATAAGCATATTTCGGCGTTGTCGATATGATTTAATTAAAAGTCAAAAAATACATACAGAGCAAATATTAATTGGAAAATTATTGAAATTACAATGATTTGACAACTAGTACAAAATTTTGGTTATAATTACACAATATAAATAGTACTAAATAAGAAATAGTTTATTTCAGTAACAAAATTTTTGTAATTACAACTAAATTTATATTTTTTTATTCACAACCAATTCAGAGAAAATGTAATATCTTTTAAAACCCTAAAATAGTACATTTCCCCCCATTAATTAGCTATAACAATCATATTTAAACATTTGATGTTTACTAATGCTTTACTAAGTATTTTCTATTTAATGTTGGCAGTGTTTACTAAAATAAAAATATACAACGTGAGTTTTGTGAAAGATTTTCAGTTGTAATACAAAAGCACAAAATATTAAAATAATTTCAAATAATTTTAGTCACCATAACTAAAAAGTATTTAATATATAGGGTGTTAGAGTTGATCTTTGAGAAATTCAACATCGTCGTAGTTCATTTTCTTCATATTTTTCTTTCTATTTTCTTTTATATTAAAACAGCATATTTGTTCTATATGCATATGTATTATATATTTTTACCATAGAAATGTTAAATATATGGATATGGATAGAAAGAGATTTTTACGGTGTGTATATCCCTAAATACTTTTCATGTCACAATGTTATGTTTGAACTTATACCCACTTTTTTGACACAATTGAAAAGTTTTGTTGTATTTTTTACTTATATTGAAATGTCTATTATTAGTAAAAATAAATAGTATATTAAACAAATGTCATATTTTAATATGAAAAATCTGAAAACCCCTGAAAACACGTAAGCATCCCAAAAAATAGTGAAAAACAGTTGAAATTGGCTATACCCAGCTAAACCACACATTACCAAATAAGGTGTAAAGTAATCTGTAGCCATAGGGGCTCTTGGATTACTTTACACCTTACTTCACTGATTAATTTTACAGGCGATAAGCCCCAAAGTAATGTATATACCATTTACTTATATGGTTACGAGAATGGAAAAAGTAATAGATTTTTAAAAAAGAGAAATTTTTATTAAAAAAAAATTATTACAAATATTTTAAACGTTTTTAAAAATAATGTGGTCATGATGGGAATCGAACAAGGGAACTCTGGTTGCCAGCCAAGAACTCTACCCACTGAGCTATCGACGCATATAGTATTTGATTGCTTTAAACTTAAATGAATTGTTGCCAAAACAAACATATATTAGCCTTTTGCTTACAAAAAAACACAAAGTAATGTATCTAAAAATAGATTTTCTAAAAATATTTCAATTATTACTTTACATTTATAAATCATATAGAACGTAATCAATAATCAGTAACTTATTACTTTATGCTTGCAAGTAATGACAAAGGTAAAGAGCTATCATTACAAGGTAACGCATGTGAATATCGCACCCATTACCAAAGTTTTGCTGGGTATGGCAGCACTGCTAGACAGATTCTCCTTTGTTACGGCCAAACTATGCTGGAGTTCTATGAGAGTTCTACAAACAATTGTGAGCGGGAACTTCTCTCTATAGGTTAAATACTTTTTGCCATAACCAACAAAACAACACTATGACCGAAAATGAATAACATTAATTACAATAACTGTCAATAAGAAAAATATAAAGATTTAAATTAAGGAAAACAATTTTTTTTAAATAAAAAATTTAGACAAAAATAATTCGTTAATATTTAAAACTTTTTTAAATATTTAGTATGCAGTTATGAAGATTTTGGCAGTACAAGCAAGATTTAAGGTATTTTTGGTAAATAAGTTCTTAATACATTGTGCTTACCAATTTTTAATATTTTAATTTATTGGGCCTTGAAATTTAGGAATTTATTGAGCAAAAATAGTTACAAATACATTATTCAAAGTATTGTCCATCACTGGCCACAACTTTTGTCCATCTCTCTGTCAACTTTCGGGTACCAGCTCGAAAGAACGCCTTGTCTTTTGAGGCAATCCAATCATCGACACATTTTTTACATTGTTTATATAAAGTGAACTTCTGCTTGGACAGGCCATGTATCATCGACCGGAACAAGTAGTAGTCGGAAGAGCGATGTCTGCAGAAAACAGCGGGTGGGGTAGGACTTTCCAATGCAACGTTTCCAAGAAGGTTCTGGCCGTTTTTGCTTCAGTGCGCGCGTCAAACGCATGAGTTGAGTCCAACAGAGTTCCCCGGTAATCGTTATATTTGGTTTTAGCTGCTCACAATAGATCACGCCGCGTTGGTCCCAGCAAATACAGAGCATAAGCTTTATACCATAAATATTCAGCTTTGCGAAGAATGTTAATGCCTGTCCACTTTTCATCATCCGTCACAATGCGATGCAAAAACCCCTTCCTTTTTTAGCGTTTGCGGAACTGTTCAACTTGACTCATCGACTCGACTCATCCACTCCCAATGATTCTGACAAATTCTGAAGCGTTTACCAAACTTTCTGGGTTGATCCGACCGTTTACTGTCTTTGAGCCCAAAATCACCACTTTTAAAGCGACCAAATCAGTTCCGACCCGATTCTTCAGACGGAGCATGCACACCGTAATATTAAAGTAATAAAGAAGAAATTCCCGCAAAAACACTTTATCTGGTACGAAATTGGACTAGTTCGAGGCAATATTTAGTATTGTTGTTCACATTTTAAACAAATGACACAAGCTGCCAAAGATTCGTTTTGCTCCTTCAATTGAAAACCCATATATTTTTAAAACAGAAATGTAGCCAGGCAAGAATTTTGTCAAAAAACTTGGAGATAACATAGCGAAAGTGCATCGCCTTTGTGGAAATTTTAGAATTTGTATGTACATTGGATGTACATTGTACATATGTATTTTAAGGAGTGTTGTCGCATTTTCTAATATTTTATTATTTTAATCAATGAATTTTAACAACAAAAGTTCTCATAATTTGATGATTTTTTTAAGAAATAGTTACAAGTTTTTTTACATATAACTTTCTTATTTTTAAAAAATTTTTGGACAATCACTACACAAGGAGAATTTGTTACCACTACCTATTATTTGAGGGATATGAACATTTTTAGAATTTAAAGATTTGAATAATTTTATTAATTTAGGAAAAATTCGTGGGAACGTGAGAGTTAAGTTCATCAGTATCGGAGTGTATTTTGTGAAGAAAAGAGCATCAAAATTTGTGAGTTTTTTGTTGAAAAAGTTCTTAGGATTGAAGAGTTTTTTTATAGAAAATTTTTCTTCAAAACTCAGGCCTTTTCTATTGGAAAAGACCCTTAGAATCGAAGGGTTTTTATAAGAAAAGGTCCTCAGAATCAAAGGGCTTTTCTTTAACAAGGTGTCTTTAGAATCTAAGGATTTTTTTAGGAAAATGTCCCCAAAATCATAGGAAAATTCCTCAAGGTCTGAGAGCTTTTCTGGGGAAAAGTCTGAAACTGTTGGTTTATCTAAAGAAAGAATTTCTCAGAACTTAATTTGTTTTATATAGGCAAATGTCCTAAAAGTCTAAGGGGTTTTCTATAGCAAAAAGTTCTCAGAATATGAGGTTTCTTCCTATAGAAAAGTCTTTAGAAGCTGAGTACTTTTTTTTTTTTTTTTTTTTTTTATTCAACATTTTGTAATTTCAAAGCCTAGAGGCCAATTAATAAATTACAATATTCCACTCAATTAAGGTTACCTTAAAATTTATAAATTAAAACCCTGATAACTATTTATTTGATACCGTATAAATAAAGTATATAACATTTTACTATCCCAAATTGAAACGAGAAAAAAAAAATAATGTAGTAATAAAAAATGATCAAAAAGAAAATAAAATTGATGTAATTATTGAAAGTTATTTAAAAGTTTTCTTTTATAAACATGAACGCTATAATTGAATTGCCTTAAAGATGCTGGCAGCGCATTAAATAATAAAACCACACGCCTATGAAAAGACCGACTTACCCAAGGAGTATTGAAAGGTGCAATTAGACTATGAGATCTAGTAGATCTAGTAAATCTAAAAAAATTTGATATAAACAAAGGACAATTTATACTAAAAACTCGATAGAAATATAATAGGAGACGTATTTTAATAAAATCACGAAACGATGTTCCAAGAAAACGAATAACATGTTCTGTAATATGTTCACGAATTCGTACTGAATATACATATCTTATAACTCTGTTAAATAGCAACTGAATATCCCTAATATTATAACCCCAAGTACCAGAAAATACCTCCAAACAATATAGAAAAAGAGGCATTATAGTACTGTGAACAATTCTTTCCTTGACATAAACAGGAATAATAAGATTTGTATTATATAATCTCCTCAAAATAAAAAATACCCTTGACGTAAGATATCTAATATGATATTCAAATGTCAAATTGCAGTCAATAACTACACCTAAGATAGATAAATGGTGTACAAATTCAATATTAGTTCCATTAATAGATAAATAAACATCCTGAACATAATTATGTGAGGTCGAAAATAACATTGCCTTTGTCTTCATTGCATTAATTGATAAGTAATTATTAATCATCCAATTTGAAATACAGTTTGTAGAATAATTTAACACAGACTGAAGTACATCTAAATTATCCTTTCTACCACAAAATAAAACTTGAATATCATCCGCATACCCAAAGAGATAACATCTTCCAACATCCAATATATTAAAAAAATCATTTACGAACATAGTAAACAGAAGGGGACCAATAACGGATCCCTGTGGGACACCACTTATGACTGGTATAACATTAGAAACATCAACACCCGAGGATACAAACTGACCACGATCTGTAAGATATGAACAGATTAATGAAGCTGCTGTCCTTGAAAAATTATAAACTTCAATAAGTTTCTTTAAAAGTAACTTATGACATATTCTATCAAATGCCTTAGTAAGGTCAAGTGACAGCAGTACACATAAATGTTCAGTATTCACATTATTCCTTATAGTATCAGTGAGTCCCACTAAAAGCGAAGTAGTACTATGTTTCTCACGAAAACCAAACTGACAGCTACTCAAAAGATTATTTTGGTCCAAATATTCAGTTATCTGAGCTTTCATCAGTCTCTCCACAACCTTCGACAATACAGGAAGGACAGAAATTGGTCTCAAATTTTTTACATTATTAGACAAACCATGTTTTCTAATTGGTCTTATACGTGCTATTTTCCAAATACTCGGAAATGCAGAAGTAGTTAAAATCGTGTTAATTAAATGAAGAATATGCCTACCATAAAATGGTAAAATTAATTTTAAGAATTTTAACGTACATCCATCACACCCCCTAGCATTAGACTCAATAGCATAAAACTGATCAAATATTTCACTCAGCAATACACATCTAAATGAAAATCCGTAGTTCGAGCATGAAGTTAGGTTAAGATCAAAAGGCAAATCCTCATTACTTTGATTAGATGCAAACATCTCATTTAAAGCCGTAGCATCAGGGTGATCGCCATAAGACTCACTTTCTAGAATACCATTATTTCTCAACACTTTCCACATACTTTTATTATGAAGATTCTCAAATAACTGGGCATGAGCCATACGTTTTTTTTTTCCTTATTAACGATTTTGCCTTGTTTCTTAATCTACAATATTTTTTCCAATTATCATCAGTCCTGCTAACTTTAAAAGTTGCATAAGCCAAATCTCTTATTGAAACTGCATATGTTATATCTCCCGAATTAAACCAAGAATCACGCTTAGGTTCAATTTTACGTCTGATTAAAGGAACAACTGAATGTGCTGTATTTAAATTTTGATACAAGACACTCAATTGATCATTTACATCAGTCGTAGTATAGAGGGCCAAAAAATCAGCAGACAACGCAATACTCTCCAAAGATGAAACATCAACAGAATTATAGAAGTGAATGATGTAGAAGTGAATGATGTGAAATACCAGGACATTGTAACTGACCAGATCTCTCAACCATATTTGGATCGGTTACTGAAAAATAATCCAACAATGATGTAGTTCTTGTTCTCACATCAAAGTGTGTAGGCAGTGAATTATGAAAAGTAAACAAATTTAATCTGCCACAAACACGACGTACAATCTCTGCAGTTCGCGTATCAAACATGTTATTGTTCATATCACCCATAATTACAATATCCTGATACTCCTCAATTAAGTTACCTATCGAATCACTAAAATCACTTATGTTCCCATGAGGAAGGTATACAACACCAACTAATATTTTCTTGTTATTAAAATTCACCTCAATAAATAAAGATTCCGCCACACCATAAAGAAAAATAAAGAAAAAAACTATAATTTGAAAAAATTAATAAAAATAAATAAAAAAAATACAGACTATGCACTGCACATGTCAACAAAATATTTTGAATCGATATTTTCGGTAAAATTTGATTGTAAAAAATTTGTTTTGTATCCTTTTTCATTTAATCAGATCAAATAATATAAAATGAAAGGTGGTTAATTACAAATCTTTCTAAAAAGCAAACGTAAACATATGCTTAAACAATTAACCGCTAAAAACTTAAACTATAAATAAAATACTTTTTTGCGGCTAAAATTGTGCCTGTCGAAATATATGCACGTATTCCTATAGCTTCCCCTGTAGTGCGTAAAACTACTTTAATACCCACAAATCCATAAATATCTCCGATATCTACTATGTTATAGTAAGTGAAAACTTGTATATGCTATTACAAATGGCATTAAATTATGTATTTAACTTTTTTATCCACAGAAGTACATTTGTAGCACATTACCTACTATAGTATCATCTAGAGCAAGGGTGTACAAGCCATATGCGCTTGATGCTCATTTATTTTTGTAAAAGCGCTTAGCTATAGGCTGTGTGTTTTAATACACATTGAGCACTCAGCAATAGCAATACGAAATACACAAACAACTTTGCCTTATTAGTTTTTTTGTCGTTCTTCACTGTATACACGCAAGTGCAAAGCAACAACACTTTCGTATGCTTTGCTGGTAAACATTGACGACAGCGATAATCAATGTAGACTTTGTTTTTGTTTAACGTATGATATGAAATATTTTTTTTTTCTTTTGTTTTGTATGTATTGGTTTTTACAATAAAAAATATTGAATAAAAATTAGTTATTCTTTAAATGTATTGGTGTTTACTCTTCCATAAGGAACTTTTGGGCACCCCTGATCTAGAGTTTGCATTTCGGTTTTAACCGTGACCAGGGTTAACCGCACCACTTAACTCTAACCGTAACCGTGCGGTTACGTAAATTCATAAAAACCCTGGTTTTGTAAGTACTTTAATATAAAAATTTAAATTTTTGCAATTTTTTGAAAAATAAATCAAATAAAACAGTTATTTTGAAATATTGAAACAAAAAAAGGATATAAAAGTAAATGTCGGAAAACTCATTCAAGTATACCATGTTTATCCTTATGAACTAGTCTATGTTAATATATAAAAATATGTTATAAAAAATAAAACAGTTTTTTGAAATTTTTAAACAAAAAAAGGAGTAAATGTCCTTATGAACTTGTCTATGATAAAATATATTGCTTTTCAAAATTATCTTTGATTTTTATTTTTTCGAACAAAAATAAAAGTTATTTTTTGATTTCTATTTTTCGAGCAAAAATAAAAGTTATTTGCTAATAACATAAAGAAAATTTTAGAAGTGAAATTATGGAGTTAAAAAAATTGCTTAATTTGTAAAAGTTTTTTGGATGTAAAAATAATTTTTTTTGTTGAAAAAAAGAAAATTGGGGTGAAAAAAAAATTGTGATGAAAAAAAATTTAATTTATTTAAGATGAATATAAAATATTATTCACTTTTAAGCGACTGGTCAAAAAATAAGAGAAAAAGTTTTGTTTTCTAGTCGCTACTATGAAATTGTTTTAAAATACACCAATTTGTATGGAAAATTTAGAGGGACTTTAACATTTTCACTCATAACTTTTTAACCGCTTAACCGATTTTCAATACCAAACTTTTCGTGAGGAGGAATTTTCTGACCATTCATCTGTATTTTCAATTCACGTGTGGGTTTTTTAGTTTTTCTGTGAATTATTAAGCATTTTGGATTTCTTCGGATTGGGACAAAGACCATTAGCTGAAGCCCATCGTTGTATCCGAGTTAAGTTCATATTTAGTTTATGAAGTGATTCTTCAAGTTTTCTTATTGAGCAACGTAGAAGAGCTAGACATCATCTGCATACATATGCACATTGCAGTAGATTAATTGAGTAGAAAGATCATTGGCATACAATGAGAAAAGAAGAGGCCCCTGAATTATCGGGTCATAAGGAAAAAGAATTATATTTTTCTCTTTGTACTGGTTCCAAAGCAATTACACAAAAATGTTTATTAAATAAAACTTATTTAAAAAAACTATTCCAACTGTGCATAACAATTATTTAAAAATCTAAAAAATGAATGAAATGCACCTATAGTAACACTACAAATTTGTGTTAACTTTTTTAAATATAAGGTAGATTACACTTAAGGTGAATATTTCGTCCACTGGCATTCTAGTGTATAAATGGTTGTAACATACGGCTAGTTCCACCAAAAGTTCTGATGGAGCGTTCTTAAAAAGTTCATAGGGTACTCTATCTTCCCACAGAGCTTTATTTATTTTAGACTTATTTAATTCTTCAGTCCAGAAAAAAAATCTACTATTAACAAAGACACATAACTAATTTCATGTGGTATTTGTACTGGTTTTATTAAGTCCCTATAATATGTTCTAAATTCAGATGTTGAAACATTTAGAACTGTACTGTGTGGTTGATTTCGAATTTCTCTGGCTAATTCCCACCACTATGTTTGACAGAGTTGAGTTTTAGTTCCAGTTCCTTGTAGTATTTAAGTAGACTTTTATTACAAATTTCTTTATAAGATATTCCATATTAGCTAGTAAATAGTTTTGTTTGTTATCATTATTATTTGTTTTTTTATATTTCTTAAACGATTTTTTCCTATCATTATGACATTTCCAGTTAAATCATCGAGTTCCTAGTATTATATAGTTAAATTTGACATACATATATGTGATTTCACGTTTTTAACGTATTTGTCCTTTTTCTTTACCATTTAAGGTTTTGCAAAAGTTTTTCTGACTTGGTGAGTGATTTTTTGATATTTACATTTAATATAAAGTAAATTGGTAGATGGTCGGATCAAGTTTTATCGTCATCAGTAATTCGTCTATAGAAAATTCATTAAAGCTAAAATATCCAGTTATGTGGCACATGTCATTTACATAATCTCCTAATCCATATGCATCACCATTAATGGCACCCAGGGGTGTGTTCCCACTTTTTTAACACAATAGAAAAGTTTTGTTGTATTTTTTACTTATATTGAAATGTCTATTATTAGTAAAAATAAATAGTATATTAAACAAATGTCATATTTTAATATGAAAAATCTGAAAACCCCTGAAAACACGTATCAGAGAGGGGTCCAGGGGGCCCAAGTTGTTCCACGTTCCCATGATATCTGATGTAATTCATGGTCTATCGCGTGTCAAAGTTGGTCACTTTTTTCAAATCTAAGACATGATTTTTTAAATATCCGCGAATAAATAACGTTGTGTAATATTTCTGTAAAGAAACCGCTTAAGGCAATTATCTAAAAGTATAAGATATAAGCTTTCCAACATGAGGTATTTATTCAATTTTGAGCCGCTAAAAGTATCAAACTTTTAGCATTTTGAAAAACCAAAACAGCACAGATATCACAGGAACGTCGAATATCGATGTCCAAATTTTCAGTGAATCGATAGAATGACTCTTGGTTTTTTTAATAGCATTTCATATTATTTAATTTCAATTGATATTTTTTGGATTTGAAATGGTGTTTTTTTAATTTGTAATAATATTTTTTAAATTAAAAATATGACTTTTTGATTTACAATTGCTATTTTTTAAAATAAAGATGCTGTTTTTTAAAATAAATGATCTAATTAAAATTAATTATTAATTGATATGTTGAGTTCGATTCAGATAAATGCTGAGGAGGAATTTATTATTATCGTAAAGCTTTATGGTATAGAGCCAGACTTACCAAGATAGGTAGGAACACAAAAATACCGTTCAAATTTACAAACAGATGATCGTTGACGTTTCGTCAAAAGAATTTTGTAGATAAGCCTCATAGAATTTTATCAAAATGATCGTAAAGCGGAGAGAAACTTTACAACACAAAAATAATCAAAACGTACTTAAGAAATCTCAATTTCTGCATTGGCTCTAATGTCTGTATATCGTAAAGGCGTAGACACAGGCAAAATTGTTGACAGTTTTATGTCGAAAAATCGTCGTATTCATTTTAAAGTGTAATATTAAATGTATACATTAGATTTCAGTCAATGTGACAAGTTTTAAATTAAAATTAAGGTTTTGAAATTACTTTCTTTAAAAAAAAAAAAAAATTATAGAAACTATACATATATTGGGCCCCCAGAAAAACACGAAACTTATGCCACCATTACATAAACCATAATCTTCACACAAATCCATATACTTGCCATTATAATAACCTCATCTTTTAATTTTTTTCTTCCCAAATAACGAGGACACCAACTCTGAATCTCTTCTTCAACCATTTGCTGCATTTCATCAATTCTTACATTTAGAATGTCAGAACGCTTGACTGGCCACCATACTCCCCAGACCTGAATACATATTTTAGAAAATGTTTGGGGTTGGCTCGCTCGAAAGGTATACGCTCCGGTAAGCAGTAAGATACCAAGGAGGAACTTATTGAGCGATCAAAGCTGCTTGGTCTTCAATTTCCCTCGATTATTTAAAATCCTTATACGACTTCATTCTAAATCGTATTTACGAAGTAATCGTTAAAAAAGGTGGCTCAACATATTATTGGTATAGCTTTAGAACATTTAGAATTTAATAAAATGTAAATAAAAATATTTAAATTTGTTCAAACTTGTGTCTTCAAAAATTAAAAAAATAACGTTCTATCTTTTTTAGTTTAGAAGTTGTTAACGCATAAATTAATAGAAAAAGGGATGTCCTATTCATGTGGCGAGGAGTGTACAATATTAACATTTGTATCCACTGTCGTTATATATATGACATCTATACCTGAATTATTGCTAAGTCCAGGTTTATACACAGCAAATTTAATTGCAGCAATTCTAAGTTAATAGGAGAGGGAGGAAAGAAGAACGGAAAGGGGTACAGACTTGCTTGTACTCGCAATTCTCCTGTGTTTTCTAATTTGTACTTATTTTTATATGTAAAAGATACTAAAATTGCAATAAGAGACTTTCACAGTGTGGATACGAATGCAATTTCAAAAGAGAATTTAAGAAAGTTGCTGCAAGATTGATTGATTAAATTTTTATTTATTCCGTACAAACAGCCACCAATAGCTCTACCTTATCTGCTTACTCTATGCGCCGGTTTTCAAAATATGTTAAGATATTGTCACAAATGTGACAATAGCTCTGTTTAAGCGGGAAGCTATCGACGTTGGCTTCTGTCATTCCCATACAAATTTGACAAAACTAACGTTATTTTTAAGTGTATCGAAAAAGTATAATTTTTTTAACGAACATTAACTTTAGTTAGTTTTTTGAAGAATTTTTTTAATAATCTTGTTATAACCAAATCTAAACATGATATAATATTACCATATATAGTCCTAAGGGTTTTTCTCCGTATCACAAACATGAATAAGGAATTCATGTTTCACTTGAACCTCTTTTTCCGATTTTTAATTTATCATTTCGCGCACTAACATGTTGTGATTTGTAGCATTACTTTTTTATCATGCAACCGGTCGCTTCCCAGATCAAGTTCTATAAATATTTTAGTGCCTTTCAGGTTTACGGTATTCTATAACGGCCATGTTATATCATCTTCATATAGTTTACGAATATTTTCATATTCACGAAAACTGTACAGTCGGCAAATCTGACTGTACAGTTTTCGTCGGGACAGACCAGTTTTAGAGGGGAATGTTCCGTGTTCCGCCGATACTCTCAACGGGACGCGATTTGTCCCGTTTTCAAAAAAAAATAACTTTTTTATTAATTGCCACAAAAAATACATTCTTTTTATATTAGCAACACAGGATTTTTTAATAGATTAGCAACACTTGTATATTTTGATTTTTGCATGTCATATTACAAAGTGTAAAACGAAAATTTTGAATTTTTTATTTCATATGTCAACTTTCAATTGAATTAAAATTTTAACAAAACTTGATTTTTTTTGTAGAGTTTTTTTTTATTATTTTAGTAAATATTCTTTCCAATAAATTTGCACAAATATCAACTATTAAACTTTGCATAGGAAAATGATTAGAAAAAGTCCAGCAGATATAAATGAAGCGGTAGCAACACAGGAAAAGAATAACAAATATAACCAGAGGGTCAATTCTCGTTCTGTGATAATGTGAAATGAAAAAAAAACTTTTCATTTTCGTTTTCATAAGCACTTTTCACTCGAACTTTTCACAAATACATAAATTGCGATTCTCGTATGTATTATGAAAAAAATGTTTCATTCGCACTGTACCCATGAAACTTTTGTAACTGTGTTATCCAAAATTTAAAGCAAATGTCAAAACAGAGAAAAACGTAAACAAAAGTGAATTAAGTTCGTAAAATTTATTTTAAATAATTATATAAAAATGTCTGGATTAATTGTATTATTGGATATTACTCAAAGAATTCTGGATGAACAAAGGTAAGCCAATGATGTTACAAGCATTTCATTGCAGTAAATAATTTATAGGAATTTTTTGAGAGTGCTGAGACGCATACTTCGTGCTGACCACAATCCATTCGAGATGATAACCGACAATCACTTCATGGATTTATATCGGCTTACTTTAAGTGAACTATATTTGGTGCGCGTATGAAGTCTAATATTACTTAAAGAAAAAAGCATTTCATAAAGAATATAAATAAACTATAAATAAATATGCCATACTTTTGCTATTTTTCACTGTCCTTTTGGGTCCCACTAAAACTGTTAAGGCTCGCCGCTAATTCGTTACACTTTTCGTCTCTAAATTTGGCACCATCTGCAGTTACAATCTGTAAATATGTGATTAATAAAAGTGTGATTATGGTAATTAGACTACTTACTTATCGTTTGCAATGTCCACATTCTTTTCTAAATAATTAATTAAATACTCCTTTTGGCTTTCGCTGGCACGCTTTGCTCTTACAATCTTCTCCATGTTTATTTCACTTATAAATAGTCTGTGTAAACAATTTTTTCATATGAAAATATTTTGACAGTTGTTTGCACTGTTACACAAAACAAGAATCGCCAGTGCTGTGCAATCGTGAAAAAATCTTGTTTCGTTCCACTTTTTTTTCATATGAAAACGTTTTGATATTTCTTTACATTTTTTCACAGAACGCGAATCAAAAGTACTATGAAAACGTGAAAAAACTTTTCATTTCACCGTTTTACAAAACGAGAATTGACCCTCAGAATTGGTTAAGAAATACGCCAGGTGATGAAATAGGTGCTTATTGTAATATTTGCAAGCTAATTTCTTCAGTAAAATTTTAAGGAGCTGCAATGATAAAGAAGCATGCAAATTCCAAAAAACATAAATGCCATGAACGTTAGTTCTAGCCTAACGAAGTTTTTAACAAAACCCAATACAATTGATGAGGATGGGGCTATATATGTACATATGTCTCAAGATAGAGGTGAAAAACTTGTAAACAAATTATTTAGTGATTTGAAAAAAGCCAACGTATTTACTGCAGCCGAACGAAGGCTAAGCAATTGTTGAGATTGTGTTAGCTCCATATTCTATTAAAGATGTTTTATTTGTTGTTGGTGGTGGTCCCATTTCTATAGCAATAGACGCTTCCAACAAGGAAAATAAAAAATTTGTTTCCTGTTGCAATTCGATATTTTTCAATTAAGAAAGGAACAACAACATTTCTTATTGATTTGTATGAAGATAACGACGAGACATAGGAAGTAATAGCAGCGAAGTTGATTGAATGCCTAGAAAAATCTGGAATGTTGCCTAATAATAAACTAGTAGCATATGGAGCAGACCATGCATCCGTTAACTATGGCAAATTTAAATCAGTATTTCAACATCTGAAGCGAATACTGAATACTGCCAAACAAGCACTAAAAACCTTATCGTTCAATTTTAATTGTTATTCAAGTTTTTAGTGAATTTTCTTCTTGGAAACGATGGAAACTGATTATATCCAATTACTAGGATATGCACGTATTAGATTTCTGACATTTTTTCCAGCTGTTAATCGTATTCTTCAATCTTGGCCTGTTTTAAAATCATATTTTTTAAGTAAAGGAGAAGAAAATGTTTCCAAACTAAATTTGTTGCCTGTGACTAAGATTCGAAAGTACAGAAAGACGAGAATCAATTATCCGAGGCATACCTATATTTTATTTATAATATTATGAGCATATCATCTCTATATATAAAGGAATAACGTTACTGACTGACTGACTCACTCACTCATTCAACATCGCCCAGCCCAAATCGGCCTGTCCAAATCCCTTTAGCTAGAAACTTGAAATATGAAATATGCCTTCTTGAGAGTGTGTGCTAACTACTTTTGGCCAGTGACGTTCTAAAAATGGGGTTAAAAGGGCGAAAAGACTCTACCCTTTACAGCCTGCCCAACCGTTGGACCAAGGAAGTTAAAATTTGGTATGCAGGCTTCTTCTCCAGTGTAGATAAACGGGGAAGGGCATAAAAGGTAAAATTCTCCCCCTCAACGGCCTGCCAAAACCATTAGAGCAAAACCGTTAGACATCCACCCATGTGGGATTTATATAAATTCCTACTGGAAGGGGCAAAAAGGGGAAAATCTCCCCCTTAACGGCCTGCACACACCGAAAAAGCAAAATACCTAAATTTTTAATATGTCTTACCTGGAGTGTGGACTATCTCACGATAAAAATGGGGTTTAAAGGGATGAAATATATCCCCTTTAACGGCTTGGCGAAACCGCTGGACCGAGGAAGTTGAAATTTGGTACACCCAGAGAAAATATTGGTTGCAATTTGATCAAAACCATTAAAATTTATTTGTAAGGATTTAATTTTATTTGGAATAACCTAAAATCCATTAATACAGCAAAAATGTTGTATTGTGAATCAAAAGAAGGGAAAATGAAATAAAAATCAATCCTATTATTCAGTTATTGGTGTTTCCAATCATCTTTAAAAATAAAATTCGTTTAGTATTTGTGTACGGTGGAAGCAACCATTTATTCAGTGAATATATTAGAAATTTGCTACAATCTATTAAATTTATTAAAAAATTGTAGATATTTAAAAGTGGTAACTACAAGAACTGTTATTCTGATCAAATCATTTAATTAGGGTTTCGGTAGAAGCAACCGAATTGTGGATTGTATTGATAATAGACGTCTCTAATGATTGGCATTGATAAACAAATTTTATGATATAGTATTTGTTTTCCTAACAAATTGTTTAAATTCAAAATTAGCCATCAAAACTGTGGTGTAGTGGGTAGAGAGGTGGGCTTAGTACTCCGAATTTCCAAGTTCAAATCCCGGAAAAGGCAAACATTTAAAATTTAATTTTTTTAATTAAAATAAAATATTCAAATGTTTAAATGGCACATATATCAAAGAAAATTACAATTAGTTGTGGTGTAGTAAGCAAGAGTGTAAAATATGAATCTGAATGCCCAGGTTCGATAGCGGAAAAATCTTAAAATAAAATGTTTCTTAAAAATAAATTTTGTGGAACGTAATAATATTTCTGTGGAATATAAAGATTAAATTGTACAACTGAATATTAACTTTTACAACTAAAAATATAATTTTATATGAAGACAGTTGTCTCAACCGCCAGAATTCGGTACGTAGACTCCTCCAATGTAAATGTGCAAATTTGCAAAAGTGAAAGTGTGCAAATTTGCAAAAGTGGAAATGTTCAAATTTGCAAATGTACAAATTTGCAAAAGTGCAAATTTGCAAAAGCGCAAATGTGTAAATATGCACATGTGCAAATGGGTAAATGTGCAAATGGGCAAATGTGTAAATGTAAAAATGTGTAAACATACATTTTTTATTTATTTCATTCGACATCGCCCAGCCGAAACCGCAGGAGGTAGGCCGCTGAAATTCGGGATGTAGGTTCCCCCTGCGGCGTAGACATTTGCTAATACGAAGTTCTTGAAAATTCCTTCGGGAAAGAGCAAAACGGGAACAAAACTCCCCTTTCACGGCCTGCCCAAACCCCTATAGCTAGAAACCTGAAATTTGAAATATGCTTTTCTTGGAGTATGTGCTAACTCATCGTTGAAGTCTCCCCCTTAACAGCCTGTACAAACCCCGTTGTACCTAGGAAGTTGAAATTTAGTATGCAGGCTCCATATCCAGTGTAGATAACAGTTGACGTAATTTTTGAAAATTCAAAACTTTAAGTTTAAACATCCACTTCAAAAGATGAAACAAATTTATTTAAATAGTAAAGTCTTTTGAAAACAGAATAAAATTTTCTTCTTAACATATTTTGATATTTAAAACTACCGAAAACAAAGTACCCGGCTTTTAAGCTATCACATATAAAACAATTAGAAAGTGATATTTTTCATAAAATTAGAATTTTCAAGCAGATTGGAAAAACATTTTTTTGGATTTAAAGCAAATAAAATTTTGTTGCAATAAAAAAGAATATTTCACTAATGAAGTCGTTTTCGTATATAAAAATTATTGATTATTTGAATAAGTGGTTTCATTATTCAACTGAAGTTTTTTTATAAATATAAATAGTTTAATTTGGATTGAGTTATAATATGATGAAGCCGTTGAAAATACCGATAGATAAGGATGCTTTATTTTCTGAAATATGTTTCCTGAATAGTATTTTGCTAAAACTGAATACCATGAAGAAGGAATATGGCCAAGAATCGGAAGTATAAAAATACAAATTAGATAATAGTTAATAAAATTTAGAGTAATAAAATATTTACACTGGGTGACCCATAAAAAAGCAAATTGTTTGTAATATTTACACTTAACAAAATTAAGTATATAATAATAATTCATTTACATTAGCAAAAATAGTATTTTTATATATATTGGATAAAGTAAATATAAGTGAATGTTTATTTAATTCATCCAATATACCACTATTGAAGAATATAGTGCATCAACTTCTTTGAGTACCGAAAAACGTCATTCAAATAATGTAGTCCAAAAATGGTTAACCTTTTTAAATATAAATATATTGCAATATATTTTCGTTGTACCTCCTAGTAATTGCTATGTAGAGCCAGTTTTCAGCGTCATGAAAAATAAATGACATGATACTCGCTCTAGGGAACTTGTTCCCTTAGTTAAAGCTGAGTTGTTGGTGCATTTCAATTCCAGCTTAGGATTTGCCGAGTTTGTTGAATTTATTACTTCAAATAAAGATTTATTAAAAGCTACTAAAAGTGATAAGTGCATAAGCAGGAAATGTGGAATAAAAACTACTATAAAAAAATATTACACCTGATCTGTAACATTAAATTTATGCTAACTTATACAGATTTTAAAAATATTTTATGTTTATGTGTGATTTCTAATCTATTACTTTTCTCCTAAAAATATGCAATCAACTCACTGTAAAACTAAGCAACACATCAATCGCACCTACGCCAAGAAGGCAAAGAAAATACATTGATACGTCACACAGTGCTTTGTTCCATAGACAAAAATCAAAAATAAAATGTTGGTTTTGAATATTGATCAATAATATATTTTTGGAAAGATTATAAAGCAACTAAAAGATATGAAAAAAATTTTTTGGTTTAACTCTTTTTGGCGCAATGAGAGGGCGCTAAACTTGGACAATTTTAAGCAGTAATGGTATAACAATAAATATGGCTTTTAGTTGTTTTATGAAAGGTTTGGTTTTTATTTTGTGTTAATATATTTGTAATTTGTAAAATATACTGTACAGTATTAATCTTTAGTACAATTATTTTTATGGATCTGAAAATTACTTTTTTTTGTGTTAAAAAAATCGAAATTTACAATACTTTGATGGAGTAAAAAAACAAAATACGAAAGAAGTGTTATTTTTTTTGTTGGATTTCAAAGTTTATACTATTATCTCAAAGATAATGAAAAGGATTGAACCAATATTTTTCCACAAACAAAACATGGTCTTATATATGTCTATTTTCTTAATTTATACTAAAATTTGTTCCACTTTTAAAGTGCCAAAATTTTAAATGACGTAAAAAATAATAAATATTTACCATAAATATGGATGAAAAATATATTTTTGGAAAGATTATAAAGTAGCTTAAAATCGTGTAAGAGATTATTTCGGTTTTACCTTTTTTAAGAGCCACGACAGGGCGCTAAACTTAGAGAATTTGAAGCAAAAATAGTTAAACACTAAAAAAATTTTAAATGTTTCACAAAAAAAAATTTTAAAAATTAAGTTTTTAAAAAGTGGCTTAAAGTTTTTTTTTATTTAACTGTTCTAGTATATTTGTAATAAACTAAAAATATAAATTTTTTTGTAAGTTTTAATGTAAATCTTTTTAAATTTTTTTGTGGCTTTAATTTATAGATTTTGTTTTGTTAAAAATCCAAAATTTACAAAACTGATGGAGAAAAAAAAATACTAAAAAAGATTTTTTTTTTGTAGTTTTTCGAAGTTTATACTATTATCTCAAAGATAATGAAAGGAATAGAACAAATATTTTACCACAAACTAAAAAAAAATATGTTTTTAAAAATGTCTATTTTCATGATTTTTTCATAAATTTGATGCAATTTTGTAGTGTTAAAAATTTAAATGAAGTCAAATAAAATAATATATTTAAAAAAAAATACATATTTTTAGAAAGATTATAAAGCGTTGTGTGAAAAAAATTTAGATTTGACTCTTATTTGTACTAAATACGTGGAATTTTAAGGAAAACTTGTTAACATGAAATCGGTTTTAATTAGAGATATCACGAATAGTGTATTCAAGTGTATTCGTCACAAATAGTGTATTCAAAATACCGAATATTCGGTATTCGGTTCGAAACGAATACCAAATATTCGGCCGAATAAAAAAAGAACCAAATTCCGAATAAAAAGTGCAATTTTCTTAATAAAATGATTACACACACTTAGGCCGGGTTTTTGGGATGTGAGTTAAACTTGGTTTAGTTAAACCGAAAACGAATTTTGTCTGCCATTTCCATGTTTATTAACATAAATTTGTCGGAACAACTTTTCGTTACATAAAATTTTGGTCTTCATTGGAATAAAATAAATTAAAACAAATTTCAAAATCAGTATTCAAGTTACAAGCTGCGATAAACTGAGTTTAAAGATAATATACATCCTAAAAACTCGGAATTAGGCAACAAATAAACGTTTTCGACTGTAACTATTCATTTTCGCTTATTTAATTTTTCGTATTATTTAAAAGGTTCCATCCCTTATAATATTTATCGCATTCTTTGTTTTGTTTTATCATATTGACATATAATTTACTGTTATTAAAATTTATTAAGTTAGGGATGAGAACGTGACATAGTTTTTATTTAATAAAAAGTTTTAAAAATTAAATCACGGATTTCTAAAATGCGTGGTAAACGAAACCATGCGCAGTTCGACATATGTAACGGATCTATCGATAATTTCGGTATTTTAAAGGTAATTAAAAATAAATTTATTCAACTTGTTTGATAAAAATTAATTTCAATGACGTGTAATGTAACTGTATTTTAAGGGTAATGCCATTTAAAATAATTACAATAAACCTATTGTTTGTCAAACCTATTTTTAAATAATTTGTTTTATAATTGTGGGTGAACTTAAAATTTCCTAAGAACATTGAACGCAAATGTTAAAACTTCTCAGGGGTCTATCTCTATTGTTAATATAAACAAAATATCAAAAAAAAACTGTATTTATAATTTTTAAATTTTTTGTGATGGCTTCTATTTTAAAAAATTCAGATTTAGTTGATTGTTGGCTTTCTGCACCTTTAAATAATAAAGTAGGAAACATTTAAAAATTTGTAATACAAAAGATAGGAGATTCATATTCCGACAAGAACACCTTAATACAAAGTGTTCATTTTTTAATGTCAAAATGAAAAAGTACTGGAATATAAGCAAATATAATAGAAGTTTTTTTGAAAATAAATATTCCACATGGCTTCGTTGAGCGAAGACTCAACTACCGATGATAGTTGGTTGGAAATGTAGTTCTTTATCGTTTTAATTTTTTTATTTTAAAAACTTCCCAAGTTGTGAATATACAAAAGAAATTTTGAAATTCAAGTTCGATTTTTATAGAAGTCAGACTTCAATAAAAACTTATTTTCTTATATATAAAAATATTTTATTTTTTTTTTTTAATAAATTTGTTTATATTTTTTAAAAATATTTTTAGGGATTATTTTTTTATTTTTATTTAAATTAATTTGATAAGTTTGAATGTAATCGGTTAACTTTTACAGATTTTATGTAATTTTTTTAAAAAAGGATATATGACAGGTAAGCGAGTCCTTCCTTCGATTGAAAAGAAAATTGGCAGACACGTTCATAACTTTGTTCTAATAACAATTGGCAATTTTCGTTAGGTTCTGACCAAAATTGAAGATCTTATTACATTTTAAAACTTCAGGATATATGAGAGGTAGGCGTGTCCTTGCACTAATTTTCCCAAAACTTCTTAAGAAATAAACTAATATGTGGAGGCGCTTGTAGCTGTAGAAACAATTTTTTATTGAATTGTTTTTTAAAATTTTTAACGGTCATTTTTTTTAACTGATTTACCCTGGTGGTAAAAAGATCCTGTCACTTTGCAATTAGATGTCAGAATTTGGTCAAGAGTGTGGAGTTTGATTTGGCGTATGAGTTGTATGTGTATGTAATTAGTATGTATTCATAAATATTGCTGAAATAGCATGAATTTTCCACGATTTTCCACCATTTGTGTGGTATAAAAGAGTCGTCTAGAGGAGAAGCCGTTCTTTTTTTTCCTGCTAATCTCTGTGTACAGTTTTTATCCAAATCGTCATTTTAAAATTCATTTTTTTTTTTTTTGAAAATCATCCAAAACTTTTCTTTTCAAAAATGGGGTTTTAACCTTTCGTAGTTCGTAACCAAATTGGCAGTGGCAGAAGTTTTCCTTTGCTTAGCTAAAATAAGAGAAGTATAATCATATAGTTGTACTGAGGGACGATTATTTCTTTGGTTTTACTTGCCAAATTTTAAGGTTAGTGAGGCATTTCTTTTATTGGGCATGGGAAACCCGTAACGTTTGGTTTGGATTTTCAACAATAACAACTGTGTACCCCAGGCAAAACTCCAATGTGTCTAAAATTTGTATCTGGAACAACTCTAAGGAAGTGAAAGTATTAGTTGTATAGGGGAGTTAGGAAAGACTTGGTGACAATAGTGTAGAAAGGTGCTAAAATTATGAAAGGTCTGTGGGAGACTTAAAATAATCGAGTGTTAAACTAAACAACAATAATAAGTGCTAAGTGAAAATCAAAAAAAAATTAAATTGTTTTAGACTCCGAGATCTTTCTTATTTCTAAAAGGAAAAAAAACCAAAAGGGAAATCAAACATTTAAAACATCGTTGCGAAACAATAAAAAAAACCTAATCTGAGGGGACAAAATATAAACAAAAATTGTTTATATCACAGAGATAAAGAGGCCTAAGTTAAGATTGCATCAGACAAAAGCTAATTAAAAACAAATTAAAATTTGCTAAAACTGTCAACGTAAAATAGGCAAAGAAAACTAAACCAAATATCACAGTATTTCTTATCACATATATTTTCCACTAAGTTGATTTATGTTCTTCCTTATTTGGCTTAAGCGAACATAAAACTATAAAACCACAATCTGAAAAAAAGAACACTAAACATTATTAAAAGTAAAACAAAACAAATATAATTTAAAAAATTGTTATTTTATTTGGTATATTTTAGCACCTATGAAGTGAGATAAATTACATTAAATACATTTGGTCACTTTGGATTAGAGCTAACATATATATCAAAAAAAAAACAATATCACAATCACCAGTGCACTAATTAAAGAGATAACGCGAGTTGTAAATTTTGTGTATTATTTGATCTATCTGTTTTAACTATATATTTCTAATTTTATCAGGCTCAAGATCATAATTTTTTAATGTTACTAACGAATAGTAAACACTAATTTATTTTATTAAATGGAAAAAAATTGTAAGGATCAGCGCTAGAGGGAGTGCGACTAGGTCATCTTCAGCCTCCTTCTGAACCACCCAACACAAATAACTCATGGTTTTGAACAGGCATTTATATCACACACTCTAAGGAAAATGACTATGTGAAATTACATTTTTCATTAGTGAATAAAATGAGCTTTTTCCATCTATTTATAGAAATACCCCTTTGGCAACCATCTTTGATTTTCGAAGCACAAATTGACAGGGTTGCCATTCCAATTGTTAATGTTTCCTTTTCTGGGAAAGAATTGGGAATCTGGCATACTAATATTTTTTACTTCACAACATATTTAAGTGTTGTTTATTATATTATATTATAAATTACATCGTGCCCTATGTTTTTGTATGTAAATTTTGTATATTATTTGATCTATCTGTTTTAATTATATATTTATAATTTTATCAGGCTCAAGATCATAATTTTTTAATGTTACTAACGAATAGTAAACACTAATTTATTTTATTAATTGGAAAAAATTGTAAGGATCAGCGCTAGAGGGAGTGCACACTTTCGACCCGAGCGACCAGGTCATCTTCAGCCTCCTTCTGAACCACCCAACACAAATAACTCATGGTTTTGGACAGGCATTTATATCACACACTCTAAAGAAAATGACTATGTGAAATTACATTTTTCATCAGTTAATGATTACACGTACAAATGAGCTTTTTCTATCTATTTATAGAAAACCCCTTTGGCAACCATCTTTGATAACGCGAATTTTTACTCGGGTATTTAACATTTTAATGGTACAATTGTACGAAAATTAATAAATTTGATTAGAAATTTATTAAAAATTTAAACAAAAAAAAAGAGAAAAGCCGAACAAAATGTGTTACACGAATGAAAAGTTAAAGTATATCTAATGAAAAAGTAGCTTTGACATTTATCTGAATTTTGAATTGTTGTGAAATTGCGAGTAAAAGAAGTGAATAAAATAGCTACTCGATTGCCAGACCGCTTTGAACCATTTTTCCTGGTTTATAGCTATAAACAATTTTCTTCTAGTGTTATATTTTAACAATTTCGATAAATGAATGGAAATATATAAGGAAAATTAATTTAATACCCTTAATGCATACTAATTAAATCATCTTTATTCATAAGTATCATCACATATCATCATAACATCAGCAGCCAGCAATTTGTTCCAGCCTTGAAAGATCTTTCAACGTGGGAGTGAGAAACTGTAAGTTCGGTTTTAATTTTTTTTACATGTATATTATTTCCATACTGTGTGAATCTATATAAAGGGTGGTTAAATTTTACGGCCCGATGTTAATTTTGAATAAAACACAAATTTTTTAGGAAATTATTGTCACTATCTATCCGATTTAGGTTCTATGCCGTTAATGTGCCGAATTATCTCATACTTTAGCTCTTGAATTGTTGCTGGCTTATCGACGTACACATTTTCTTTCAAATAACCCCAAAGAAAGAAGTCCAACGGTGTCAAATCACATGATCTTGGCGGCCAATTGACATCGCCACCACGTGAGATAACACGGCCATTGAATTTGTCGCGCAAAAGAGCCATTGTTTCGTTTGCTGTGTGGCAAGTGGCACCGTCCGGTTGAAACCACATATCGTCCAGGGTCATATCCTCAATTCTTGGCCACAATAAGTGCGTTATCATCTCGCGATAGCGAACACCATTCACGGTAAATGCTTGGCCGACCACATGACACACTATCGCGAACAACAGCAATGTTTTCCGCAGAACGAACTGGGCAAGCATGCACAGGTGTTTTCGCTGAAATTTGCCCACAATTCTCCCGATTGTGGACACATTTGGTCGATTATGCTGACCAAAAAAAATCACGAAGTGCACGAAATGCATTTTGATTTGAACGCCCATTTTCATAATAAGCCTGAATAACTTTAACGCGTTCCTCGATTGTGTATCTTTCCATGATTCAAATTGAGTTAGTCTGAAATTGAGAAATGACAAATGAAATGCAGAAAAAAACTTGTTGTTTAGGTGTGGTTCACATTCAACATCGGCCCTTAAAATTTAACCACCGTTTAAAAGGGAGCTTTTACCACTGTTAATCTAAACTATAACATTCTTGCATTCTGTTATTAACATGATGTACCAATTTTAATTTTGGTTCATCTGTTAACCAAAACAGTGTTAAAAGATTGCTTTTAGCTCGAGAGAATATGCTAACTTAAATTTTGAAGAATGTGGTATAAACTGTTTAAAATAATATATTAATCTGCAAAAATATGGTTAATTATTTTATACATACAAAAGTACAAAAAAATATATAGCGGAAAGGAAGATGAAGAGTATTTCTTGTTGTAGATACAATTATATAAAAACTTCTTTATTCAATCAAAAGAAAATTAATAAAAATATTATTTTTCAACTTCAAAACAAACATACAATTTCAATGATGGAATATATAAAATATTATAACAAATATTTTAGGAACAAGTTCCTACATCTACTCCCCCATCAGCTCAAAAGTTATGGTTAAACGATAAATTATTTATATCAAATGTAACCTTTCTCTTCGGAGTTACAGGTAAATTAGTATTTTCTCTATCATTAATTTCAACATCAACAAATCCTGGTTTTAAATGATCAATAGACACAGAAATAACGGAATCTACTTTCTGAATCTTAAAAACTTTACTATTTCTTTCTAAAACTCTATAAGGTCCTTCAAACGGATGTCGCAGACCAATTTTCTGTCTAACTTTAAGGAAGACATATTTACAATCCATTAAAGTAGGAGGAATATAACTGCGATTGTTACCATGATGAAATATGTAATTACGAGTGTGTGAAAAATATTCTCTTAATTTGAGAAGAATGATATCCAAACTACTATTTTCTGATTTGTCAGAAGAAACAACTAATTCACCAGGAATTCTAAGCGCCTGTCCATAAACCATTTCTGCAGGACAACATTTAATTTCTTCCTTAACAGAACTTCGTAAACCTCGAAGTATAATAGGAAGTTGATCTGACCAATGTAAGGTATCATTTGAAGCAGTTATAGAAGTTTTAAGTTGTCGGTGGAATCTTTCTATCATCCCATTTGACTGGGGGTGATACGCAGATGTATGAATTTTCTGTATTCCAAGCATCTTAGGTAATTCAGAAAATAAATTGGAGGAAAATTGTGAACCACGGTCAACTGTAATTTTTAATGGAATACCAATACGAGAAATATAATTTTGTATAAAAGTTTTAACAATGGTATCAGATCAAATATTCCGTAATGGATAAGCCTCTGGCCATCTCGTCGTTCTATCTATTATAGTTAAAATATATTTATATCCTCTTGAAACCGGTAACGGACCTACAATATCCATATGAATATGTTCATGGAGATTTAGTATACAACGTAACTTTTGATTTTTGACATTGTAGACACTCTGATACCCAAACGTTAATATCTTTATTCATAAACGGCCAAAAATATCTTTCTGAATAATTTTTATAGTAGGACGAACACCAGGATGAGAAAGAGAATGCATTTTATTAAAAACTATTTTGCTCATACATTTTGGAACATACATATGGCCTTGGATTATTTCCTGTGATTTCACATAAAATTTTAAAATTGTAATTGGGAATTTGGATATCTTTAATGTTATATTTGTATTTAAATTTAGCATCAATGAAACCACTTGAAATTTCATCCTCTTGTTCTCTTTGTAACTGTTGAAAATTAATCTGGCATTGTGTTAATGAATCTATTTCGGGTAGTCTTGATAACATGTCAGCAACAATTTTATCCTTACCACTTAAAACGATTAAGTTATTCACAGAAGGAAATTATTGTAATATCTGTTAAGCAGGATCGCCAAATTATGTAGATACAATTATATTTGTTTTATATAAAAACTTCTTTATTCAATCAAAAGAAAATTAATAAAAATATTATTTTTCAACTTCAAAACAAACATACAATTTCAATTATGGAATATATAAAATATTATAACAAGAATTTTAAGAACAAGTTCCTAAACTTGTTCATATATTTCAAGGAGTGAATTCTTCCTCCACTAATTTTAAATAAAAACCACATTACGAAATCTAAAAATTAAAATTTAATTAAAATAATATAAAAATCAGATTAATCACAGTTAATTTTTCAATGCATTAGATGAAATGATTTTTTTATAAATATAATTTCTAATTTCCTTTTCGCCATTGATACTAGAATTTTTGTCCGTATTCATGTAAAAAAAATAATTTTTTTTGCCGCATGTTAAAACAAAAATTCATTAAAAAAAATATAAATATATATTTACAAAATAGAAAAAACTACATTTAAATATGAGAGTGCAGCAAATTTTTTTTAATTTTTAATATTCACATAAATAAGCAAATTCATCAGAGGAATTAAAGTCATTGTTACTTTTGCACACATTTAATTCGTTAATTCATCGAAGGAATTTGTACTTGTAATTTCAATTTGGCGATCGTATAAAGTAATTGATCCTTCGAATTAAAAGTTACTTAATGATTTATTTAAGTTACGTTTGTCTGATTTTGTCACGGGCTTTTTAAGGCACGCTTCGTTTAAAAATTAACTAAATCAAATCACTTTTCTGGGTTCTAATTAAATTTTTTCTAAATTTCGGTTTATTAATTTTTGATTGGCTGATCTTCATCTCGAATTTGATCCATATTTCTGCTCGAACTTTTTTTTATTTTTTTATATAAATCTACCCTGATATCCGAACTGGATATATCCCTTTAATTTTTGCCAGCTTTTCTTTTTAAATATTGCACAAAAGAGAACAATATTCTATTTGGTGTTTGTTGTTATTATTATAAATCTTGATTAAAATTTTAGTTATGTAACGTATGTCAAATAAAACTTTTTCTTCATCCCACTTCATATTAGCTACCGAAATAAGATAGCTGGGTTTAGATTTAACAACATTACGTTATTGTAACTTTAAGTAATTCTGAATTCAATAAAATTATAAATGTAAAGCTAGATTTACACGATTGAAATTTTCTTCAATATGTATTGCTCTTCAAAATGCTTCAAACTCGTGTAAACAGCAAAATTTCTTCAAAATTTATTGATCAAAATTTATTGAACAAAATTTTTGAAGATATTGTTGATGCCGTGTAAATAAGCATCAAAATCGTATCTGACAATATTGATAACTATAAATAATTTGACAGCATGTTCATTCTTTTGATTCAATACATATCAGTTGGTTTTGTTTGTTGCGGCAAGTTCTTAAAGAATAAAATTAAAATTAGTAAAATAATATGAGTTGGTAAGTATTACATATTTTATAACTATATATTTGTGGAATAATATATCAATATTTTTAAAAGTGATAGCATAAATGATAATTCGCGCAACAATCGCAAGCAACAGAAAAAGTGGACAGGAGATGAACTGAGACTGTTCATCGAAATGGTTGAAGTACGCGAACCGATTTGGAATTTTAAAATTGATGGGTACAGAAACCGAAATGAAAAGGAGAAGTGTTGGTCAGAAATTGCTGCTGCAACGAATCATTGCATAGCCGACTGCAAAGCACAATTTAACGCTGTGCGATCACGCTATAATGTAAGTTGTTTTTTTTTTGTTGTATGTTTTGATCACATTTAAAAGTATTATATATCGAAGGCGGAGCACAAAAAAATAAATACCTCCAAAAGTGGACAAGGTGGCGCTACTTATGTATCAAAATATGAATACTTTGCAGCTCTACATTTTTTAGATACTGTGAGAAATCGTGGATCAGGAGGTACAGAGTCAAACTTCGGGACCTTAACCAATTGTGCTTTTGAGGTTTGGGATGATGTTGAAGAGCAGTTTCAAAATTCGGAATGTTCACTTGCAAGTGCTGCTCTAGAAAGTAGTACTCCTGCAAAGCGTAGAAAAGTGCAGGAAGTAAGTGAAATCGACAGTCAGCGTTCAGAAGTTTACGAAAAACTTGGCCAGTTCCTATCTCAAAAAGTGTCACAAGGAAAAGAAGACATAAGTTGGCAGAAGGCCTATGGAGAATATGTTGGGCAGCAGCTTTCTGCATATTCAGAGTCAAATGCTCGCAGGTAAGTTTGAAATGCATAGTACTCAAATAATATTTGATACGAACTTATATTTTCAGACTGAGAACTCTAATTAATAATGTCATCGACTCATTTGAAGCGCAGTAAAACAATTAATTTTGTTTTTAATTTTTTTATTTTTATTTCAATATTTTACATGTGAACAGAATGTGATTTCTTTTTAATATTTTAATTTTTTTTTATATAGAAACAAATGTGATTTTAAGTTGCCAAATAAATAAATGAATTGAACTTTTTATTTCTATTTATTGGGTTTTTAATTAATTTTTAATAAATATGCTTGTATTGCCATGGAACTTCTCCTTCATTTAAAAAATATTCCGTGAATTCTTGTCGAATGAGCTTGGCTGTTTCACTTTGACGACCTTGATTGCACAATAGTTCTATCGAAGACAAAATATTCTCTGTCCGCACTTCTTCACGCCATCGTCCATCCGTTATAGATCCATACGCATTCACTTGGTCGTAGTCTCTTGTTTGTGCATAGGTACCACACTTGCGTTTGTTCAAAAAATTGTGTAATGCACATACTGCGAGAACAACTTTCCATTGTTTTTCTGACAACGCGAAATCGGGCTGAAATTAATCCAAACACGTTTTCCGAAACACGCCTAAATCTGGACAACCTGTAATTGAAAATTCTTTTCCTCGTGTTTTGATTCCGAAAACTATATGGTTTCATAATATTGGAATTTAAGGGAAACGCATCATCTGCAACAATCACATATGGAATAGGTTTTTGTCTACAGGGCAGTGGTTTCGGTTGCGGCAAATTCAACGTGTTATTATATAATCCATTCGATAGTGAACATCTACTGAATACTCCGCCATCGGACTCTCTACCCTTTGCACCAACGTCGATGTAAACAAAATTGTAGTTCGCGTCCACAAGCGCCATCAAAACAATGCTGTTTTTCTTTTTATAATTGAAATATGCGCTTCCACAGTGTGCTGGTGCTATGATATCGATGTGTTTTCCATCTAATGCGCCGATTGAATTGGGAAAATTCCACGTTTTATTTATACTTTGGGAAATACTCTCCCATTCCTCCTCTGTTGCTGGCATCTGTATCAATAGATATTGTTTTTAATATGTTTTTTTATTTAATAAATTAGGTTTTACCTTTAAAAATTCATCTTTTAATACTTTATATAATGCAGCGCAGACTTCAGGCACAATATTGCATACCGATGATCTTGATCTTTTAAACAAGAACATCAGACTTGCGTAACTGTCCCCAGTCGCTAAAAATCTCAGAGTAATTGCCAGGCGTTCTCCGGGGCATATAGATTCTCGCATATTTGTATTGGTCTTTTCTATTGATGGGGTGACGAGATTAAGCAAATAATCAAAATCGTCTGGTGACATTCGCACAAAGTTTTTGTATAGGTCGGGATCATTCCTTTTCAATCGCTCCCTAAAAGACACATACATACCATTACCTTCCAAAAGAAAAGGTCGAACCCAATATTCCTTTTGTTTTCTTCTTTTTTTTTGCATTATTATCAGCTACTTCTTCCTCCAATATTAAAAATGTTGATGCTATGATGATTGTGTCGTCGTCCATACTTATAAATTGTTTTTTTTTATAATGATAAATTATTTCACAAAAGAAGCAAAACAGCTGATCAGTCAATATTTTCAATAAAGAAACTTTACCAATAGTGTAAATTAGCTTCAACAAATTTTGATCAAATTTTTATCAAAATATTTTGAAATATATTGAAAGAATATTTTGATCAAATTTTTGAAACGTGTAAATAGTACATCAAAATAAATTTTTAAAATTTTGATAACACTTCAAAATGCCTTCAATCGTGTAAATCTAGCTTAATAATGTTGAACTGAATCTTTGTGTTATGATTTCTTACTAGATAGTCAGATAGGGAAAATAGGTTTGGGACTATATATTACCAATTATATGGTCATGGTTGGGAGGGGAAAAAATATGTGTTAACATCTACACACATTCGGTCAATATGATGTCCTCAACTTCCTATAACTGTCTCCCGTTTCTATTCTGGTTTCTTTACTTCAATCTCTCATTATTAACCTTTGATCCTCTTCAGCACGTACAAATGAAATAATTCCCCGTGCATAGGATTTTCTTATTTTTAAGCTATGATAGCCTAAAGAATCCCCCCAGTTGCCGACGAGATAGAGGGCAGACAAAGATGGTACGTGCTACTGCTACTATTGCTTGATAAACAAACTTGATTATTACTACATTTAAATTTGTGGTTATATGCTACAACTAAGCTTATATAAATAGTGTGTTTTAAGGTTTTCTTAATTTCGTTTATTATAATGTTTATAAAATTTAAATTTACATCCAGTATTTAACAATGCTTGAAAAATATTATTATTCATAACTTTTTCTCAAGTATGCTTATAAACAACATACAACAACAACGTAATATGACGATTTAAATAGAAATATTTTTCAATACAATCTAGTCTTGTTGTCTTTGTTCTACGCTTATAATGCATACAACAAGTGCCGTTACGTTTTCTTAATTTTTAAAAAGTAAATGTGCAATTGCATATTAAATTTAATTATTTTTATTATAATTTTTATTTATGGTTAAAATGAATTATAATTTTTTTATTTAAAATGAATTTTTATTATTTATATTTAAAATTAAAAAAATGAAATTAAAGAAAATAATTGTGATTTTTCTTTTTGAACAATTAATAATATATTATATATGAAGCTTATTCTACAATTATGTAAAAAAGCATATAAATATATTGAGTCAAATAAGCTTTTCTATACCCAAGTTAATACAATATTATTTTTGTTAGCTTATTCTACAATTGCAAAAATAAGCTTATAGTAATCATACAAACATAATATTTTCACGAGGGTTCCGTTTTGATTTTTCTACAATTGTTACGATAGCCTTTTTCAATATATTCTCAAGTCTTTTTCAAGCTTAAGGCTTTTGTTTGTAAGCTTATAATAATATTTTTCTCAAGTCATTTATGTTGGGATGCTAATAGCATGTTCATACGACAGAGCTGTAAATGAATCATTCATTTTCGATATCAATTTATTATGAATTGAGTGAAATTTTAATCAATTCAATTCAAATGAATTGCAATTAATGAATTATTTCCCACTGCATTATAGCATGTTCATACAAACAGCAAAAATCGATGTAGGCTCTTTCATTCATGGTTCACGCTCCAATCATAAATAAACCAGCATGTTTGGCCATACAAAATTTTAAGAGCGAACCATCTTGGTTCATTTTAAATCTTGCTGCGAACCACAAAAAATTTAGTATCATGTCCAATTTTGATTACAAATTATCGCTAGTTTATCTGAACTAGCTGTAAAAAAATAAAGAAAAAACAAGAAAAAAATAAATTAAAGCATTGAACGATATATATATTTGTATATATATATTTCTTTAAATAAAAATAAAGATGTAGTGTAACGTATAAAAAATTAAACGTCAAAATGAAACAAGAACAATCTTTTGAACATCATGGTTCGCAATAGTGATTCAGAGAGCGAACCATGTGGTTCATATTACCGTATGACAGAGCTGTAAATGAATCATTAATTTTTTATTTCATTCGCGAATTATTTATGGACTGAAATGGCAAATTTTCAATCAGTTCTTTTCACCAAAAAAAAAACGAATAGAATGGAATTGGATAAATTTAATTCAAATGAATTGATTGAAATTTCATTTAATTCGTAATGAATTGATATCAAAAATGAATGATTAATTTACAGCTCTGAAATTTACAAAAATTTTTTGGAGTGTACTTTTTGAGTTGTCAAAGTAGAATATGCAAAAAAACAAATGACAGATTTTGTAAGAATGAGATTAGGTAAGTGATAACAGATAATGCAGATAAGTGAGGGTGTGCGCTTATACTTATTACACTAAGCAGCAATATATTTTTTTTTAATTTTAAAGGCCTGTTAAAATTGTAATTTTGGTAAATTTGTGCAAAAAAAACCCAATTTTTTAATAACAAATTCAATAATTGCGAAAGTATTATACGTATAGAGATTATAGGTGACTATTTTCTTTTTTATCTTTACTACGTGAAAATTGGTTGAGTATTAATCAATTTATGATTAAATAACTGACATCGCCTTTTAAAAAAGTAAAAAAAAACGGTTATAAAACTAAAGAATAATCGAAATGTTCATTTTCCTTTTTTTGGTGACCTTAACACACAAAAACTTAAAACAATTACACAAGAAACTTTATTACACAGTACAACACATGATTTTGGGACTCAATTCTGAGAAATGTACGTGAAAGTAGCCCCAAAAATAAGACCTTCTGCATCATTCGTTTTGTCAAGTTGGCTGCATTAATAATATAATATAATAATTTATATTATTATATAAATTGATAAAAAAATAGTCACCCTGTGGCTACTTTATATAAATTCCATGAAACACTTCCGGGCTACCGAATATTTATTTTCTCGAGCTTTGCAAAAATTTTGTCCGTTTTGCGCTATCTCGCTGAGTTTCGAGATATACGTCATTTTTAAAAATGATCATTTTTTAAAATGGAACGGGAATCGAAATTTGTTTTATCGGAGTGTGTTAATATATATCATGTAAAATAATATAAAAAAACAAACAATACATAGTCACCCTGTGCTGTTTTGTAAAAATTACATGACACCCTCGGGTTTAAATTAAATTAATCGTGATTTAAAAAAAATATTTTAATTCGCGAATCAAATTATAATCCAGAATCAAAATAATTTTTTGATTCGCAAATCAAATCAAAATTGATTTGATTCTATGATTTAAAATTAAATTATTCAATTTGAATTATTTCGTTTAATTTATAAAAAGAATTATTTAAATCAACTTGATTCTTCTAATAAGATAAAGATTGAATCTTGGTAGTAAATAATTCAATCAGAAAAGTTTAAATCATATTTTAAAATTGATTTAATGTTTTTATTAGTTATTCCTTATTTATTATAACTCACATTTTTTAACGAGTTTTGAAATTTCTCTGTACGACATATTATCTTCTCGTAAACTTATAATCAATTTTCTAACATTGTTACAAAAAAAAAAGGATTTTACTCTAATTAATGTTTAATTATTGAATACATTCGTCAAACTCAACAACAAATCATAATACCGTTAATACGGAACGGATTTTTTTAAAAGCTAGTGATATATTTTTTATGTAGACTTTTATGTGTACCAGTTTCGTAATATGTTGGATCATATTACGAAATTTACTGCATACAAGTAATATGAGACTTTTTACTGTGTGTTTAAAATATTTATCGAAATGCTATATACTAATATAGATAAGAACTTTCTAAAATAATTTTATGGTTATTTTAACATAGTGATATGCAAAATGATATAGAAAAAATAAACTCCATCTAAATTGTTTGTTACAAATGTATACTTGTCCCTTTCTGTATATCACTGCAACTTTGACATTTTCTTTAACTAATTTTCTTGTCGCCATTTGGATTTAATCAGCTGTTTCCTGTCTGTAAAGTTCCAAAAATGTCTGTAAAGGAAGACATATACATTTTCCTGCAAATTGGATTGTAGTAAAATAGAGATGACATTATACAAACAAATTATAAGTACAAGAGCAAAATGAAGTATTCCATAATTGTGAATATGCCTTAAGTCAATTGGAATTGTTGAAACAAAACTAGGGAATTCTTAAAATTGCTTCTGGCATCACTGATCAGAAATAAAATTATTTTTGTAAAAGTATAAACAAAAAATGAAAGAGTACGAATTACTATTGGACATAGATAATAAGGAAATATTAATTGAGGTAAAATTTCAAATGCACAAACATTAATTTGTACGTTGCTACTCATTCATATAAATATATTATTTTTGTTGAACAGATACTCAACAATTCCATTGACTTTCTAATTGGCAACCAAGATGAACATCAAACGATGCGAATGTCTCACAAATATGGATTCCATAACCCTGATGATTTTTTGCTTACGACAAGATCTATAGCCAAATTTTATCGCCGCATATGTTGTGGTGACCTCGCCAGTGAAAAGGATACAGACTTAAAATGTGAGTTGTCCAACCTGACGCCGGAATTACAAAAAATCATACCATCCGTTTTGCAGTCGCGTAGGAATGAGGTGTTGTGTTATTTGATACGCGAACAGAATGCAAACGAATATCCACTGGTGGAAGCATTCGATTGGAATACACGATTAATTTTGGGCGATAGCAGCTTTGCACAAAATGAAGACTTGTTGACGGCATTAACATTTCGTTTGCGGCATAATCGATGCCAAAAACAACATCTATCACAATTACATATAGAAATGGATCGTAAGAAATTGGATGAATTTATCACAACAATTGAGGAGTCACTTCAGGAGAACTAAATAAATGCAAACATTAACTGTGTTTATGTGGGAAGATATCAACGTTGTCTTCTGTCATTCTCATATAAATTTCACAAAAGTTACGTTATGCGTTAACACTAAGCGTTGTTTTATGTCAAATTCGTATGAGAATGACATGTCAACTTTGATAGTGTGCCACATAATTACAGCGATTACAGCTATTATTGGCAAATTTGTGATGTTTATATATTTAATTAATTATTAATCCATATTTTAATACAAAAGCCATCCAGGCCAAAAAACGCATTACATAGTAATTATAATCCTGAGTAAAAACTTACAACTAATAAAATATACATATATAAAAAATAATGTAAAACCACATCTTCAAACTTATTGATTCCCCAGCCGCATAATATAAAAAAAGTTTATAGGTACAGTAGTAAAAACAACTACAGTCCTCGTTAGAAGCAATTCATTACAATTCTGCAAACATATGTGTATCTTAAAATCTTACAATTATCAGCATACTTAAAAAAATAAAAAATATGCTATGAACAGGGAAGAGAAAAAAAAATCAGTTAAACTCACTGAATCAACCATACGCCAAACATCATAAAGCTAACCCTAAGAAGTAGAAAAAAAGCCTTAAGAGCTTGAGTCGAAAAACATTGTTAGACTGGGAGAATTTTCGCAACTCATATGGCAAACGGTCCCAACACCGAGCCAATCTTATAACAAAAGTGAGCACGAAATTTTCGGTATAATGATTTGTTTATTCCTAGTAGAGCGAGAAAATTTAAATTCATGTCGCAACGGAACAACTATACCACTTTTAATTGTCTTAAAAAATAAAACATTACGGTATTTCACAAAATCTAGAAAGGAGCAACACAGGAATCTCTTCACAAATTTAGAAACATGTTCACGTCTACAAATACCATATAAAAAACGCGTCACAGACTTAACAATTAAGTCCATACAAGACCTGAGTCATTAAAAGCGCCATCCTACGCTTAACTCGAAACGGCAAGAATATATTTTTTGAATACATATATTCTACTCTATATATGTACAAAAGGGAATTCGAACTTTTTCACTAGCTAATTTCGCGACGCATAGTCGTAGTTTTAAAATATTTTTTGGTTACAAATACATAAAAATCCAATATTTAAAAAAATGCATGAAAAAAGTATTTTGCAACCTGTTAAGTGGTACATGGATTTTCAATTGATAAATTTTTGTTTGAGTATAAATTGAAACTTTTTAATTGCAGTTGTTTTTCGGAGTTTACTTTTTTTTTACTGGAAATGTAAACAAACAGGGCCATTACAACTGAATGTTACAATAGCACTGAATTTTTTTTACTTTGAATTATGTTAAAAAGCTGACGTTTGTTAGAGATTTTGGCAGTATTCAAGTGCTGTTAGATTAATCATGCCCGTAATTTCAAGCGATAGCTACCGGTGCATAGATACCTAATGATTTTTGTTTGTATACACGGTAGTTATCTAGCCACTGGTAGGTTTCTAGGCACCAATGGGTATCTATTGCTTGAAATTACGGGTTCGCATAGGTAATCATTGTGTAAATCAACAATTTATCAAACAAAAATTTTCTCATGACGTTAAATGAGTTGATTTAAATTTTTTTGCCACTGAAAATTAATTTAGACATGCTCTCTCTCCACTATTGCCAAATTTCATCCATAAAAATGGTAAAATCTAAAATTGCTAGAAAATAGCTAAATTATTAAAAATGTTCAAAAAATTTCTATATATTTTAATTTCTGTTGTAAAGTTTTCCGAAAAACTGTAAATTTTAAGATAATAATTTAGCAATAATATACAGATTTTCCGTTAGAGCATAGTAAGTTGTTCGGGTTGCACGTGGGAAAACTATAATACTCCATGTAAAAAATTGTTTTCACGATAATGAAATTTAGTGAAAATTTAGTACAATTTGTTTTCATGCAAAATTAATATACAACCCTATAATTTTTCTTGTAAAAAAGTGATATTTTGACTGTGTCTTTCTCATTAAATAAAAAAGCTATGAATTTTCAGAATTTAAATTACCATTTAAGGTCACGGGAAAAACAATTTACTATTCTTAATTCCTAAGCCCCATTATCTCAATGACACATTATAATAGGGACTTAAACTGACACATTTGGTGTTGTTCTCCATATAAAATTTAAGTAGATAAATTTTAACGGGACATACATTATAAAATCATATTTTATAATGCTGCATGTGTCCAACCAAACAGTTCGGCAAAAAAAAACGATATTTGGCCGGTTTTTCTTTCTTGGAGACATTCTTAAAAAATGTCTGCTTTACCTCGGACTTTTTAATTTTACACTTAATTTTACACTTGGGTCAACAAACATTTTTTTTTAACAAAATTTGCCCATAATGCTTTTATTTACCGAATACAGATAAGGCTACGTTTCTACTGAACGTGTTTTGCATGTATTTTGAAACAAAACACTGTTTTGTACATGTTTTCCCATATATTTCTTTCGTCAAAACAACATGAATTGCTCAAAACACGCAAGTGGAAACGTAGCAAAAGTAAAATGTTATTAAAAATCTATACTAAAGTATTTAAAAATCGATGGCTTTGACTAGAACACACATAGTTTTATTTAAAATTTCAAAAATTATAGTTTTTTTAATTTCTAGTTTTTACGGGGAAATAAGGTTTTTTGCATACACATATAAATATTTAGTGCCACCCGAATTGTGAAGCATGTTTTGGATGCTGCAACAAAAAAATTCTGTTAGTACAAACATATTCAAATGTGATTCTATATAATTTTGTTGCAACTAAAAGTCAGTTGTATTAACCGAACTTTGTTGTGATTAATATTGTGAAATTAATATTCAGTTGAACTAACCAATCTCCGATATTGCGCACACCCCAGGTGAATGCCTCTGCAGAAATTCTGAGACATCAGCACCCCACAGCGTGAACTGTGGCAACCCCGCCTACAAAAAAATACCTTGCCGTACGAAGGAAACCAAAAAAGGCTAATGAAGAAGAGCTTGTTGCCAAAAATAACGTGAACAATATAATGACCCAATCTATTCGTTCGCCAGGCAAATCGTTTACCAGTCTTTTTCAAGCAAATGCTACTAAAGCTTTAACACATAAACCATCTTTAATTGAAGAATTTTTAAAACTTGCCAATATGTTTCTTTTATCTGAGGAATTGTCACTGGAACAATAAATTACAAATTTCCTTAAAGATTTTAAAAACATGGCAAAAAATTAAGCTAAAGCAGAGTTCCTGCGGCTTCTAAAGAATGTAATTAACAAATATGGTCCTAAGGTCTCATTAATATATGACATTATGATGTAGGATTCATTTAAGAGTGTCATATTCACGGAAGTAGAAAAGAAAAACTTAATGGATATAATTTCGTTTACCATAATTCAACCATTAAAAACACCGTATATTATGATAGAATCATTTGCAATAAAACACAATTTAATAACGTTTTAATTGAAATAGAAGTGGTTTCAAACAACATTAGTTGTGTTAAACAATCAAACAAATCAGATTCTCCAACTGAGCAACAATTATAATGGGTTTATATTCGGTAGTGACCTAAATGTGAAAAGTTAAAATTGGGGAGATACTGCTGATAACGCTAATGGAAAAATTTTACATAGCTGGCTACAAAACAACAGATCTTCTTTCCTAGACTACTTTCTATTAAGTCCCAACATAATCAACAGTATCCAACCTAATTATCAAATCAAAAGCCTATCAACTTTCTCGAAAAAATTTGTGATATCACTGATTTTGGCAGCCATTCGATCACAAGGAAAAATTGCATTGGCACTTGCTTCTTCTGGAATTGCTGCTACTTTATTGGATGGTGGTCAAACAGCACACTCTGCATTAAAATTACCGTTAAATGTACAGGTTTGTTTCTAATTAATGATTGATGGATTTAAAATACATCAAAAATAATTCATATGAAATTTTTCTTCAAAGTACAGGTAATTAAGAATCCCACATGCAATATCTCAAGAACTTCTTCGATGGCAAAAGTTTTGCTGCAATTATTTTATTGGATGAATGTACAATGACCATTAAAAAATCATTGGAAGCATTACACCGTACAATGCAAGACCTACGTCGTAATCAACAAATTTTTGGTGGTGCATTGATATTATTGTCAGGTGATTTTCGTCAAACATTGCCTGTGATTCCACGATCGATACCGGCGGATGAGGTTAATGAATGCTTGAAATCTTATTTTCTGTGGCGACATGTCCAAAAGTTGACATTGAACAAAAACATGCGCGCTCAATCCAATCAATTTTTGTACAATTTTACAATTAAAAGCAGAATTGATTGAACATGTCTTCCCAAATATTATTCATGTTGGAGAAGCATTCGTATTTCACTTTACATAAATTATTATATAATTTTCTAATCAAATTGTATTTGAACTTTTAATCAATTAAATGAAAATATTCTTATTATTCAATAAAAACTTTTGAACCAAATTGTTTAGAAAGTTATTTGGTTCTCTAATAGGTTATGGGCTTTACGCTATGGAGTTTTTAAAAACAACATTCGCTAAACTGAATGCAGACAACTACCATCTTTGGAAATATAAATTGGAGTTGGTTTTGCGTAAGGAAGGTCTGTGGAACCATGTTATAAATGACGTTCCTAGTGCTCCTGATGATGTATGGAAAAAGAAAAATGAAGAAGCTACCGTGATAATTGGATTATCCGTGGAAGACAATCAACTAATGCTGATTAAAAAGGCTAAAAGCGCATATGAGTCGTGGAAAATTCTACGCAGCCATCATGAAAAGGATACTCTTGGTACTAGTGTGCGCATTATGAGACAAATATGCAGAATGAAGTATTCATCCGATACCAGTATTTCCGACCATATTATAAACATGAAGATGTTATTCGAAAAGTTGGAAGCTATCGGCGAAACGTTTTCAGAACGCTGGTTAGTTGCTATATTATTAAGTAGCTTACCATCGTCATACGACACGCTCGTGACGGCGTTGGAAGCTAGAAAAATGGATGAACTCACTCTGAACGTTGTTGAAACATGTTTAATCGAATAAAGTCAACGAAATATTTCCGAAGAGCCAGTTAATTCTGTGATGAAGAGTACAAATCAAGAAAATCGTAATTTTAAAAGATGCAATTTTTGTAATGCTTTAGGACATTTCAAGCGTGATTGCTGGAAGTTCAGGAAGGTAAAGAACAATCATCAGGCAAATGAGATCGAATCCGGCAATGAGAACAATAGGAATAATTATTGTTTTCCATTGACCAATGGCTGTAAAATGTGGGTACTGGATTCTGGGGCTACATGCCACATTAGTTCTCAAAAAAGTATGTTTTCATCAATTGATTCCAATTTTCATGAAGAGGTAACAGTTGCAAATGGTCAATCCGTTGTAAGCAGCGGTAAGGGTACCTGTAATATAATTTTATACAACTCCAAGGGTGAACAATTAATTATATTAAGGTTCAAGACGTGCTGTTTATACCATCATTTCATGGATGGCAGTATTTGTACCAGTCAAGGCAAAGAAATCGGTGTCGCTGACCTATCAAATGGTTTGTTTTGTCTACGTCAAGAGAAAAAACAAACTGCTATGAGCGCCAAATGTGACGTGAATAATTGCTTGCACTATTGGCATAAGGTTTTTGGACATCGTGATCCAGATGCGATACGTAATATGGAGAAAAGACAACTGGTAAGTCATCTGAAAATACATGATTGTGGCGTTAGGAGTTTATGTGAAATTTGTGTTAAATGTAAAATGTCAAAAGCACCATTTAGTAAGCAAAGTCAGTCAAGATCAATTAGAGTATTAGATTTAATACACACTGACGTTTGCGGTCCTATGCAGACAATGACTCCAGGAAAGAAACGCTATTATTTGACATTTATTGATGACTATAGCCGGTTTACAGTTATATATTTGCTTAACTCAAGAGATGAGCTTTTCGAAAAACTAAAATTTTACCTTGAAATGATCAGAAATAAATTTTCTAGATATCCATCCGTTATTAGATCAGATAATGGTGGGGAATATACCGCCAACCATGTCCGAAGTTAACTTGATTCAAAGGGAATTAGGTATCAGTACACTGTTCCGTATTGTCCGCAGCAGAATGGTATTGCGGAAAGGAAAAACAGAAGTTTAACTGAAATGGCCCGTTGTATGTTAGCTGAGGCTAAATTGCCAAATTTATTTTGGGGTGAAGCCACCATGGCAGCCAATTATGTCCAGAATCGATGTTATTCAAAAACAATTGATAATACTCCCCATAAGATATGGGAAGGAAAGATTCCAAATGTTGACCATTTTAAAATTTTTGGTTCTAAGGGTCACGTTTTAATACCAAAGGAAAAACGTAAAAAGTTAGATGATAAAACTGAGGTTGTGGTATTTATGGGGTACGATATGCACTCAAAATGTTACCGAATGGTGAACGTCAACACCAAAAAGGTCACAATTAGTCGCGATGTTAAATTCATCAAAGATAAAGAGATTGTAAATGATAATGTGGTTCCAAAACCAAATGATTATGAATTTCCAATTGAAGTTTACTGTGGAAATTCCAAAAAAGAAGAAAACATTTTACTAGAAGAATGCACTGATGAATTGTCCGAAGATGACATGTCTTATGAAAGTTTAGATGAAAATTTGTTAACCGAAAAGTCATTCGAGGAAAATATGCAAAGTTCCGTAAAACGAAACGACCAATCAGTAAAACATAAAGAAGCTGTATATCAGAATTCAACAGATAATTGTCCAATCGAGGTTCGTAGATCTATACGAAGTACAAAGGGAAAACCCCCAGATCGTTTTTACAATGTTTGTTTACCAAAGGATAATTTAATCGAACCCAAAACATATACAGAAGCTTTAAAGTCAAAAGAACGTGAAAAATGGGTAAACGCAATGAATGAGGAATATTCTTCTTTAAAAAACTCTCAAACTTGGAATTTAGTCATACCTCCAGATAAGGTTAACATTGTCGGCTGTAAGTGGACATTTAAAATAAAACGTGACGCTGAAGGAAACCCACAAAGGTTTAAAGCACGGCTAGTCGCTCGTGGGTTTTCCCAAAAGTATGGAGAAGATTACGATGAAGTTTATGCTCCCGTAGTACGACAAACGACAATTAGGACCTTATTATCCGTAGCTGGAACAAAGAAAATGTCAGTAATCCACTTCGATATTAAATCAGCATTCCTCAATGGCGACTTAAAAGAAGTAATCTATATGAAACAACCGCCTGGCTTTGAGGAAGGGAGTACGAAATACGTTTGTAAGTTAAGAAAGAGCATTTACGGACTGAAACAGGCTGCACATGTTTGGAACATGGCTTTACATGAAGTACTTTGCAAAGGAGGATTTAAGCAGTCAAACGCTGACTCATGCTTATACACAAAGTATTCCAACGAGGAAGGGCTAGTGTATGTTTTAATATACGTTGATGATATTTTGGTTGCTAGGCAGAAAGATTCAAATATAGCAAATTTTGAAAAATTGCTACTTTCAAATTTTGAAATTAATAACCTTGGAAAGGCAAGTCAATATTTGGGATTAGAAATATTTCAAGATAAAGACTTAAACTACTGCATTCGTCAAGCTAAATATATTAGCAATCTAATTAAAGAGTTTGGGTTAGAGGAGTCAAAATATCCACTTGACCCAGGATATGGCAAATCAGAATCGGAATTATTGTTGGACAACACAAAGTTTGGTACTTTAATAGGTACTTAATAGGATCATTGTTATTTTTGAGTGTCAATTCAAGAGCCGATATAGCTGCCAGTGTTTCAATTCTTGCTCGTAAAGTTTGCAGTCCTACGCAGGAAGATTGGTCAGAATTGGAAAGGGTACTTAAGTACTTAAAGGGTACTAAAGACTATTTCTTACATTTAAGCCACAGCTCTGTCAGATCAAATGAGTTGGTGGGTTATGCTGATGCAAATTGGGCGGAAGATAGGGTAGATAGGAAATCTAACTCTGGCTTTGTTTTTCAAATAAACGGTGGAACAATAAGTTGGTCTTGCAGAAAGCAAACCATCGTTGCCCTATCATCTACCGAAGCCGAGTTTATTTCGCTTTCAGAAGCATGTAAAGAAGCCGTATGGATTAAGCAACTATTGGCTGATATGCACCTTCCACAACATAATCCAGTTAAAATATATGAAGATAATCAAAGCTGTTTACACATGATAAAGAATCAAAAGTTAAGTAACAGAACCAAGCACATCGACACAAAAGTTCATTTCGTTAAGGACCATATCGATGTGGGAAGTGTAAGCTGTGTTTACTGTCCATCAGTTGAAATGATAGCAGATATTATGACCAAGGCTTTATCAACAAAACTGTTTGTCAAATTTAGAATGATGCTCGGAGTAAAATACGATTGAGGAAGGGTGTTAGAAAGTTATTTGGTTCTCTAATAATTCAAAATTACAGGAATCACGATTGGTTGAAAGAACGCGCAATACTCGCACCAAATAATGTGCACGTAACGCAATCAATGATCACATTTAAGAAAAGTTACAAGGTCCAGTGACATCATACAAATCTGTTGATAGCGCAATGAATCGAGATGACGCAGTCAATTATCCAGTTGAATTGTTGATTTGATTGGAACCGCCTGATATGCGCATTGTTTGAATTTAAAGGTCGGCTCATCTATTATTTTACTGTGGAATTTAAATGCGCCTAAACTATGTAATGGCACAAGACTTGCAGTAAAAAAATTATGCGAATTTGATTGAAGCCACAATATTGACTGGCAAAGCTAAAAGCGAAATTGTGCTTATACCGCGTATTCCACTTATACCAATGCTATTGTGTCTATCATTTGCCATGTCTATCAACAAGGCGCAAGGACAAACGCCGTGCTTCTCTCATGGGCAGCTATACGTGGCCTGTGCAAAAGTTGGCATTCCAAATGCTTTGTTTATTCATGCTCCAGACGGAAAAACGAAAAATGTTATGTATCCAAACGTATTACATTAAGAATTAAAATAAGACCTTAAAAATAAAACAAATTGTTGAAATTTTCATACAAAAAAAAGTTCTAGGACTTTTCATTTTTTTAAGTGTAGTGAAGCTTTATAGACCCAACTTACGTTTATAGTGCAAACAAATTTTTATAGGTGACAAAACAACTTGAAGGCAAAACAACGTTTGTCCGGTCAGCTAGTATAAATGTAGTGTAAATGATTGTAATAAAGTACAGGATGTCCGCCGGGAAGGTATACTACTTTGTTTTGCCGCCATTTTTGTAAACATTAGTTTTGACAGTTCATATTTGGCAGTCGTGAAGTAGACACGTGGCAAATTTATTATGAAAAAATATTCGATAAACCAACGTGTTTTAATAGTTAAAACATTTTATCAAAATCAATCATCGATTACTGTGACGATGAGAAAATTACGTGAAATTTTTGGGAGAAACAACGTGCCAACAAAACGCACTATTCATCGTGTAGTGAATGATTTCGAAGACAGAGGGTCTGTAGGTGATAGGCCCAAGCATGGACTTACTGCTGCAGAAATAATAAATAATCATTATTATTATTTTTTATAAAAGGATCTTGAACTCGATTTTAAGGAATAATATAGTATAATATTGAAGATCGAATAAAGGAAGATAAATATTTATTAGAAATAACTAAGTGTGTTTTTTCAAAGAGGAAAATATCAAAATCTCGAAATTTCGTGCCACTGTAAACGGCGGCCAATTTTAATATATTTTGTTGAGTCTTTTATTTCAATTTTCGCATTTCTCCATTAGCGCGTTTTCACTTGTCGTGTTACACTTGTTGCACCTAAAAACTTGGCATCACTGATGCATTTTGACATTTTTTTTTTTGGGCTAGAAAAGTGGTTTTTTGCGTTCCCGTACTTTTGGGTAATTTTGTCATTTTATGAGAGTATTTTGTGCTTAATCTCATTTGACCGAACTTTACCCAGAAAGTAAGGGAACACAACTAACAAATACTCCAACAACACATAGAATTAATTTTAAGGCAGGTATTGAAAATGTAGCTCAGAAATAGTATATATTATATTAATTTATAACAAATGTTATATTAAAAATTAAGGTAATTATTATTTTGTTTGCTATACTTTTGTTCAAAGAATTTTTGTTTGCTGGTTATATGTATACCCTAAAAAAATTTTTTTATTTGAGAAAATTTTTTATTGGGTATACAAGTTAATGTCGATTTTTTTGCTTAAAAAATGCATTTTTTATAATAACAAAATGAATTGATACATTACACTAGGCAACAGCCATTTTGTTATTTGGTTCTAGCATACTTTTTCTCATGGATTTGGACCTACTGAACACGAAAATGAATTTTAAAAATTTTTCTGTCGATTGGTTTGCGAGATACAAATTTTTTAATTTTTTTTTTTTAATTTTTGGAGGTACACTTACTATTTTGAGCATATCTTTAGTCTTCTTTGACCTATTTTATCCTACTACTACTCAAATTAAAGACAATTGAGCCGTCTACAACTTATTCTCAGAAAATTTTCAAATCGGGTTAGTAGTTTTGATGTTGGCGGCTTAAAAAGGTTAAAAAACTGCGTTTTTTTAGTAAAAATGTGGCTGAAAAATTCATATAAAAATTCATATAAAATGTAAAACGCGATGTTAACAGCGATTTTAATTTTTTTACGTATAGCTGACACTTTTCCAAAGAAAATAAGCCCTTACTTAATCTGATGACAAATGGCCGACTTATTATTTTTTTGGTAAACGACCGAAATTCCGCTATTTCACGATTTTTTGATTTTCATTATTTGCACAGCTTACCTACCCAACGCAAACGAATAAATACATTTGAACTTAATTTAAAATAAACAAATTAGTCTTCGTATATTATTTTTTAATTTATTTACAGCACTACATGCTCAATGTATCGCACAATTAGCTAAACTAACGAAATTAAACTAACTAATTAAATTAAGCAAATCAACGCACAAAAAAATGAGTAAAAACAAAGATATAAGTGTACATTTTATGCCATGTGGAAAAACTGCTGACTTCTTCTTTGTTTTTTGTATTCGCTGCAATCGGTCTCACGTATTAGGGTCCAAATATAGTCACCCATCATAGCCGTGTCATAGTTGCCCTGATAGCGTCGTTCCATAGCCTTCAATTCCTGATGAAAGCGCTCGCCGTGTTCGTCGCTCACGTCTCCTAAATTCTCAGGGAAAAAATCCAAATGAGAATCCAGAAAGTGTATTTTAAGTGACATGTGCACTCCCATGGCTTCATAGTTCTTTACCAGATCCTCAACTATGTCCTTATAATTCGGGCTTTTGTTGTTTCCTAAAAAGTTTTCCACAACAAGCCTGAAGGAATTCCATGCTGCGGCTTCGATGGGTGATAACAGCTTTGGGAATTTTTCATCTTTCAACATTTTTTTTATCTCGGGTCCTGCGAAGACTCCTTCTTTAATTTTTGCCAGCGAAAGGTAAGGGAAAATTGACCGTAAATAGGCAAAAGCTTCACCTTCTTTGTCTAATTTTTTGGCAAAATTTTTAATCAAACCCAATTTTATGTGCAGCGGCGGAAGTATTATATTTTCACGGTTCTCTATTAGTGGTTTGCGCTGAACATTCGCTTCTCCAACTACAGGTTTCGTTCGTACCGGCCATTTTTTTTTTATATAATGCTGATCATCAGCGCGGCTATTCCAAAGGCACAGAAAACAGCAATGTCGCGTATAGCCTCCTTGGAGTCCACACAGAATGGCCACAACTTTAAGGTCGGCGCATATTTTCCAATTGTATTTCCTATACTCTATGCATTTCAGCAAAATGTCCATAGTTTCATAGTTCTCCTTTGAATGAACCGCATGAGCAATAGGAACAGATGGCTTTTCATTCCCATTATGTAAGAGAACTGCCTTCAAGCTCTCTTTGTTGCTGTCAATAAACAACCTCCATTCGTTGGGGTTGTGAATTTGGTGAAGCTCTTGGAACAAGCCTGAAATGTCGCTGCAAAAACATATTTGGTCTTTCTTTGTATAAAATTTTGCATACTCCTTGTGACGGTCTGTACGCTGATACTTTCACTTCTGAAGCCGCAAATCCACACTGTATCATCCGAGACGCAAAAAGTTCGGATTTCTCCTTAGTGAGACCAAAATCGCGCACCCAATCGTTTAGTTCGGCCTGTGACAGTAATTTTCGCTTTGCACCCGGCTCAAATTCGCTTGCATTTGACTCAGACTCTTCTTCTGACGATTCTGCTTTTTGAAGAGATGCACCAGGGCACACTGGATATGGCACATCATGCGAATGTGGTACTGGAAGCGCAAACGATCCCACTTGAGCGTAGTTCCATTTAAAAAATCTTCCTACCCCACTGTTTGTGGTGAGGCAAAAATAACAGTCTGTGGAATGGCATAGCGGCTTTTTCCACATCATTGGTGTATCGAATTTCATATGGCGGCTAAAATTAAAATAAATTACTATATTCGCTATGTATAATGTGTTTAAATAAAAATTCTTACCTTCCGCCAGCTGCCCAGTTGGTTAAGATTATATAGCAAAGATCACACAGCGACTTAGGTGTCCATGGTTCTGTGATATTTGGTGAAATACCAAAATAATTCAAATAGTGCAATTGTACTGCTGGAGTAAACTTGTGTGCGTGATTTTTTTTTATAAACTGGCCACAAACATTGCAGAAATTGTCTGGATCGTTCAAACACTCGAACACACGTAGTCTTTTACTCATTGTCTTCCTTGCGTTTTCTAAATATTAACTTCTTTACACTTTCACAGACAGTTTTGAAATGCAATTGATAACCGTGTCTCCTTATGTTTAAATATGTATGAGCATGTAGTGCTGTAAATAAATTAAAAAAAAATATACGAAGACTACTTTGTTTATTTTAAATTAAGTTCAAATGTATTTATTCGTTTGCGTTGGGTAGGTAAGCTGTGCAAATAATGAAAATCAAAAAATCGTGAAATAGCGGAATTTCGGTCGTTTACCAAAAAAATAATAAGTCGGCCATTTGTCATCAGATTAAGTAAGGGCTTATTTTCTTTGGAAAAGTGTCAGCTATACGTAAAAAAATTAAAATCGCTGTTAACATCGCGTTTTACATTTTATATGAATTTTTATATGAATTTTTCAGCCACATTTTTACTAAAAAAACGCAGTTTTTTAACCTTTTTAAGCCGCCAACATCAAAACTACTAACCCGATTTGAAAATTTTCTGAGAATAAGTTGTAGACGGCTCAATTGTCTTTAATTTGAGTAGTAGTAGGATAAAATAGGTCAAAGAAGACTAAAGATATGCTCAAAATAGTAAGTGTACCTCCAAAAATTAAAAAAAAAAAATTAAAAAATTTGTATCTCGCAAACCAATCGACAGAAAAATTTTTAAAATTCATTTTCGTGTTCAGTAGGTCCAAATCCATGAGAAAAAGTATGCTAGAAACAAATAACAGACAAAAGTTTGTTATTTGTGACCTAGTGTTATTTAAAGTATTGTCCATCGTTAGCCACTACTTTTTCCCATTTTTCTGGTAGCATATGGATTCCGCGCCAAAAAAAATGATCCGGTTTTGAGGTAAAGAATGATACTCTGTTTTGAAGTGAAGCGTATTCCAGTAAGGGCGTTCCGCATCGATCGAAATAAATGGTAGTCAGAAGGGCAAGGTCTGAGCTATAAGGCAAGTTAGCCAAAACTTCCAATCTACTGTTTCCCAAATAGTTTTTGACCGGTTTTGCAACATGTGGCCGAGCGTTGTCATGATGAAAAATTATGGCCTCGTGTCTGGTCGTTTTTCGTTGATTGCTCTCTTCAAATGAATCAATTGTAATCGGTACAGGTCCCCCTGTGATCGTCTGACCCGATTTCAACAGCTCATAATACAAAACACCCTTCTGATCCCACCAAACACAGAGTATTACCTTGTAGCCTTGGATATTCGGCTTCGGCGTTGATTTGGTTGGTTGGCCGTTGTTTAAATATGACTTTTTGCGCTTGGGGTTATCGTAATGTATCCATTTTTCAGTAACAATACGATGCAAAATTTACTATTTTTATAGCGTTTAAGCAGCATTTCTGACATGCAAAATTGCCTTTTCTCCCGGCTTCAATTTATATGGGACCCAATTTCCTTGCCTTTGAATGAATCCCAATGCTTGTAAATGTAGGTAAATGGCTTGTTGTGTGACTCCCAATGATATTGCAAGTTCTTCTTGCGTTTGACAATAATAATAAGAATAATGCTTCTAATTCTTCATCTTCAAACTTTGTCTCCTGTGTCGAAATCACCACTTTTTAATCGCGCAAACAATCGTTCACAAGTTTTTTGAGTTGGTGCATGTTGACCGTAAGCTGCTTCTACCAACAATCGATAACTTTCAGCAGCCGTTTTCTTCAAATGAAAGAAGGTTATCAGACTTTCCCGCAAAACATCTATTTTGAGCACAAAATTCGACATTATTATATGTGTGTTTACACTTTGGCGTCTATTGAATACTCCAAAATACAATATTTGTTGTATACCCAATAGAATTTTTTAAAGATTTCAAATTTTTTATAATTATTATTATTTTCTGAAGATGCAACACAATAGATTAGCAAAATATTGAAAAATAAATAATTTTTTATAATTTTTTAAAAATTTAAGAAGTTAAAAATAAATGAAAAAAGGTTAAATAAAAGTTAAAAATCATTAAAAAAAAATTAAAATGGAGTTGGTCTGAAACTTTAGTATCTGTTTAAATATACCTACATTTTAAAGTGCGAACTTAGCATTTACTTGGGCTAAGAAATTTTTTATGAAAGTTTTTCAATTAACCAAATGCTTATACAAATAAAACTTAGTTCACACTGTAAAATTGGTCCTTAGATTTTAAGGTATAAAATAAACCTTTTTAAACGATAAACTTGAAATGTTTAATTGTTAAATTTAAATTTTTTTCAATAATTTTTACCATTGCATAGTTGTAAAATCCGGCCAAAACTCCATAACTTGATTATTTCTTCATATAAATCTAAAAAATTTGAGACGTAGGTAACCAATATAAAATCTGATTTATTTTTAAAATTTGGGCGTGGTACAATAAGTGCCACGCCCATTTCGTTCAACTCCATCGCACTTTTCGACTCACTTTACAAATGACTAAAAATGTCTGTTACACAACAACACATTATTTGTTACTATTCCTCGTCTACCTTTTAGGCATTATCGTCCACCTCCTGTTAACCCTCTTATGTACAGGACAACCCATTTACTTCAGTTTTTGAACATCATTTTGTTGCAAAAATTTTGAATAATTTCGATAGATAGCTAAATTAACTATATTTCAAGCTAACAATTTTTTGTTATTTATATGTAAAAACTTTTTTATTTTGTAATAAAGTTTTTTAATTTTTTTTTAATAATAAAATCAAATAAATTTTATTTTAGGTATGTCCATTGTACATATATAAATTTAGGCGATATTGCCTAAAACCAATTGATATTGCCTATTTTGAAGGTAAATTTTAACAAATAATTCTTTGTGATCTTTTTTAATAAAAAAAATTATAACGCTTTTAAATTTTTTTTTTTGTATATACTAGGTTAACTAGGTTACCATTTCCATGGCTTCTGGAAGCAAACATTGTTTGATTTTTTCTTTCTTTATTCTTAATTGACTAATAAGAGGATCTGACGATACTAAGAGATAGTATATGATGTCTTCGTTGTTCACTTTTCTCGAAAAATGTCTGCTATTGTTTCGTCTTGCAGATTTGAATACTTTATTTGATGCATCTTGTGCTTCCTCTGACATCGCACCTATTGCAAGTCCCAAATGGTCTATAATTTCTGCACCATGAATCAGAACCTTATGAACTGAAGGTGGCATAGTATACCACCCATATAGATACACAAAAAGTGTATATGTTTCATTGCAATATGTTTTAAATTTTGGTATTATTACTTTAAGACCAGATGCAAATACTTGTAAGGTACAATAGAATTTTTTTACAAGACCGATATCAATATTTAGAATTTCTGAAATAACATCAACATTTTTAAAAAACGTCGGAGCAACTTTCATTGGGCTTTACCGATTTTATCTGTACAATATTGTTCATATCACTTGGCTTTGCGTTGCATATGTTACAGGACCTAGACGACTTTTGTTCGGTTAATATATTAACGACTTTACCATCAACCATTGCACACAGAAGGTTGTAACTGACTTCAAATTTGAGGGATTCATTAAACTCCACTTCTGTTGGCGACAAATTTTTTATCACGTCACACATACTTTTGTATTCCTTTTGAACATTTTTCGTGCTTTCCCGTGTAAACTTAAATTTCACTGGTCAACAATACCTGATCGAAGATGGTCTCTGATTTTTCCAAACATACGGTTATTAATTTTAAGGGAACAAACGTAACCATAAAAATAGTTTTCTCATCCACATTTTCTAAATTTTCTTCGTTTTGCCACTTTTGACTAAAGGTTTGTTGACCGGTTGAACCATCCATACCCCACTTTCCAATCAATATTATTTTTTTTTTCAGAAATGTCCTTCAGATCTGCATAAATTGATTGCAAAATTTGCACTGAAGTATGGTTTAAAAGAGTTTGAAGCTCTATGGATACACCGGTCTCCTCCACGATTATTTTATCTGGGTAGCATTATTTTTTCTTTCCAATATTTTAATATACGGAGGATAATATTTGGCGCCCATTGTAGTCTCTTAGATCTTCATAAGTTGTTTTAGTAAGCTTTAACTTCATAAACATGGCTAAAGCACCATTTGCTAATTGGAAATCTTCGTCAGATCGATATATTGACTTCACTTTACAAAGTTTTTCAGAAGCTTTGTGTATTAATTCCGCTTCAAATTTATTACAAACTTCATTATTTTTACGTCGTTTACTTCTTTTTGAAGAAACATTAAATACCACTTCGGGCCTTCCGCCAATAGGCCTTCGACTTGTTAAAGCAATCTTTAAATAAAAAAAACATTTTAATAGTTTTAATGATAAGTATTGGTAAAACTTACGCAATCTTCATGTTCCAAATATTCAAATGTTCTTTTTAGCCAGTCAGATTCCTTTTGCTCGAAAAAATCCTTAAAATAATTGGAAGTTTGCCATTTTTTTCTTCCAGTACTAATAAAACCTAGGATTTTTGTTCTTATTTTATCTCTTTGAAGAATTTTCTTTGATTTTTTCTCAACATATTGAATTATTATCGTAACTATTTCATCAATTTTTTATGTTGATGTGATTTCCGCACATCAAAAATCTCTAAATTTGTAATAAAAGGCGCCACTGAAAAAGGCTCTAGTTATAAGACAGGGTCCAACTGGACCTTGAAATTTATAATACTTACTTCAGGAAACCTAAAGCTATTTTAAGGTAATGAGCCTTATGGGTCTATTATCGATGACAACCGAACTTTAGTTGCGTTGTCAACTGGCAACTCAACTGAAATTATAATTGGTATTATATAAGGCAACTTTCCCCAGTTGCCAAAAAGTTATCGATAATGTAATTTTGACAGATTAGCAACTGAAAATAAATGTAAACAAATAAAAAGATTGACAAAGGAAAAAAGTTAATAAAACTGAATTCATTAAAAAAAAAAAACAAATTATAAAAAGAAATTGTGTAAACAATTATGTTAAATATGCCAGTTCAGTGGAACTATTTTTTGATGACGATGAAAAGGCTTCAAACGTGTCATCTATTAGACGGAACTTGAGGGACAACTTCAGTCCATTAGAATTACCGTCTGTACTGTGAGTATATCTTGATGTTTAAAATAATTGTCAATAAAAAGTTTCTTCTTATAGTTTCAAAGCTTATTTTCGTATTCCAAAAGACGCAGTGGTATATTTAGTTGAATCCTTAAACAAAGTCGTCGTTCAACGGCAATACCTCCGCTATTAAAAGTTTCCAAAAATCTCACGGCAATGACTTCAATCTAGGAATGGTTCAACCAACGTTGTCGGTGGTTTTAAAAGAAGTCGTACAATTAATAGAACAAAAGTTTGTGTATAGTTTCAAAAATGTCGGAAGAAGAAAAAACAAAAAATAAAAACCTTTTTTATTCGAAAACGAAGTTTCCAGGGATTGTTGGATGTATAGATGGAACACACGTACATATAATGGGACCGAAGGAAGACATTCGTCCCTTATATATGAACAGGAAAGGATATTTTAGTTTGAATGTTTTGCTGGTAAGTTATTTAACAATTTTTCTTTCTTTTGATCAAGATGATTTCTTTGTAGTTGTGCGATTACGAAATGAAAATAAGGTATGTTGATGCTAGGCATCCTGGATCTACTCAAGATGCCATTATATGGAACAACAGCCCATTAAAGCAAGAGGTTGCTGCAGATTTTGAAATATTTATAACAATAAATAAATATACTTACTAATTACTTTAGTTTTCTTCGATCTTCTCTATTCATGTAATATTCCTTATCGAGCTAAAGATCCTTTATTTATAAAAAATTTAATTATAAATATTTATTTATCCCAATATTTCGTCACCACATTTTTTTTTTAAAGACAATTTCCCCTGAAGCAGTCACCCAATGTGGTGACAAAAAGTCCCAAACAAAATCTGCCGCTTACCAAACTTTTATTTATTATTATTTTTTTTAGCGTATTTTTTATTTTAGCACAACAAAATTCTATAAAAGAAGAACTCAGGACTACTGAAATTTTTATGAGCGGTTAAAAAGAAAATCAATTTTCAAAAATAAAAAAAAATAAAAAACATAATACATTAAATATTATAGCCTAGTTGAAAAATACAAGTAATTTGAAAATTAATTAATACAAATATCCACTTTGCTGCATTATAGAACCTACACCAGCATATGCATTGGCATGAAAGTTTGTAATATTGTTGTGAAGTGTTAGCTCTCATTTGGAACCAATTAAAAAAAAAATAATAATTTTTAGTTTTGGCCACATTTTACAACTGTGCATTGGCCCAATTCGTCTTGTCCAGTTGGCTGTATGCCAAAAAAAATCAAGGAATTGTATTTTTAATTCGCAAAAACGTAATTACTGGAGTACCATTTGGAATGCCCACTTTAAGGGTGGGTGTGAATTGTGAAAATAAAATCTTAACTAAATTCTGGTTGTCAAATTTCCATGAAATTTAAAAATTTTTTCAAAGAACTTTTAAAACCTTTTGTCAATTTGAATTTAGTTTATATTTCATTTAGCCATCTCGCACAAGGCTTAAATTTTAAGTTTGATGAAAAAATTTATTTTTTTTTAACTAAAATACCGAAAAAATTTACTCACAAAAAGTAGTTTTTATCAATTTTTGACACTTGTTTTAAAATTTTTATAGTAAAAATGTTTCAGATATTTTCAGATTGTTAGTTATTTTTACATTTGTGAGTTACTTTAGCTGACTTCATAAACGCTAACCATGCATTAATGAACTCACTGCATTGCCAAAAAAAGGCAATGACGTTTAAGAACTCTATGCAATGCAGTGTTGCAATGCATACTGCGTTTATGAATTCAGCCTTTTTAATAGCTAAAAATAATTACCAGGGCACTTCAAATTCATTCAAATTCATATTTAAATTCAATAGCTCCAAAACGATTTTAACCAAATAATTTTTGGAGTTATAGGGTACATTTTTTATTTTAGTACATATTTTCTTTCAATTGTATATTTTGCATTTTCTACTGCATTTTTTCGATTTTATAATGCATGAAAGTCGCTGCCCTGGTAATTATCTTTGTCTCCTTTCTAACTGCATATACCTTTCTACGGATTCTACAGATAAACTTTTTTAATTGTTGATTTTAAATTAAGTGATACGCGATCCAAAAAGTTCGGACACCCCTGGTATAAGTTAAAAAGGGCACATTTTATTTAAATTTTTATCAATTTAACTTAAATGCTGGTAAAAATAGAGGAAAAATTATAAAACAGTTACAAATATAAATTAACAATTAAAGAGACCCACACACATTATTTCTTAGGATTAAGGTTAATTTAAAATAATGAAAATCCTATCCATCCCCAATGCAGTGTAGTTGCATGACGCAGCGCGCGAGGCACTGGCGGCAGCAAGGACAGGCTTACTCAACTAATACCCGTAGACAAGTATTGACTTTTGTAATAGTATGCACAAATGCCAACAAGAATGGAAAATGCTGTTGTAACCATAAATGACTTTGGTGTCAAAAGTTGAGGCAACCAATGGTTTAGTAAATAATTACCATTGTTGCGTGAATTTCGTGCGATCTTTATACGTCTTTCCGCAATAAGTTTTTCTTCTAGTTGCCTTTGTTTTTTCCTGTGAACAAAAAAATTGAAAATTATATTAATAAACAAACAAAAAGTTTTATGGATAGTTAAAAAGCAAACAAAAACTTACTCTAATTGTATCAACTTTTCCACTTCCTTTTCAATAACAATTAAGGAGTATTTTTCATACAGTCTACTTGATGTTTTCAAGAGATCCTCGAATGGCAAATCATCGGGTAACTAGAAGGATATGTAAAAAAGCGTCTTGAAAGATAAAGTCAGTTAAGGTCGAAATTTTAGGAAAATAAGTTTAACGAAGTTTGTAACTGGAATCTAGCTGTTGAAATATGGTTTATTTTGTTTTATTTAAAATATCAAAAAAGGTAACTATTAAATTAACAAATTTTTTTTACATACAAATTTATTAATATTGTTACGATTTTACCCTTTATAAAATCGTTGATTTATTTACCTTTTAAATAAATCGAGTTTTTTCTATATTGCAAATAATAAACACTGTTTGAAATTATTTATAGCTCTATTTATTTATAACCGTCACTTAAAATTACAGAAATACACTTTAACAGCACACTTTATTTACACGATTTAGATAGACTAAACGTTAGCCACACTTTAGTTCTTCACACTCTGCGTTTTACTTATAAACTGAACTGCTGCGTCACCGAGTACCAGTATTTATATGAGTAGTCAGGTATTCTAGTTATTTCCAGTTTATTACGACACTAGATTTTTCCAGCTGTTAAAATTAGTGTGAAGAAATTTCTAGGTGTAGAAATTTCGTGTAACAATATTTTACCTTAAACACTATACAACAAAATCAAACTTTTTCCAAAATAACGAGGTTCCGACAACAGATTCTAGTACAGGGGACCAAATAAAATACACGTGATTTTTATTTTATGGTGGTTAAAGTTTTCTCTTTTTAAACATTATGGTGAATCGGCATAAAAACCCTTGTGACCCTTACATTTTATATGTTAAGCAGATGTATGTAAAAAATTACGAGGAACATTTTAACCATCTAACTCCTCAATATGTATGTCTTTTCTGGGGGAAATACCCTTAAAACTGAAATATAACGGGTTAAAATATTCCACAAAAATATTTGTCATAAAATTCTACAATATTCAACTGGATTGCGAAAAATAAGTCCAAACTTAAAATGCGTTTAAGGGTTAATTTCGTACTTATAGAGAGTTTGGCCCTAAAATCCCCCACAAATCCGTATTTTAGGGGGTTAGTTAGTATGAAAAAATTGTGTTACGAAAAATTTCACTATAAGTAGCCATTTCTCCATTTTCTCTTACATTTATAAATTAGTGTTTGCTATTCGATAGTAATATTTAATTATAATTTCGAACTGATAAGTTGCAATGACAACTTAGTTAAGTCATGAAAAGTCCGTTAATTGGTATAAACATGTGCGATGCGTGCATATAATTATAAATTTAACGCTCCCAAAGGCGTCGATAAATGTTAAATGATGAAATACTAAAAGAGATAAAAACTGAGAGGGAAGTGATTAAAGCAGACGCGGGGGAAAATATTAGAAGTATTCAGGAAGAAAATTGTAAAAGTTTCAATCTTAGGAGAAAGCTAGAGGAACATTACAGGGTGATTTGGTGGCCATTAAGCGGACCCAATTCGCGACTGGTGTGAAATTGAAGTGGAAATCCCTTGGACCGTACAAGGCCACAAAAGTAATAAATAAAGGTCGATATGAAGTGGAGAAGGTCGGTGATCATTGGTTAACAGTGGCCGAATATATGAAAAAATGGTGTCTACAATAAGGGGCGAATTGTCGTTCAGGATCGCCGAACGCCAAAAGGAATGAGCGTAGAGAGCGACACAGAACTATGTAGAAGGACGGACGAGAAGTCATAAAACCACTATTAAATGGACAACAAGCAAATCCGATAGACACAAACATCAATAACTATTGTAAAATAATTAAACTTTTACCATTAAATAAAAACTACATGCAAAATTAAAGTGTTGTGTCCATTATGTTTTGGTACCCCACATTAGTTGTAAATAAATACTTTTAATCGTCTTTATAAGAAAGAAAATTTGTGGTTATTTTTCATATTAATTTGATTTATTAGTGTTATGAAAATCAACAAATTATTTATGTATACGGCTGTCAAAAATTAAAAAATTAATAAATTTTGTATTTGCTCTATTTACTGAAAAAAAAAAAAATTTAATATGACTTACGCTTTTTTGGTTTCAAAATAAATAATACAAAAATTTAAAATTTTTCTTCAAATACTACGAGGGCGGATCAATAAGTACGTGACTTTTCGAACTCGTAATTATATGAAATGCAACACTGCTCCCATCAAGTACCACCTGTTAATAGACTACTGTCAAATTTTTCTGTCATTTACTTTGCGTTTAACAGTTGTTCAAAACATAAAACAAATGCCTATTTTATGGACCTCGAAATATCCTGGTGTTAAACGCAAAGTAAATGACGTAACTTGCTCAAAATTTGACAGTAGTCTATTAACAGGTGGTACTTGATGGGAACAGTGTTGTTCATATAACTACGAGGGAAGTTTGAAAAGTCACGGACTTATTGATCCGCCCTCGTAATTCGATAATAAAAATAAGATTAACCTGAAAAACGCTTAAAAAAATTGGTTTATTTTTTTATTTTAGGAAGTTTTTTTGCTCTTCCTGTAAATCTTGTCAAATGTAACTTACGATTTTTTTGATTTCATGTGACGCAAACATGGTAAACATTTTCAAAAATGTCTTTTTCTTGCTTGCACGTATCCCAATGATCCGATTTTAAATAAATGCTTGCAGTTTCCGGTGAAGCTATCATTCGCAATGACAATAAACCATGGATGGTAACCGAAACAAATGCGGTTATCGGTAAGGGTAACGCTATTTTCTACTATTTCGGTAACGTTATTTTAAGGGTAACGTTATTTTCTAATATTTCAGTAACGTTATTTTAAGGATAACGATTTTTTCACTAATTTCGGTAACGATATTTTAGGGATAACGATTTTTTCAGTTATTTCGGTAACGGTATTTTAGGGATAACGATTTTTTCAGTTATTTCGGTATCGGTATTTTAGCGATAACGGTATTTACCATTATTTCGGTAACGGTATTTTAGCGTTAACGTTATTTTAGTTATTTCTGTAACGATATTTTAAGGGTAGCGTTATTTTTGTTATTGCGGTATCAGTATTTTAGTGATAACGCTAGTTTCAATGCACACCGATATATTTAACCCCATCATGATCAGACTTTTGGAAGATAGATATATGTATGTACAGAGAATATATTTTTGAATCTTGTTACTTCACAGCGGCCCCTTGCAGAAATATCTATAACTAACACAAACATTTTTACATAATAAACCAAAGATGGTTTGAAATTAATTGGCAAAAAGTAAGTAGGTCCGAGTAAAAAAAATAATCATTTCCAATTTTATATTGCTTAATATCTTATTTGATTAGAAAAATGGCAGATCAAATTAGATCCAGAAATATATTTAAGGATTTAGATGGATCTGAATTGATCCGAAAAATGGCATTTAAATTAGACCCAACAATATATTTATAAAGTAATATACAGGTTTATCCGAAAAAAGTCAGATCAAATTGTATCATATTAGATCCAACAATATAATATACACGAAAACTACCCCTTTTCCGATTGTATTTCAGAAATAGTCAATTGTTTTTCAGAAATTTTCAATTGTATTTCAGAATAGTCAATTGCGTTTCAGAAATAGTCAATTGTATTTCAGAAATAGTCAATTGTATTTCAGAAATAGTCAATTGTATTTCAGAAATAGTCAATTGTATTTCAGAAATAAAAAAACAGTATACCCTACGATCTGGAGTTGTTATATTTAATTGTGGGTACGTTCGTAAATGCAAAAAAATTGTGCATCACAGCGGCAGTTATGCCAACTTTTGTTTCTGATGCGTGATCATCTGTTGCAGGTGCTTTGCTACTGCTCAACAACTGCACAGTTTGCTTTTTAGAACGTTTTGCAAAAGATAAAAATATGTTCACCACAATAACATTAACAAATATTATTGAAAATCTTGATTGTAAAATGCCAAATTTTTAATAACTTACAATAAAAAAGAATTAAAAGAAATATAAAATTAAAAATCAATTTAAACGAAAAAGAGGACTGATTTCGCACTATTGCATCAGAAACTTTAATGATGCAATAGTTGCAAAAATATGCGGTAGTACTGTCAATTGTTTGCATAAAAAAACGTTTGACGTAAATCAGTGCTGCCAAGTGATGCTTTTTTGAACGTTTTACTTTTATTATGCTGCAGTGATGCGCAACTACTGCATTTACGAACGTACCCTGTGTTATTGTCTTGTATTTTAATAATTTGATTGATTGTTTGATGGTTGATAGATTGATGGATGCTAATCTAAATGTAAAAATATGCAAATGTGTAAATGTGCACATGTTCAAGTGGGGAGATGTGCAAATGGGCAAATCTGCAACTGGGCAAATGTGCAAATGTGCAACTGGGCAAATGTGCAAATGTGTAACTGTGTAAATATGTAAATATTTTTTTCTTTATTTCATTCAACAATGCCTAGCCAAACCGCAGGATGTAGGACGCTGACATTGTGTATGTAGGTTTTCATACGGCGTAGACATTCGCTAAGACGAGGTTCTCAGAAAATTTTAAATATGCTTTTACAGCCTGCACAAACTGTTGGACGTATAAAAATAAAATCCAAAGGAAAGGGGCAGAAAAGAGAAAAATTCTCACCCTTGATGTTCTGCCAAAAACGATGGAGCTGGGAAGTTGAAATTTGGTTCATATGTTCCTCCTCCGGTGTAGACATTCACCTAGGTCGGATTTTTGTAAATATCTACGAAGAGGGGCAAAAAGGTGAACAGTCTCCCTTAACGGGCTGCCCACACCGATTTAGCTAGAAACCTGATATTTTAAATATGTGTTACCTGGAGTATGGGCTAACTCATTATTGAGGTACATCTTAGAGTTTTGGTCTGGGACATGGTAAAATAATTAAATTTAAAAAATTTCTAGTTCTTGTTATCCCGGATTCGAAACCATTGACATGGGGCCACATATAATTATATGAAATTATATCTTTTACCATATCAAAAATACTCTAGATATGGAACTATATCTAACAATACCTCAAATTTGTTTGCACATATTGTATCATATATAATTATATCTTATACCATAATAAAAAATAAAATTCGAAAATTACACACAAAAGAACAACGAAAATAATTTTATTGTTATATATAATGGCAAATTTTATTGCATTTGAAGACACCTGGTAAACAAGATCATAACTTGTGTAGACATTACTTAATAAAAAAAATGCATCGGTATTTTAAGGGTAAATTTATTTTCTTTTATTTCCGTAACGCTATTTTAAGGGTAACGCTATTTTCTATTATTTCGGTAACGTTATTTTAGGGATAACGCTTTTTCAATTATTTCGGTAACGGTATTTTAGGGGTAACGATAGTGAGTTGAAAGGGTATTGAATCGATAACGATATTTTAGGGTTATTGCCTGCCAACCCTTCAATAAACAAATCACAGGGACGGTCATTGTTGGTTTGCAGCATTAAAATTGTGATGTAAAAAGAAACCAATCAAAAAAGGGGTTTCTTTGTTCTGATTGGTTGCTTAAACACCGATTTTGCAATCGAAATGTAAATAAAATATTAACAAAATCTACATGAATACAAAATTTTAATACATACAATGTTCACTCAAAAACGCTTTTATCACTAAGGGTATTCGTTTCAGATTTTTTTTTTTTTTGGTTGGAAAATGAAAAATTACACTCTTACTGATGTGAGCGGTCATTTTTTGAAATAAAAAATATAAATATTTGAACTGTCAAAAAACAAGAAAACAAGCTGTCAATGATGTGACGATCATTAATATTTTTCAAGATGCCGAATAGAAGTGTTAAAAGTGAATTGATTGTATATTTAATTATATATATATAATATAATATAAATTTTAAAATATTATTTTTCAGAAATTTTTACATCAGATTATGAATTAGCAACTGAAGAAATGACCGACAATTTGGTGGAAGAAGAATTGAACATTCTTTACCGCTGTAGCTGTGCTGTAGTTTTCTGAAATGAACTGGTATTATTTATTTTGGTATAAAATTCCACTACACAAACTCACCTCAAAATTTCGATTGTCTGCCAAAAAGACCAGTATTTTATTAACTTCTGCGTCCATCCATTTTTAGATCCCATTTCTTTTTTGTTTTTAGATTCTTTTTTTAATAATTATTTTCATAAAACTTATTTTTAATTTTTTCTTCTTAAAAAATGACGGTTGAATATAACGAGAAAAATCAAATTTGAAATATAAATGTAACACACGATTTTTAAAAATATAGATGTATAATTCAGGGTTTTAAAAAAAGAGATGTAATATTTCGTACTTTGAACTACAAATTAACGATTTTCTTAAAAGTGAAAACATCTTTAATTTGACGTTTATATGGAAAATTACAACTTGGTTATAGGTTGTTATAAATACAACTTTTGTTGGAAATTTTTTTCCTTGTTGTAACAAAAGTTGCATTTTTCCACTTTTCCATTTTTTCAACTACAAAAAAAAACTGAAATGAATACACAAACAAATTTGATTGAAATTTGTACAGGACAACGTCTGTCGGGTCAGCTAGTGACAAAACAAAATATTAAAATTTAAAGGATACTGGGAAGGGTTTTGTAGCGAAAACTGAAAATAAACGTATTCTATCCTGCTTGCTTTATTTTTTTTATTTTTTTCAATTTTATTTTCTATAATTTACTAGGAAAATGAATCATGTTTCTTTAGATTTGAACAATTTAAAACGAATATGATTGTATGATCTCAAACCCAATCAATCATATAAATACGAGGGCGGATCAATAAATCCGTGACTTTTTGAATGAAACAGTCCATAAAATAGGCATTTGTTTGATCAATAATTTCATCGTTGAAGCTAAATCTCTTTCCACCGAGACATTTCTTTAGGTTTGGAAATAGCAAATAGTCACTGGGGGCTAAATCCGGAGAATATGGTGGATGAGGTACCAATTTGTAGCACCATATCATGGAATTTTGCCAATCCTTTGAAGTTGTCATACGATTACGTTTATGTGGTCAAATGAGAGCAAACGCGGCATACAGCTTTTTTAAATCCAACTGATCATTTAAAATCGAAAACTGCCATATGAAATGCCTATGGCATCAACAACCTCACGCACTTTTACTCTTCGATCGGCCAACACACGTTTTCTGGTGTATTGACCCGATTGGCCGTCCAGAACGTCCAGAACGTCCAGCGTCATTTGTACTTGTGCGACCACAACGAAAGTCAATAAACCACTTTTTTACCATTGAAATCGATGGTGCAGAGTCCCCATAGTATTTATCAAGCTTATCCTAATGTTTAATGAGCACTCGAAATTCACTTTTTTCCATTTTTAAAAAAATCCACGAGGTTGTATGTTTTCAACAGCTGTTAAACGCAAAGTAAATGACGGAACTTGCTCAAAACTTGACAGAATTCTATTAACAGGTGGTTGGGAGCAGTGTTGCATTTCATATAACTGCGAGGGAAGTTCGAAAAGTCACGGACTTATTGATTCGTCCTCGTATATTAAGACTTTATTTGGTGTGAATTTGAGTCGACTATGTCGAATAAAATATTTTTTTCGCTTTTGTATTTTCATTAATAGGTTTGTTCTTTTCGAATTTTATATCTACATCTATAACTAATTGTAAAGGATGGTCGCATCCCTACTTACCTGACTTTTCTTTATTTTTTGTAAACAAATACAATTTGAACATTTGGGGCCACCTTTGTACGAAAGCTTTTTTCGTATATGGACTTTGCGGGAGTGCGAAATACAGCAATAATATTTTTTGCCCTGCTCTACCTTTACTTACAAACACATAATTCATTTGTTAGCATTTGTTGGTTTTTATTTCATCGAGTTAAAAGTACAGAGCACTAAGAATAAGAGCCGGAAGTCCGGGTAGCAGTACTTTTTCCAATTCGTTTACGTCAAGTTTTTTTCGGCATTTCATTTGACATTTCTCAATTTCAGACTATCTTAATTTGAACTATGGAAAGATACACAATCGAGCAACGCGTGAAAGTTATTCAGGCTTATTATGAAAATGGGCGTTGAAATCAAAATGCACTTTGTAACTTTTTTGGTCAGCATAATCGACCAAATGTGTCCACAATCGGGATAATTGCGCACATATTTCTGCAAATCGGGTCTGTAGGAAATGAGAAAACACCTGTGCATGCTCGCCAAGTTCGTTCTGCGGAAAACATTGCTGTTGTTGTGTGTGGAAGAATAGCCACACTATCGCGGATATGGATGTGCACCATATGTGGTTTCAACAGGACGGTGCCACTTGCTAACGAAACAATGGCTCTTTTGCGCGACAAAATGGCCGTGTTATTTCACGTGGTGGTGATGTCAATTGGCCGCCAAGATCATGTGATTTGACACCGTTGGACTTCTTTCTTTGGGGTTATTTGAAAGAAAAGGTGTACGTGGATAAGCCAGCAACAATTCAAGAGCTAAAGGATGAGATAATTCGGCACATTAACGGCATAGAACCTCAATTATGCTTCAGCATCATTGTTTGGCCGATATTTTGTTTCATACATAATTGAACCATACCATATTATCATAATAAAAAGAAATGACAATAATTTCCTAAATAATTTGTATTTTATTCAAAATCAACATCGACCCTTAAAATTCAACCACCCTTTATAATATTGGTACAATTTATACAAATTTTATATAAATTTGATGTCGCAATTATGCAGATTATTTTTGCAAAATACATTGGTATTTTCTTATTAACGTATGACAGGTACAGGACTTTCTAAATTTAAGAGCCAGTATTGGAATAGTTTTGTTCCACAACTTTAAAAAAGTTAACAGTTCCAAGTGAGAATTACGACTAAATTATTTCTGCAAAGTTTTAGTCCATTATGAAGCAAGTCATAAAAACGCCGGACATGGGACCGACAAAGACCGTGTCTATTTCATATAAATGTATAAAAAGTAAAGGACTTTCTGAATTCAAGAGCCAGTTTCGGAATATTTAAGTTCCACAAGTTGAAAAATATTTCCCAGTTTAAGGTCAGAACTACGTCTACATTATTTCCGCAAAATTTCAATTCATTACGATCCACGGCATAAAAACGCCGTGCATCGGACCAGTATTTTTCTCCACTACTTAAATAAATTTCTTCAATCTTAAGTGAAAATTATTTACGGTATAAAAACGCCGCATATGGGACCAAAAAACACCGTGGCTTTTTCATATACATACAAAGTGAGTGGAATATTGTAATTTATTAATTGGCCTCTTGGCTTTTAAATTACAAATGTTGAAAAAAAAATGTGTATTATAAGCAATATGTAGGCCTTTATAAACTAATAGCGGTATTCATAAGTTTATTTTGTGCACTCAATGTGCGCTACGCAGAAACAGTTCACAACTAGAATGTTGATTCATTAGTTGGTTGTGAGTCTATTCATAACACTTTTTTATCATATGATAAACAAAAATTCTAACATCCCTGTTTCAGTTGAATACAACTCCGATTTTTGTGCTATCAGTTGTATTTTTGTGTTTTAATCACTTCTGATTTTGACACTAGTGTTTAAATTCAGGAACTAGACAAGGTTAAACGGACGAAAAATGGCCAAAATAGAAAGAAAAAGTTGTGGAAAGATCGTCTAACTGGGAACAGGAAGAAAAGGTAAGTGATATTATACTATGTAATAAAATGTTAATATTTAATATAATCTTAGGATATTTTAACACAACTTGTGTTGGAGAAATTAGAAATCATTTAAAATTCTAAAATTGACACTAACACTAACAGAAAGAAAAAAGATGCCTGGAACTCTGTCCTCACACTTTTTAATCCTTCTAAACAGAATGAAAGAACGTTGGAGCAAATACAATCACAGTGGCGGAAAATTAAAAACCAAAAATTCGTTGTTTTTAAGACAAACAAAACAGACAGGGGGAGGTCCACCTCCTGAGCCACTTAGCAGTTTCGAAGAGCAATTGATTTCACGTATTACGAAACAATTTGAGCACGATTATAATGTTTATGACAGCAACTCAACACTCCAAGAATTGTCAGACTAAGTGAAAGTTAGCAACCAAAAAAATTAAGAAATGTTACATGATTTACTGGAGATATCAAGCGAAGAAGGGGTCGACGTATCGTTCATTAAAGAAAAAAAGCATCACCAAAGAGAAAAATTAAAGTCAAAGATAACGAAGGAGCAAAGAGAATTAAATTGCTGGAAATAAGTATCCTGCAAAAGGAAAAGGAAATAAAATTTAGCAAAATAAAATCTGATGCACAAAATAGTGTAGATGAAATAAAAAAGATCTTGGAACTTCAATATAAACAAACGATTGAAGAACAAAATAAATAAGCTGTATCATTACTAAATGGATACCTTATTGAGTACTACTCAAAAACAACTTTTGAAATAATAGTGTAATATAAATGCATTCTTGTACACAAAACCATACAAAGAACTTTGTAGTTGAATTGCAGCTGTGAACATATTACTTTGTGCGTCATACTTTGTAAATTTCAATAGTGATTATGTTATTCTAACAAGTTTCATCATCTGCTTTAAGATCTATATACATGCTGACTATCTCTATCCACCCCTACTTTTGGGGATAGATATTGTCAAATCTTTATTAATGAAAATGACAATTACTATCCCGAAAAGTAGATATAGGTGGATAAGGATAGTCGACATGTAAATCAACCTTTAAGCAGTTAATTTTTTATACCCTTCACCACAGGTTGTTGAAATTCTTTTCTTTCATCTCTTCACCTTTTATACACAAACAACAAACACTATTCTAGAGCTGCAATATGGCCTATGGATACGTCTTATATAGCAAAAAATCGAAAGATCTTTAGTATAACATATTTGCTGAAAAACTCGGAAATATCGGTTCAGATACAAAAAAGTTATGCCCAAAACATAAATTTTTTTTAAATACCTATTTTCTGGAACCATAAATCTTCCCGAGTCCAAGTTTTATCACCAAACCAAATGGTTAATTTCCTCTTAAAGGCGTCCGTATATAAATCTGTCCATTCCATATATGTCCATATATAAACTTCAGTTTTTTCCCAACCATGGTGAAGGGTATATAAGATTCGGCATAGCCGAATTTAGCCGCTCTTACTTGTTATGTTATTGGTTCTTAAATTTTTCAAGTCGTAACGGAAAAATTAGTGTGCCTAAAGCTGCAATTCAACTCCTTAGAAGTTGCTAGTAGGTGCTGTATTCATAGTGCATTACTTTAATTAATTTTTTTTTTTTTGAAAGTGCTGCCTTATTTTTAGATGAAAAAGTACAAACAAATTTAATTTTTTACTTTAGGTTATGTGTTTCAATGAATTATTTATTTTAAGTTTTCGGTTTTATAAATTTTAAAATACCAACTTTTTATTTCATTTATGGAAAAGCTAAAAATATCGTTGAATATAAACTGCACGTGAAATTGATTCATTATCCAAATCATTTTGTACGATTTCATTGTATGATCTTGGCAAATGAAAACTAGTATCTAAAAAATATATTATGTTAAATTGTTTTGAATTTAATAACATTGTCTTACAAGTTGTGAAGAACAGCTAATGCCACAATAATAATTTTTGCATTTTTTCGAGAAAGACGAATTTTTTCTAAAAGAATCCGAAAACGACTTTTCCATACCCCGAAAAGTCTTTCTATAATATTTCTTGTTTTAATGTAAACTTTGTTGTACGACTCCTCTTTTTTATCCTTTGGGTTATTAACAGGCGTAAACATAAAGTTTGTGCATTTTTATCCACCATCACCAATCAGTCTTCCAATGAAATTTCCATTTTCGAGTTTTTCTTTAATTTTACTCTCGTTAAAAATTCGGGAATCATGTGTACTTCCCCTCCAGCACGCAACAATATCGGTTATCCTTAAATTTGCGTCACATACAACCTTAAGATATGAATTTAAAGTAAAAAACTAATTTTTTTCTGCATACGTGTTTCAATACCTGAACATTAAAAGAGAAATTTCCTTTTCACATACAGTTTTCACATACAGTTGTGCGTCATCACCCGCCACTGCTTGAATGCGCAAGTGTGTACAATCGATAGCTCCTATTATTTTCTTAAACCCAGCAATTTTTTTCAAAATTTTCCATGCCTTTAATTTGCTCTTCAGCACTCAGTGGCATTTTAATCATTATACTTACTAATTTAGCAAAAGCCGGCGCAACATTTTGGCAAACTCTGCTCATAGTTGGTTGGCTAAAACCATGCTCGTCCCCACAATCATCTTGCACCTGATTTCTTCCCCAACATCTAAGAGCAGCTAAAACTTGTATATGAGCTGGAATTTTTTCCACCATTTTTAACTTTTTTGCCTTCAAGGCTTGTCTTTACCAAAGAAATCAATCTGCGCGCGTTAGCTTTCGTGAATCTGTATTTTTTTTTTCGAAACTTTTCGTCATTATGTAAAGTGTGTGAAGATAAATACGAAAGTTATCGAAAGTTAAATTCGATAACTTTGACGCTGAGCGTGAAGTTAAATTCGGAAAAAAAAGAAAAAAGAAATGCGGAAAACATTAAAATTAACGCTAATTAAAAAATAAAATTTAAAAAACACCGGGAAAAGACAAAAGTGAAGCTAAGTGTGAAGTTAAATTCGAAAAAAATTAAATATTGAAAAATACGGAAAAAAACGAAATCGTTACGCTAAAATGCTGATAATAAAATTTGTCCGAAGGATTTTGGTCACTGTGGCCAAACTGGACGAGGTACACATATAAGTGATACCTCAAATTATAGGTCTGACTGTCCCCTATTTAAATATATAAGCGCTTTTTCTGAATTGATTTTCAGAAAATTTTTAAAATTTTTTTAATTTCACTCTTATTACTGATTGTTGGGTACGAAATTCCTCTGAAGGATTTTGGCCACTGTGGCCAAATTGGACGAGGTACACATATGAGTGATACCTCAAATTAAAGGTCTGACTGTCCCCTATTTAAATATAAAAGCGCTTTTCCTGAATTGATTTTCAGAAAATTTTTAAAATTTTTTTAATTTCACTCTTATTACTGATTGTTGGGTACGAAATTCCTTTGAAGAATTTTGGCCACTGTGGCCAACTTAGACGAGGTACACATATGAGTGATACCTCAAATTAAAGGTCTGACTGTCCCCTATTTAAATATAAAAGCGCTTTTCCCGAATTGATTTTAAGATTTTCCCGAATTTTTAAAATTTTTTTAATTTCATTCTTATTACTGATTGTTGGGTACGAAATTCCTCTGAAGGATTTTGGCCACTGTGGCCAACCTGTACGAGGTACACATATGAGTGATACCTCAAATTAAAGGTCTGACTGTGCCCTATTTAAACGTAAAACCGCTTTTTCTGAATTGATTTTTAGAAAATTTTTAAAATTTTTTTGATTGTTGGGTACGAAATTCCTCTGAAGGATTTTGGCCACTGTGGTCAAATTGGACGAGGTACACATATGAATGATACAAATTATCAGCATTTTATTATCAGCATTTTAGCGTAACGATTTCGTTTTTTCCGTATTTTTTAATTTTTAGTTTTTCGATTTTAACTTCACACTTAGCGTCACTTTTGTCCTTTCCCGGTGTTTTTGAAATTTTATTTTTCAATTAGCGTTAATTTAATATTTTCCGCATTTTTTTATTTTTTTCCGAACTTAACTTCACACTTAGCGTCAAAGTTATCGAATTTAACTTTCGATAACTTTCGTATTTATTTTCACACACTTCATTATGTATAGATCAGAAATGGATTTTTCCTTTTTTTATAACACTTTGCAAATCGTCTTTTTCTTACGTTTAATAAAATTAAGGTATCCAATGTGTCAAGTGTATCCATCGTATTAATAATTAAACAAAATATAATTTATGTTTGCTTCACAGAAATTTTCTTATTTGTTTTGTTATTTAAAACAGCTGTTGTTGACAGCTGCAATTCAAAAGTTAAACAGTGTTTTTGCATAAGTTAAGCATAGTTTGTTAAATGGTGTTATGAATAAACAAACCTTATTCAGCGGAAATGCAGTGCCTAGTTTTTGCTTATGAATACCGCTATAAAGATTTAAGTTACAAAAGACGACTGCCAAATATTTATGAAATACATGATACAGATTTTTTAACAATCGATTGTTTGAACCAACTTTTGGTAATTGGAAAAATGGAAAAAATAAATTCGTGCTGTCATCAAAAGATTCTACTTGTAAGGCAAAAGTATTTAAAACTACCTACAATTGGGTAAATGAATTTGAATGTAGCCGTATAGCATAAAATTGTTACCGCATTCGCCTTATTCTCCATACTAGTCTCAGCGAATTTGTCTTTTTTCTCAATTTTAAGGTATGGCTCGGAGGAAAAAAAATTAAAAAGTCATATGAAAGTGAAAATTCATCCCACAAATATGATTTACAGGATCAAAAGTATAAAACAACCTCTAAAATCCCCAACAGAATGGTTCAAATCTTGGAAAATAAAAACTATTATATTTAATTATTAAAAAAATACGCATTCGGGCATACAGACAAAAAAAAACCTGGTATGGAGTAAATAATTCCAGTATAAAACACAAATTTATTAAAATTGTTTAAAAGGGTAAATTTTGCAGGTCCAAGTTTTTTTTTTTGCCTGAATAATTGTAGTAATTGTAGTATTTTTGAGGTTATGTTAACAACTCACTAACGGATAACTTGGAAAGAGAAGGAGAAAGTGCTGTTTCATCAGGACAATATACCGTGTCACAAGTCAATGAAAACGATGTTAAAATTATATGAATTGGGCTTCGAATTTCTTCCGCATCCACCGTATTCTCCAGATCTGGCTCCTGTTCTGAAGAGAATGCTCGCTGGAAAGAAATTTAGCGCCGATGAAGAAGTAATCGCCAAAATTGTATGACCGATATTCTCATTGTATCGCCCTTGAAGGCAACTATATTGAATAATACAATTTTTTTTTTATGTTGGCCTACGAACTTTTTAGATACTGTTATGTGTATTTGATAAAAAAAAAATTAACTAAAATTTTAATTGATTTGAATATGGAATTTCAATCAAAAATTTCAATTAAAAATTTGATTAAGATTTTAATTGATTTTTGGTTAGAACTTTAATTAAAGTTTTAATTGATATAGTTAAAAGATTTTTGATTAAAAATTTAATTGATGATTAAAAAAATAATTTTAAAAATTTCAAATAATTTTAACAAAAAAAAATTTAATGATATAACAAATTCTTTTACTGTTTCAAATTCAATTAAATTTTTAATTGTATTTTCAAATATTTTAATTAAAATTCGATTTTAGTTTTGATTAACTTAAAATTACACAGACCGACATTTTTTACACGCTTAATTCGAAACAGGAAAGTCTAACCTAAAATAGATAGATTTCTTCCAATATTCGGGACATTACTGATCCGCGAATACGTTTTGTTACCTTATTTCTGACTTGGAAAATCGTCCTTTCAAATTTATAGAATTCCCACAACATACTTTTTTTAAAAATAATAACATGTTTTTGGGCGTTGAATTCGAATCCAATATCGGTTTAATCGCACCAGCGCCCTAATTCTCGCAGTCATGATCTAAATAATTTCGAATCGAAATTTTGTTTAATACCATAAAATTGTCTAATAATGTTAGTCGTTACCATTAGCATTTCACATTTTTTTTTAATTTAATTTATATTTTTTAAAATATGTTGCAACCTGATGCGCAGAATGTGTCTTAGGTTGAACATTTCATGTATTCATGGATCACTTCCTACTCATTATGAATTAAAACATCACTCCACGTCTTCAATTGATTACTTTTTAGTTTCTGATTGTAATTATCAAGATTTGGCCAGGTTCAATGTCCGGATATATCTCACCATTCCTTAATCTATGCTGGCATTAATATTCCTGTTCCTGCGAAGGACAATTGGATAGAATTATATGATTATGGGCGAGTAGATATTAATGAGTTGCAGAATAATTTTTAAAATTGTGAATTTGTCCCAATATATGAAACAAATGATGTTGATGTGCAAGTTAAAATTTTGGAAGATAACCTACATATTTTGCATTCTGTAGTTCCGTTGGTGATGAAAAGGATTATTAATAGGGGTTATGATTGGTTTTTGAATGATACTGAGATAAAGTATCATTTGTCCGTACGTGATCTATGTCATTATGCTTATATGAATGATAGGACTGATCAAAATTGGAAAATATATTGTAAGAGTCGCAATAGAGCCAAATCAGTCATTAGGAAGGTTAAAATGAGAGTGAATAGTAACATGTTTGATGGGCTCAACAGTAAACAGTTATGGTCTAAGCTAAGCAGTTATGGTGTGGCTGAATGTGACAGTGATCTTGATAATCTTGACTATCCGGATGCTAATTTATTGAATCATTATTTTGTGAACACTCAGGCTAATAATAGTCAACGTCAGGATATATTATATACTGATAACTGTGATGGTTTAATTTTTCTTTGTATCGACGTTGATGAATTAGTTTTGGATTTTTCAGCAATTAAGTCAAATGCTTCAGGATCTGTTGGATTTTCTTTAAAGTTTTTAAAATTAGTTTTTCCTTTTTTAGTTGACCACATTTTGCATATTGTGAACTGTGTTTTGACTACATCGTGCTTTCCTGAGCGCTGGAAATTGGTTAAGGTAAGGCCTATTATAAAACAGGGTAGTTCTACTGTACCTAGTAATTTGCGACCTATTTTCATGCTTCATATATTATCAAAACTTGTAGAGGGGTTGATGAAGGATCAACTTGTTCAATATATAAACTCCAGTCGTATGCTTAATAATTGTCAGTTTGGATTTAGGCGTGGACTTAGCACTTCATCACTCTTACTGAGTTTAACGGATAATGTACGTTCTACTTTAAGTAAAGGAGGATTATCAATTTTATTGTCTCTCGACCTAAGTAGGGCATTTGATAGAGTTTCTCATTCGAAACTAATTGAAAAACTTAATACAAAATATTCAATGTCATCAAGTGCATGCCGTCTATTGTCATCATATCTTTGTGGCCGTCGGCAATTTGTTTCAATAAATGGTATATGTAGTGAGGCTCTTCAGGTGCTGACTGGTGTACCTCAAGGTTCTGTGTTGGGTCCACAATTATTTATTATGTTTTTGAATGACTTATTTGATATTTTTGATGGTAATTTTTGCTTGCCATTTGCTTTTGCGGATGACTTGCAATTGTTATTCTCTGGTGAACCACAATTTATTGATGTCCTTAAATCGAATATTGATTTTTATGTTGATGAAACCTTGAGTTGGATGAGACGTAATGAATTTGTTATTAATGCTACTAAGACTAAGAGTGTTTTTTTTTTGGTCATCCTCGATTTGGGAATGAAATATCCATTATTGTTGATAGTGAATCAATAGAATTTGTAAATAATCTGTTGTGTTTGGGAGTGGTTATAGATAGCCAACTTAAATTTGATGCCCATTTGGATTTTTTAGCGCGAAGAGTGAACTTCTCTCTTCGAAAGCTATATAATGTTAATTTATGTCTTCCATTAGCAGCTAAAACCCGTATTGTTTATGCATTGATAATTCCCATTTTTTTGTATTGCATGGGAGTTGATACTGAAACCCTGGGCTATTATTATTGCTGCTATTTAATCGAGTCATGCGATATCTTTTCTCCTTGAGATGTCATGATCATATATCTTCTTATGTTAACAGATTTTTGGGTTGTTCTTTCCAGAGTTTTATTAAGGTCCGTATTTTACTTCAAAATTTTGCAAAATTTTCGATTTGCAACACGAAATTCACAGTTGTTGTATCCAAAACTAACCCCAATGTTGAAATTATCATATTTTGTGAGAGTTGCTAAAGCATATAATTCCCTTCCTAGAGATTTAAAAAGTTTTAATGTTTCTTATAGTGTCCAAAAAGGTAAACTAATTGATTTTGTGCATGGAAGTAATTAATGATTTGTAGTTTTGGAATATTGACGTTAATAAATTTATTAATCTATTACTGGCGAGTTTTTGGTTTAATGTTATTTTTTTTATTATTATTTATAATTTATTTAATTCTGATATTTATTAATACCTTATACATTATATAAGGTGTTGCTAAATTTTAAGGTGTTTCAATTTTTAAGTTAAAAACCTGTAGAAAATTGGAGCGCACCGATTGCCGCATGTGCATGACCATATTGCTGTGTTTATGCGGCAAGCTAACCAAGTTAGCTTATGTCATTCCCCAATAAATGACAAATTTGTATGGGAATGACACAAGCCAACGTTGACAGCTTGCCGCATCAACGCATCTTATGTAATGCTTTGTGGTGTACTCCTGTCTTAGTAGTACGATCCTCTAACTTTCTTAATGATTTTATTGGTTTCGGTGACTAACGATATTTATATTTTATTTTTATTAATCATATAATTACAAATTATATCCTAATACCATATCCGAGCACTAGCAACAAACGCCATCGACTCGTTGTAGCGTAAACAGACCAGTCTCTGGTGGAGATCGAACTAGCCTACCGGTGCTTTATTTGAATCTAATTTGCTTTGAAATTTTATTTTACAGGTTGTCATTGAAATAAGTTCCGAATTCAAATTTCTGTTTTTTAATACTTATTGATCAATTTGTTTTGAAAAACTATACAACAAAATAGAAAATTATCTGCTGTAAAAATGATTTTGCAAAAAAAAGTAACTACTTATTTTACTATTATTAGTAACCACTTATTTCTTCAGTGAGTAACCCTGCTAGTAACTCATAATTCTCACATCTTTTGTAAGAGAGAGGGTAATGACCACCCATGAACTTTGGGACATCGCGAACAAAAGTAATTAAGCGGGTTATTACAAAGTAATGTCTGTTTTTGCTGGATTTCTTCATAAAATTTCAAAGCAATTTACAATTTTTGTCTGTATACATAAAAAAAAATACAGAATAGCTTTTTCGTTACGAAAATTAATCGTTATGAAAATTATACAATCGTACTACAGGTCTCAAATTTTATAAGATTTTGTGTTCCTGTTTATCCTTCTATGGAATTTTTTTCTTTTGGCACGAAAAAATGCTCTAGACAATAAGTCACTTTTAGAGGGTTAAATTATGTTCTCGAAAGTGTCGTAAACAATACAAAATTACTTTTTGTTCGGACAATACTTAAATTACGTTTCAAAATACTTTTCTTTAAAAAATCGTTAGCTAAATAAAGATGAAATACGCTACCCTAAATACCGTCACAGAAATAATCTAAAAGTAAGACACGAGTTTTTATTTATAACTCACCTTCGAGAGTAAACAATGTATCATCGCCATATCACATTCCTCCATGAGTATAGCGTCGGCACGATGTAATATTATTGAAGCTGTCACGAATATCGGCGAATAAATAGGTGAGGCTAAAAAGTAATCGTACAATCGCACAACTGATTTGTATGAATTCAAACTATGACCAAACCATGTTAAATACCACGGCAATGCAAATAATGTACCCACAGCGGATCGTTGCAGAAATTGGAATAATGTTGGGTTTTCAAAATTTACAACAGGCCATATAAACATAAGTCTCTTTTGTGTGGCATCCATTGTCTCCTGCATGCATTCAGAGAAATGATTTGTTGAAAGCTCTTCCATTACAGCAAATGCCACTTCTTCACCAACTACCAATAGAAACGTAACAGCGACATCGTGGTAACCCTGATAGTATCGTAAATTTGGATATTTATGGATTACTCGCAAAATCAAAACTGTCAACTGGTCTTGAAGAGCAATACGTTGTTCATATGGAATGCCGGGGGGGAAACGTTTTAATGAACGGTTCACATCCAACACGACTTGATTGTATTCTGGGTGTGTTTGCAAATCAATTAACTTGGGAGCTGGATCTAAATTGGAAACATCAACCTTCGCCAATTGAGGCCACAACTTTCTCCGCAGCTCGTCCGTGACGAGACCATAATCTGAACGTGCCAATTCTCTTAATTTGTTCAATTCGATTTGTCCCCTGCCCTCTTTTAAAAGTTTTTCAATGTATTCTCGTTTTTCTTTTTCCTCTTGACTTTCTGGATCTATTCATTATCAACCAAATAACTCATAGTTAGTTTGCATTTTTTTGTATTTTCCTTTATCTTTACATACTGCATATAAACACATACTTACATTTTTCGAAGCTCAACTCTTGGGGCTGATCGATTTTTATCACGTCCTCTTCGGACATATTTGCTGTTTGCTCGTTTTGTTTTAAGATGCAGCAATATTTTTAATAATTGGATTAATGATGCTTGAAAAAATTTGCAACTTAAATAATTTATATTGCGTAAATTAAACAACAATTACGATTTTTAATGTAAAATCAATTTTATTTTATAGAAGTGAATAATTGTTTTCTTTGACTACACAGCTGTTTTGATACCAGTGTTCACAAAAAAAAAAAACAATTGGTCGCCAAAATGGGGATTTCAAATTTAGTTTGTGGACAGAATATCGCTATGAGGGATTTGTTGAATATTTAAAAATTTGGTAAATCTTTGGTAAATTTCTAATCTTATAGTTCAAAATTTTGCTAAGTAATATCTTTAAAACGATAAAATTTTAACTTCGAAAGTGGACGATACTCATCGCTAGTCTTATATAAGTTCCCAACAAACAATACGTTCCGTTTACGTACCGTTTTCGGTCCGTCATAAACGGAATCCTACTCCATTTACGTACCGTTTTCTGGATCCGTATACGGACTAGAAATCGGATTTTAAGGAACATCGAAACCGGATATGTCGGATGAAAAATGGAGGTGTCCGTTGAAAATCCGTCAATGGCGCACCGTTTACGGTTCCGTATTCCTACCGTTTAAAAAAAAACGGATTTATGTAAATGCCTATATTTTTTAATTTTGAAAAACAAATTATAGTTTTTTTTCTTTATTTATATAAGTATGTAATAAAAAAAATAACAAAATAAAACTTTTACAAATTTAATTAATAAAATATTCATCTCCAGCATAACTAGCATCTCTATCCATCACTGCGGTTATGGCCCATTGAATATTTTGCAAAAATAAAACAAAATTTTAATGTTGGTTTAATTAGTGGCGTTTACGAAATGATGTAGCATCCAACGCAAATTTCCACATTTTTAAACAAAATCTATTATGAATTGGCAGACAATATTTTTATTTGCAAAATTTCATAAATTTGCGTACATCACGGTAAAACTTGTTTTATATATCATAAATATTTACCTCAAATAAAATTTATTAAATTTATTTTCGGTGTATCTGTTTACTAAACAGACCCGTGTAATGATCACAGACATGTTTCAATTATTCGTATATGACACCAAAACGAATTCAAAAGCAACGGAAGAAAAAGTAATAAAATTTAAAGAAGTCCGTATTTGACGATACAGAAACGGATGCACCAAAACGAAGTCAAAACGTACTGTTTTCCAAAATTCAATTATACGGTCCGTTAATGTTCCGTATACGTACATGCTTTGACGGATACGTATTTACGGTCCATAAACGTGCAGTAGAACCGGATTCACGAATCCGTACGTGTCGGAGAGTCCGTAAAAATGTTTCTTGGGTTCCATGCGTTTACTAAATAATTTGTATAAATTTTTACTGGATGGCGTTCTTTTAAACAAATCCTCAGTAAACAGAAAGAAAAAAGAGAGAATTAAATGACAGCTCTATGTTGAGAGTTTGCAAATTTTTTCTGGACAAATTTTTGCCAGAAACAATTTTCAAGCAGAAAAAACATATGATTGAAAAACATGTGAGAAATTTTTGTAAATACAAATTAAAATGTTTTACAACTAAGTTGTTGTATGCAACAGAGAACTGCAAAATCAACTTTTTTCTTGATTTAATCATACACAAAAATTCTTGTTCACTTTTAACAATTCAACAAAATTCACTGTAGAATAAAATCAGCATCATGTTACTGAACGCGTAATTGGAATCAGTGTGAATCATCTGTCGTTTATGTTTTATGCAAATGTAATCACTTAACAAAAAGTCAGCGTTGAATATATCAGAAAAAACAACAAACAAGGCATATGAGTTTATTCATAATTAAAACAAAATAGAAACACATTTTATAAGGGGGTGGTTTTGTAGAAAAACATTTTATAAATGTTATATGTAAATTAGGGTGGGTCTAAAATCCGCCTTTTTAGAATTTTTATTAGTAATAAAAATATTCTTATTTGTGAAATATAAATATTTTTTTGGAAAAAAAATTTAGGTCGATATCTCAGGCTTGCCTAATCCGGAAAAATTTAAATATTGTCTCATTTTTTTTCATCTATTTTGATTGGAAAATTAGGCAATATTTAACTTTAACCGGATTGGGCGAGCCTAAGATGTCGACCTAAATTAAAAAAAAAAAAAAATTCACAGAGAACAATATTTTTGGTATTCCTAATGAAAATTATAAAAAAACATTTTAGACCCACCCTAATATACATATAACGTTTATGACATATGTTTTTTTACAAAACCACCCCCTTTTTATAGATAAGAAACTATTTTGTTGTAATTATGATTACACTCATACACGTTGTTTGTTGTTGTTTTTTCTGATTTATTCTACATCAAAATAATTATTGTTGGCTCAAATGAACAGAATAAAACAATGGTTTAACAACGACCGATGATTATAAACCAGTGACAAAACAATTTGCACATCGTTTGATTGATTTAAAATCATCAACAAATATGTGTGTTGGAGTATATTCAGCGTTTGAACGCAAACACAATTTATTCTTGTGTTGATTGCGTATGAACGTTTTGCAATCAGCAAATGCAGTTCTCTGGTATGGAAATGCAAAGCAACATATATTGTAAAATAATTATGAAAAAGATAAGAAAACCTTATAAAATGTTTTTGCTTAACATTTTACAACAAGAATATTCTTTTTTCCATATCGATCAGTAATATTTTTTGCTTTTGGTTTTACAATCAGCTGTTTAACAAACTTGTAAATTATTGCAAATTTTCCGTTCGCGTACTTTTTTAGAAAATTTTGATTTAGAGAGTAATTTTGTCTTACTCTGTAAGTTTGTTAATGAGTAATTCTTACTGGACTTGACTGAGGAAAGTAAACGAATGGATCTATAATCTTGGCAGTGGTATTTTTATGCCATGGTGCAGAGTTTAAAACATTTTTAGAAAATGGGGTGGAACATAATCCAAAATGTAGACATATTAGTTGGAATACGAACAAGTTTATTTTAACTAGAATTATATTTGCTTTAATATGATTCATACTCAATTTAAAAATGTTCTTAAAAAATATGATGTTATTTAAAATATGATATAATATTTGATTTAAATAGAAATACATATAGTTAAATTAAATATTATATCATATTTGAAATAACATCATATATTTTAAGAACATTTTTAAATTGAGTATGAATCTCATTGATCATTATTTAAAAAAATCGTAATAAAAAAAATTTCATTACAATTGATATCAATGCAATGCTAATGAAATCAATTAATTAGTCCCATGTACGGTTTATTATATATTTTTATTAAAATTAACCTTCCTTAATTTGTCGTTATATAAATAGTTTCACATCGATGGCCTGCAGTCGTTATAAATATGTTAGAGCTTATAGTCTTTTAACCCTATGTTTGGAAAGTCTTGTGTTGATGGTTTTTCATATATTTTCCAAAATATCCGATTTCGATAAACCAAATGATGGAAAAAGTAATGTGTGATATATCTAAAAAGAAAATTAACATATTTTTTTATGTTTTGTAGCCTTAAATCTAATGAATAATGCTGTCAAAATTGTAATCGATAAATCTCATATGGACAAAGCGATTAATATTCTTTTGTATTTTGCAAGAAAGCATATGTCTTTAATGGAAGATACTCCTAATTATTGTTCTACGTAACCAGTTTGTTTCCTTCATCATATATTATGAGTTGGTCCAACTAGACAAACAAGCAACCATATCCTCCAAATTACCATATCCTCCACATTCAGAGATTACTTAACTTGGCGCCAGACAGATGTACACATTAACAATTTTGCAATTTGATCTTAAACGGTGGTTTTACTTGTCAACATGCTAAAGCGTGGTACATTTTCAGCGGATACAGCGAGGTACATTTCCAGCGGATAAAAATGAAATCTCATTTTCCAAATTTAATATAAACTATAAAAGCCTACATGCAATATATAGGAGAAATCAGTACAAATAAAAGGCAATTTATTGTACCCTTGCGTGATTAAATGAGTAAAGATTAATTTTGGAAATTAGACAGAATATATGTAAGTAACAACAAGGAATATAAGAAAGCTGTCGCTGGAGGCCGCAGCCCAAAATGTGTGAACAAGTTTTTGTTCGGGAAACTTTTTTTAAAAACACTGGGGCAGCATTTCACTTACCAGATAATATTCTCTGATCCTTAACCTACTGATTCACGTCAAAACTTTTTTCTCACAAATCCCGCAAATTTGGTCCAGACACCAAAAGGTGACTTCACCAAAATGGGTGAAAAAGTTTTTGTTCGGGAAACTTTTTTTAAAAACACTAGGGCAGCATTTCAATAACTAGAGATTATTCTCTGATCCTTTACCTACCGATTCACATCAAAACTTTTTTCTCACAAATCCTGCAAATTTGGTCCAGACACCAAAAGGTGACTTGACCAAAATGGGTGAAAAAGTTTTTGTTCGGGAAACTTTTTTTAAAAACCCTAGGGCAGCATTTCACTAACTAGAGATTATTCTCTGATCCTTTACCTACTAATTCACGTCAAAACATTTTTCTCATAAATCCCGCAAATTGGGTCCAGACACCAAAAGGATACCAGAGAATATTCCCTGATCCTTTACCTACTGGTTCACGTCAAAACTTTTTTCTCACAAATCCCGCAAACTTGCTGCAGACACCAAAAGGTGACTTGACCCAAATGGGTGAAAAAGTTTTTGTTCGGGAAACTTTTTTTAATAACACTTAGGCAGCATTTCATTTACTAGAGAATATAATCTGATCCTTTACCTACTGATGCACGTCAAAACTTTTTTCTCACAAATCCCGTAAATGTGATCTATACGAAAAGGTGACTTAACCAAATGTTTTTTTCTAACAAATACCTTTACCAAATTGGATGAAACACTTTTTGTTCGGGAAACTTTTTTTAAAATCACTTGGGCAGCATTTCACTTACTAGAGCTTATTCTCTAACACTTTATCCATTGATTCAAATCAAAACTTTTTTCTAACAAATCCCGCAAATGTGATCTAGAGACCAAAAGTTGACTTGACCAAAAGTTGTTTTTAACAAATAACTTTACCAAATTTTGTGAAACACTTTTTGTTCGGGAAACTTTAAAAAAACACTATTGCAGCATTTCACTAATTGAAGATTATTCTCTGACCTTTTTCTTATCGATTCCCATCAAATACTTTTCTTAACACATCTCGCAAATGTGATCCAGAGGCCAAAAGGTGACTTTACCAAAAGTTTTTTCTAACAAACAGCCAAAATGGGAGAAATAGTTTTTGTTTGGGATTTTTTTTTTTAAAACACTGGGGCACAGTTTTACCAGCTGGAAAATGTTCTTCGGGCTTTTGTCCATCGATTGCCACAAGAACATTTTCTAAAAAGTCCCGCAAATGTGGCGTTCCAAGACAAAATATCGCCTGACCTATGTAAAAAAAAGTTTGTTTAAAATATACAAACACCGGCAACTTAAAAAAAACAAGCAAAATTTGATTTTATTTATTAAAGTAATCTTTTATTATATATTTCTTTTATTAATTTACACAATTTTCTATATTTTTATATAATTTTTATTTATTTTATATAAAATTAATTTTTTGGCTCACGAATTTTGCTAAAATTGAAGAATTTTGCTGTAGCTAGAACAAGAATTTTGCTGTAGCTAGAACAAGAATATTGCTGTAGTTTGAGTGATTTCTGCTGTAGTTTGGGTAATTTTTTTTCTTACTTTGAGTGATTTTGCTGAAAATATTGAGTGATTTTGCTAACTTCACACGCTTCCTTTACAAATAGAGTTAGAAGAGTCCTAACAGAGAATATTATTAGCATGACACGAGGATCAAGAATCACGAAGGAAGAGATTTCTAGTTTTCAATTAACTTTTCCATCTCAGCATTATTTTGAGATATACTATTAATGAAGGTAATCGTGTTTTGTTAACGATTGGATTAACGCTGTTGATACCGAAATGTTCGCATTTATTGGAACGCCTTTATAAACGGGAGTGTATAGATCAAATAATGAAAGTACGGAAAGTTTGTGTAATTCTGAGAAAGATAGACTGATGTTTGCCATTGAAAAGGTTCAAAATATTTCGAGAATAATAGGATTTGACAATAAAGATACTCGCAGAGAAAGACGAATTTTAGATAAATGTGAACCGATACATGAATTATGTAATGCATGGGTGGACATATTGCCCAAACTTTATAATCCATCTTCCTCTGATTGCTGGTAGCATTCAGAGGAAGATGGCCTTTCCGGCAATATATACCATCGAAACCAGCTAAATATGGCATAAAATTTTGGGTGCTTTGCGATTCTGCTACGGGTTATTCCTGGAGTATACAACTATATACAGGCAAAGAAATAGGATCTATGCCTGAAAGAAATTAAGGCATGTGTGTAGTTCGCGATTTGTCGGTTGGTCTGAAAGGCTATAACGTGCCAGCCCATAAGTTTTTTACGTCTTATCGATTGGGACAAAAATTACTAGAAAAACAAATCATTTTAGTGAAAAGTTTACGTAAAAATAAGACTGAATTACCACCAGAGATATTTGGCAACTAAAAACAGACCTGTATTTGCATAATTTGTTTGTTATATCAGGTATACTTTTCACCTCCAATATACAGTAAATAAATATATTTCGCAAATCTTAAAAAATTTATAAAATATTTAAAATTGTTAAATGCAGGTTTATTTTAAATGCGTTTTTATTTAATTAACATATAACAAAAATGCAAATTTCTTACACGTTGTTTAAAAAAGTACTAATTAATTAAAACCCGTTGGTACAAAAGTGTTTATACATCAGTACCTTGTACAATATTTTGTACGTTTCTATTGTGCTTGCTCATATATTTTAAAATACCGTTATATTTTCATCGTAGATCACGTTTTTTTAGAAAATATTTAATTGGTTTTAAAGTTTTCAGTAAAGTAAGAATTGAGCTTGGATATCAAAAATTTAATAATTGAAGAACATACAAAATGAAAATCTCTACGTATTATTAGTAATTTAGTGAATCTACAACATTCCACAATTCAATATATTGTTAATAAGTACAAAAACAATGGTTCCGCTAAAAATGCGCCAAGACCAGGACGGCCAAAAAATGTTTCTTGACGAGAAGTGAGTATTGTTTTTTAAAGGAAGTGGCAAAAACTCCAAAAGTAACTCGTACAAAATTATCAGAACAAGTTGCTAATATATAGGTACAATTGTTCATCCAAAAACAATAGGGAGTATTTTACATTCCAGCGGATATGAAAGCAGGGTGCCTCGCAAGAAACCAGCCAAAAGAACCAACAATTGCGTTTAGAATTCGCCAAGCGCTACATAGATAAAGATGAAGAATTTTGGCAAACGGTATTATGTACTGATGAAACTAAAGTAAATCTTTTGGGAAATGATGGCAGGGTGAAGGTATGGCGCAAGAAAACTACAGCGATTGATGTAAACAATTTGATCCCAACAGTGAAGCAAGGTGGAGGAAGTGTCATGTTATGGGGCGCAATAGCAGCCAGTGGGGTAGGTTGCTTGGTGTTTATAGAAGGTGTATGGACCAAAACCAATATAAACGCATATTGGAAGGCAATATAAAGATGATTTGGGTCTTGGCCAGCATTGGACACTCCAGCAGGTCAACGACCCCAAACATTCTGCGCGTTCATTGAAGGAGTGGTTGCTTTACTATGCACCATGACAACTAAACTCACCTCCTCAATCACCTGACCTAAACCGCATCGAACACTGTTGGGACATTTTGAAACGTAAAGTGGTGCAAAGAACGCCCGAAGCAGGTATGAACTTAGAATAGCTTTGGAGGAACTCTGGAAAGAAATATCTCCAGATGAGACAAAAAATTTTGTGCGATCGATGCAAAGACTGCAGGCCGTTACTGATGCAAATGGAGGACCAACAAAGTATTGATTTATGGAAATATAACAGTTACATGCAGGTGTACATAAACTGTACGAACACTTTTGTCCAAACGGATCTCAATTGATTTGTACTTTTTTAAACAATATGCGGAATATTATCATTTTTTATATTGTAAGTTAATTAAATAAAAATGTATTTTAAATAAAACTGCATTTAACAATTTTAAATATTTTATACATTTTTGAAAATTTACGAAATATAAACAGTGCACAAATAGTTATTGTATTCCTAAAAAAAGTCTGTGAATCTTCTTAGCACTTTGCATCACAACACATGAGTTAATAATCGCAAAGACAATAACTGCAGATAATATTATATTACAAAAAATGTAAAGGAGGGGTAGATTTGCTGACCAAAGTTGTGTCATGTTTTACTTGCAAAAGAAAGACCAATCGATGGCCTTTAGTTGTGTTAAGTAACAGGATAGATATATCAGCTTGCAATGCTTGTTATATTTATCGTACATCGGCTTACCATGGTTGGAAAGAAAACTGTTTTGCCAAACGTCGTCACTTTTTAGAAAATTTTAGGTTTGCAGCTTAATATGCCTTATATAAAGGGCCGAAAATGTTACCAAGAGCACCGTTTTTACGAGAAGTTGCACAAAAAGTTCGTGATGTAGCTGAGCAGCTGTCAACTACAACCAAATCAAAAGAAAAAATATGTGAACCAGTAAAAAATACAACCAAAAGAAGTCGTTGCCATTAGTATCTATAACTTGCAAAAAATGTGTATGCAGAGTGTCCGACTTAAAAAACGGCGTGGAAAGATTTGACACACAATCCAGAGATGTTGAGAAAAAACTGTAAGATCTAGAAAGAAAAATGAATAATCTTTAATGAATTATATCGGAAACTTCTGGTAAAGCAGGCCTCCCTTTTGATGGCAGCATGCCATTTATTACAGAATTGATTCTGGATTCAAAAAGGAAATGCATCAGAAATTCTAGAAAGTGTGCCTATCACCTGTAGAAATAATTATAATGAAGAAATGGTGGCACTGTAATGAAAGAAAGATGGCGAACACAAGAACAATTTATCGAATAGAATTAAGAGGCAGGGTGCAAAAAGTAAATGAGTCATTGCAAGACTTTGCAATAGAAATTGAGCGGTTGTTCAGCTAACGTACCCAGGCGAAAATCATCCATTCCTAGATCAATTCAAGATTGAAGCATTTGTGAATGGGATCTGTGATTCTGATGAAAACATGCAGTGTGTGGTACGAAAAAATCGCCATTTGCAGAAACGGCGCTGGCACAAGAGACTGCAAAGGTAGTTTCTAAGCTGCAATTATTTAAGGTGCATAACCTCGAAGTAACATTTAAAGAGAGCAAGATAACTATGAGCACAGAGCTAACTGAGGGGCTTTAAGAGGTGCTCACGCAGTTAAAAGATGCATTAAAGCAGCCTAACAAACATTGCGTTCCGTTTTTGGTCCGTCATAAACGGAATCCAACTCCGTTTACGTATCGTTTTCTGGATTCGTATGCGGATCAGAAAATGGATTTAAAGGAAAATCAAAACTGATTCGAATCCGTTGAAATATTGTCACTGAAAAACGGAGTTGTCCGTCAATGACGTTCCGTTTACGCATCCGTATTCGGTCCGTTTTCCTACCGTTTTTTCAACAAAAAATGATCTGTATAATTCCCTAAAGTTCTTAAAAAAAATAAGAAATTTTAATTAAATTTATATATAAAGATATTGGAAAAAAAAATAAATAAGAAAACTTTTACAAACTTTATTGAAAGCCTTCTTTTATCCTATACTAACAAAACTTTAAAAAAGATTTCTTTTGTAACTTTTTTCTGCCGTACAAACTATTATATACTTTTGTTATGATATTAAAAATTGTATATATAACAAAGAATAAAAGGAGTTGAACTCCTAAACTCTTGAGTAGTTAAGATTACATTTAATAGTGCCATGTAATGTTGATAAATAAAGAATTGAATTGAACTTAATTAATTATTCATGTCCAGCACAATTAGCGTCTCTATTCATTACTGCGGTTATGGCCCATTAAAAATCATGAAAAAATAAAACAAAGTCTTAATTTAGGTTTAATTGGTGGTATTTACCAAATGATGTAGCACACAATCAGACAATATTTTTTTTTTTTTTGCAAAACTGCTTAAATTTCCACACATCATTGTAAAATTTGTTTTGGATTTTATAAATATGGATATCACTTAAAGTTATTTTCGCTGTGTGATGGTGTTAAAGACTTTGAATGTAAGAGAGCTTACTCTAATAACATAGAAATATTTATAAATAAGCTGAATTGACGAGCCCTATTCATAATGTAGTAATTACACGGACTTTAAAAGCAAATAAGAAGATTTTGGAATGGGATAAGGAAAGTTGCAATGCTTTTGAACATATTAAGAATCTATTTTGAATCATTTTGATAAAAAAAGTTAAATTAACTTTAACAGTAGACGTTTCAAACATTGCTATTGTAGGTGTTTTCCAACAAATTAGTGGTAATATTTATGAAATCTTTAGTTTTCTTTTCAAAAAAATTATCCCCGTCTGAAACAAAATACAGTGCTTCCGATACATGTTAGAAGGAAGATTGTTCACTGTTTATACGGACCATTAGTTTTTGCAATGAAAAGTTTAATCCCACAAAAGTGAGCGTAGGACTGATAGAATTATTGTTATGAACAAATTGAATAATTGCAAAATTTAATTGAGATCGCCCAAGTCTGGCGTTAACAGTAACACATACGTTTTTCTCTAACTATATCAGTTAATTTGGTGTACCTCTTCAGATAACATCGAAAATGTTTTAAGAACTAACAAAAGTATTAGGAAGCCATAAAATCAGTACCTCATCGTATCATCCACAGGTCAACAGCATTTAGAAAGATTCCATAGACAGAGGCATCTATTATGGCAAGTAATAACGCAGAAAGTTAGCACGATATTCTTAAGTCGGCGCTACTTGGTCTTAGATCAGTATCAAAAATCCACTTTCCCCACATTTTTACTTGGTTTTTAACAAAAACCAGATAGAATATTGTTTTCAACTAGAATGAAAATTTTATTGAAAAAATAAATTAATTTTGTAGTTTTCAGCTACCTAAAATAGTAAAAAAAACTATTAGTTTTTTTCCAATCTAAATAAAAGTGCATTTATATCGATGCTTTTTATATGATAGATAATAAAATATTGTATTACGATTTTATAATAAATTTTTACTTTAATAGTTGTAAAAGAGATCATTAAAAAATAAAAACAAAGTGTTTTATAATGGTCATTTGGTTCTAATTAACGGGATCTTAATATTTAGGGAATTATAAATATGATCCTAGTATGAATATGACTTATCTTAAAAATACCTTAAATGAGTTCACAAAGCAATTCACAAGATATACTAAGTGTTGTATAAGTCCCGTCGTACTATTAAAAAGAGAGTTGTTAAAATTTGTATTTCACTATTACGGTGATTGTTTGTTGTGTTTTTTATTAGCACACTTAAACAAATGTTCTATCGTCCTATTTTATGCCCCACATTAGGATATAATTTAAAATTAAATTTTAACAACTCTGTTTTGAATAGGAAAATACAACACTTAGCACATCCCTTGTGAACAACCTAATAGTATTTATTTACGTATTAAGCTGAAAATCCATACCATGTTTTCGCGTCAACGCTTTGTACGCATATACTCTATATACGCTTTACTAAAGTTCAAGTTACATGTGACGCTTTTGTTTTGATCAGCTGTAGTGTAAATTTGTTGAATAAAATAAATAACTTCGTGTTGTTTTACAGCTTCAATAAGTTTTTCCTCTATTGTGTAGTTTTTAAAATAAAAATAACCTATCAAAATCAGCTGGTCTGTTCATACGCTGCTTATGACGCTTACAAAAGTAGAAAGACCTACTTTTCGCGTCATAAGAATAGCATGCGTGGTATGGATTTTCAACTTTAACCTTTGGGTTTAATATCTGCGATTACTTATTTAAGATTTTATTATAATAAAAAAGGGAGATAAATTATTTATTGTAATTATTAGTAATAAATTGCATTAATAATATAATATTATAATTAGGTGAGTCCAAGTATTATTTTTATATTCGCGTAATATTGATTGTTTCATTTATAGATTCGCTTCTTAAAAGTTGTTTAGTATCGTTTTCGATTTCAATTGGTGAAACGCCAACACTTCCATTATTGAGATATGAATTGTCTTCTTCGACTATTTTCTCTAATAAAATATCACCTGATGTATTTAAACCTGTAAGGGATTGATTAGATTATTCGATTATTTGTAATAATTGTATTTTTTGATATATTTACGTCCAACTATTGATCCATTGGGCACATGTTCGGTGGTAGAACTATTTACTAAAGCGACATCGGTAGTAGAACCGTTTCGTAAATTTTTTTGCAAAGCAACAGCCTTACGAGCATGTCGTGTTGTTAAGACTCCGGTTTCGACATCACGTTCCAATCGATGGCCAGATCGAGATCTGGTCAGTTGACGTTGTACATAATCTTCTAAATCTTCTTCCTCCTTACGACTTATTAAGCAATTTAATACCAGCAAAAATAGTCCCAATCCCAATGAAAATAGACCAGTGCATGTCACTTCATTCCACCAAGCTGAGCTAGAGCCTAAAATATTGGAATTTATTAATAACATAGCATATATATTTGTAACAATATTAAAAAGAAAAATCAACAAATAATTTATTAAAACTAACCAGTGTTAATCGGTTTGTTAATAGGTGTGTTCGACGTGCGTTACCGCGGGTGCCCGCGGGAAGCCAATCTTACCAAAAAGCGTTTCTTGTAACAAAAATTGGATAAATGAGAGCGTTCATGAGAGAGCAATTGTGTTTCTCATTTTACCAGAACTTACCCATACTTTTTGTTTGGGTAAAATGGTAAAATTGTCAAATCATCAGCTGTTGCTAATAAATTAGTTGTTTTGCATTTTTGAAAAAAATAAAGTTAAATAGATATTTGCCATTTCAAATACATTTATTATTTAAGCTGTTTTTTAATATGAATAAATTTGACGTTTATTTTTGGGTATGAAATGTGGTTTTGTGCGTTCGCATTTGTTTGGACATTTTTATGGCTTTGTGAGAGAATTTATTGCTTACTCTCATTTTACCAGACTTTACCCAAAATTACCTCGTACAGACCTAATATTAACTATATTTTTGAGAAACTATAAATATAAGAAAAACCCATTATAGATTTTCGTTCAATGTAACACTTTATAAATTTGATAAAGCAGTTTCATAAAAACGCAAATTAATGTCATTTCTTCATATTTTTGAAACCTTTCTTAAATATGATGTGAGCATTTTTAAAAATATTTGGCAAGGTTTATGAAATTCTTCTGCATATATGTATGTATATGCAGAAGTTTATTCAATATTTGTGAAGAACTTTCAGTTTGAAGTTGGAGAAGTTTTTTTTTTAATTTCAATTTATTTTTTTTGGAGTTATTTAAGAGAGTAAAGATGCAAACGTAATGAGATTCGTAAACAACAATGCTTTGCAACAGAAATAATTTGCAAGTTTTTTTTAATAAATTTGTTTGTGCAATTTTTTTTTATGAAATGAAGATTTATGAAACATTTGTCATAAATGTTAATGAACTGCATAATCATATCTATATACATCGGATATCTATATGGTCGGATAATTTTCGATTGGTAGGATGGTAGGCTAAACCTCATTTTGGTCGGTTTGAGACAATGTACTATTTTACTTTTAAGAACTTGAAACACTGGTAGCATAAAACTTTTCGGCAACGCTATTTACTTTTCAACAGACAAAAAACAAAACAAAATGTCAAATATTTCTCTGTAAAAAGCTTAAAAAATACTATAACCCATATGCAAAAAGCGCATAACAGCAACAAGAACAAAAGGAGTGTTGTTGTTTTTTGCTTTTTGTCAAATCTGTGTGAAACCACCACAATTGTAAAAGGTATTCTGTGTAATCGGTCTGTGCAAAGTAATTGTAACGGCTTTGTATTTGTTTTGGTAACAAGAAGCAAATAAAACTCAACTGTGAAATTTATGTGGTTTCAAAGCTTTTAAACTTAATTCTATTTTTATATATTTGAAAAATGGATAGGTATATTTTATTGTAACCTGAATGGTTACAATCTTTCGATTGGCTCCGAGAACGGGATGGTTTAGCATTTTGTATTGCTTGTTCAAACCAGATAATAAGCCACTGTGGTCATCTTAAGGCGCATGAAAAAACAACTTTACACATTCAAAGTTATGAAAGCCGAAAAAAGCAACTTACAATCGAAAACTTTTACGATAGTGAGCAACAAAGTCTAAGTCAACAGGTTAGAAATGCCGAACTCACACTTGTTAAGTTTTGCGTAGCACATAATTTACCATTTTTGCTAATGGACTACTTACCAGCCTTATTGGTTGAGTGTTGTCCAGATTCAGCTATAGCAAAACTTATTAAATGTGGTAGGTAAATGAAAATAAAAACAGAAGTTTTTCATTGATTGTTGATGAAACTACGGACGTAGCAATGAAGAAATATATTGTTTTAGTTGCACGTTTCTTTGGCGGTATTAGCTCTATAAAGGATAGTTTTGTCACCTTATTAGAGCTCACAAAGTCAGATGCCGTCTCAATTTTTCATCTTATAAAAAATTTTTTATCGGAAAACAATATTCCTTTAAAAAATTTGATTGGTTTGGCAACTGACGGCGCTAATGTCATGTCTGGTAACGTTGGTGGGCTTAAAACCTTACTTTGCAATGAAGTTGATTTATTTTACATTAAGTGTACGTGTCACTCTCTCCACCTTTGTTCAAGTTACGCATGTAAACAGTTTTTTTCCCATAGTTCTAAAAGAATTACTGAACTAAAAGAATTTCAGGAATACTGTTCTGTACCACCTCATAAGATACTAGGTGTTGCTTATACAAGATGGCTTTCTGTGGAGGGAGTTATTGCTAGAATTATAGAACAGTGGGATGCTTTGGTACTGTATTTTGTATCCTGTTTTTACGAAGTCAATGGTATAAGAGCTGCAGAACTCGCGGAAAATATGTCTTCTTAAGTCAAATGCTATTTTTTATTTTTGTCATATATACTACCCATAATAAATAATCTTAACAAAGAATTCCAGTCAGAAAGCTCCCGTTTGCCATATTTATACTCAAGTTTAAAGTCCAATTTTTTACTCATTTTAAGTAATTTTATAAAAAAAGATTTAATACACAGCGACACTAAAATCAATAATAAAAATAATCATATTAACGTTCTAAATATTTTTATTGGTGCAAAAGCTGAGATGTACATTAAAAAAAACCTTAATTCAAACGACGTTTTAGAAGTTAAACAGGATATATTGAAATTTTATATTGAGCTTCTAAATCAAATAAAATCTAGATTTGACTTTAAGCGTGAAGACATTAAAATTTTACAAATAATTACTCCTTCTAAAGTGTTGTCTAATGAAGATTTTCCTATATTGTCACTAATTCTTAAATTTTTCAAACTTGTAGATTGTGACCCCGATATTATTATTACACAGTGGAACTTGTTACGCTTATCAGAATTAAACCTTTTAGTAGACTTATGCCTGGTTTTCATTATGTCATATGAACTGACAACAAAAACTGACTCAAATGAATTCTCGTCATTTTGTCATCTTAAAAACTGACAATAAGTCGATAAAGCAGAGCGAGTCAAAGACTTATGTCAAATTTTGGTGTCAGTTGACTGACACGCCGTTTTCATTACAAAGGTAAAATATGATGCATAAACTTTTGGCGAGCGAACAGCTGATTAGAAAATATTAATTTGAGGTAAATAAAAAGTGGAAAAAAATTAAATAATAAAAAAGAAACAAATGTCTGTAGCTAGTGCGGCGCTTTGAGTTATTAAAACACTAAAGGGCTTGGAAAAATAAAAGAAAGCATTGAAATTTATTTTTCCAGGAAAAAAATAACAGCTTTGCGCTCGCCAAACAAAAAAAATTGACAACTTGTTGTCAATTTTATTTTAGATAAAAAATGCTGCCATATCTGCTGACATACTGAAATTTGACGTTTTCACTTGTATGTCATTTTAGAAGGCAGTTCGTGTGCATAACTGACCGCAACAATTTGGACAAATTGACATTAAAAATGACATAGTGAAAACCATGCATTAGATATAGATATATTTTGGAATAAAATTAATTCCATTAAAAACGGATTCAATCAAAAAAAACTTTATCTTTAATTTACTTTCGCCCCACATAGTTCCGCAGCTGCTGAACGCAAATTTTCAACACTTTTTTAATAAAAACAAAATTGAGAAATAAACTCGAAATAAGTACAATTAACAGTATAATGCTCTGTAAAGAACTCATAAAAAATAATGATGCACGCTATATGTGGTCAGCAAAAAGGTATTTTTCTAAAAAGTAAAAATTTTACATAATTGTACTTAAGCAGTTAATCCAAATTTAAGTTAACAAATTGTGATAAATTTTTTTATTATTTGTTATGTTTCAATGTATTATTAATATTACATATCGATGGCTTAATATAAAAAAGGCGTAACTCGATTTTTTGCAAGTTCAAAGGGGAAGATAAAAATACTTATGAAATCCGTAAAATTTTAGATATAAAAAAGTTTGCATCGATTTTTAATAAAAATATGCAACAAATTTTATTCTATAGCCCCCTAAAATTTTAAAGCAAGATGCATTTCGCATTTGTCTACCATAATAAACAAAAAAAAAACATTTTTAAGAAAAATTGAGTTACTCCTTTTTTATATTAAGCCATCGATATGTTTAACGAATAATTCTAGTTTATAAGCCTTATTAAATGAATTTTTATATACCTTTTGTTTTTGTTACTTTTTGTTTTTACTATTAGTTGCATATTGCAAAAAATTCCAATAAAATTATACTTTATATCAAAAAAACATATACATATATTTGTTTTTAAAAATTTTTAAAATTGGTCGGTTTCAAAGGATTTTGGTAGGTTTTGCAGACAATTTTGGTCGGATACAAAATTTTCAAACGGCAACCCTGATATACATATATAAAAAATTGTTGCAAGTGTGTTGTGTATTTATAACTCACGAACTGTCAAACTGATTTCGATTAAATTTTTAGGGTTTGTTCGTATCGTCGTGTAGATGGTTTATCTAAACTTTAGATAAACCATCTACAAGATTCTAAAGTTATTAGTGGACGCGTTCGTGAGTTACGACTTTTCATGTCCACATGTGATTTTGTCCATATAAAAAAACAACAACAAATACGTAGGCGCCCATGAGCGTGTGCGGTATGTATACTGTGTGCTGACTTCATACACACGGTAAATACACATTGTAGCTGTGAGTGAGTGATCATTTTAAGATTCTTTTTACACTATTGTATTGAATTGATTTACTTTTTTTTTCATTATTTTCAAATAAAAAATAAATAAAAAAACCAATAAAATTGATTCAATGTTAATATTCGTGCGTAGCGAAGCACGCCGGGATCCGCTAGTTTTATATAATCAAGAATTGATGACAAACCGTTTGTCATGAAATTTTCTGAGCATATTTTACCTACCTCTGAAAGGAACTATAGGCCATACTAAAACGTGATTGCACAAAGAGGCGTGACACCTCCCATATAACCCAAATTTTTAATTGATATATCTGCGGCTTCTTTAAAGGATTTCAAATAAAATTCTTCGGGATATCTTACATTTTTCTTAGTCACTGCACCAAAATCGGCAGAGTTAGGTCAAAGGGGTGTAGTAACTCCCATACAACCCAAAATTTTAAATTGAATTTTATCGGCTCCTGTATCACATATTTGACAAAAGTATTGACAAGAATTTTCTAATTATGTTTTTGAACTCAAAATTAAAAATTACCTTATCCTTTCTATTAAAGTTATTTGATTTTTAAGCACTGCCCCAAAATTGGTGGAATTTAAAAGAAGGCATGTGGCACATTAAATGAGATATTTCTCTGTCTGTTGAACGATTCCGAATAAAATGTTGTACGGCGTCTTAAAACAACTCCTAAAGCATTGGGTCAAATCCGTAGGATCTCACACACAATCCATTTTAAAAGCACTTCTATTGATATTAAGCTTTACCTCATTGCTTAACAACTGATTCACAATAATAACTGCTTCACAAATATCCATCTTCAGAATATTTTAAAGCTTTATATGTATTCCTACTGTAAAAATATACATTTTATTTGGCTTTCGTTATAAAAGTAAACAATTTGTAAAACAAATTGTGACATTTTCTATGTTTTTACACAGCACTTTAGTTTTTTTAACTTCAGCACCATATTAGACTGGGTGCGGCTTAATTCACAATTTGTACTAACTTCCCAGCAAAAACATGGCAATGAGAGGTCATCACTGTGTAGATTACCATGTAATGATAGGCTGTTACCTTTTGCATTTCTTTAAAATACGAACAAATGACCTATTGATAATGGATGGCAAAAGTACAAAATAATGAATTATTGGTAGTTACTGAAATAAGTACCAATTCGTATTTTTATTTTAATATTTATTGATTAATTTGTTTTGAAAAACTATACAACACAATAGAAAATTATCTGCTATAAAAAGTTATTTGCAAAATTTTTAAGATTTTAAAGGGTTTTTAATGTGAAATAGCATTCTATCTACATACATGTACATATAAACTTAATTTTTTTAATGCGAAAAGAAGATATTTTAAATATTATTTTTAAAATCAAAACACAAATTATTCATTCGATTTCTTTAAGTAAGAAAATATTACTTGAGTAAGGCCCACTATTGTTTTATTCACAGTAACTACTTTATTTATTATTGTAGGAATATCACGAATAATATTAATTAAGCGAATAAACTGGTAACTAGAGAAACCTTTTGTGTGCTACTTACTTCCTTAATTACTTGGTAATGGCTGTTTTACTGGGTTAATTTCAAAAATTATCTTATTTTGCGGCGATAGCACATTGTAACTTTAACTGCGAATTCCTTAAATATATATAAAATATATTAACTGTGAAATTTGTGCTAAACAAAGGCTTTAGTTAGTAATTTTTATGAAAATGACATTAAGTTTTATACAGAGTTTTCAATTATTCGACCCTTCGGTTAACCGGTTATGGCAATATTCGATAAATTACAAAAATTGGTTTTTCGGGTTGATTAATCGAAAAATTGGCGATTAGTCGTTTAATGCAAAATAAATGTATTTTTTCATAAATAAGAACAAAAAAGTCCATTCTTGTGAAATATCAAGATAAGTCTACTGCATTTGTTTATAAAGTGTTTGTTCAGGGTAATTCAAAGCATCCTGAGACTTTTTAAAGAATCATGCTTTAGAATCTTGGGAGTTTTTCGTATAATTTTTTAAATATAAAGAGCAGCCTCCACAATCGACTTAAGAAAATTTTCCAAAATTTTTGTAGTCAATAAAGCCTTTGAACACTAATATTCCTGAGGAGGAACCTCCTCACATAGTAAATTGTAACGATTTTTTCTGTTATTGCGCAATAAAAAAATTGAAATAAGCGAACTCTTAAATATTTTTGACAAAACAACTTGTTTCTACTTGACGTCTCAACTTTTTTAATTTTTTTTTTGATAAATTAAATTAAGTCAAATAAGTTACAAAATTTCATGTTATTTTTTAAGTTTTAATAATTTTTTTATGTAATTTTAAACAAAACTGTTTTTATGTATGAAAATGTATTTTAAGTTTGATTTGAGATCATAGGAAAAGTTTTTTCAAATGAAAATTTGTTTCTTATTTTTAATTTAAGTAAACATGGCGAATACACAGAAAATGTTATTAGACACTAACCGAATGGAATGCATTTTCTGGTCAGCTACGACTTTCATCAACATTCTTTGTGACGAAATACCAATTGTAAATATCTCTATTTAACTCACACATCAACGGAAAAAGCTATTTATGCTAACATACAGTTGATTTTTATCATTGAGTTTAGATGAAATTTACTAACTATTTTTGTGTTATTTATGTTCTCCTTTGTTTACCGTATGTCCAAATTAGCTATTAGCTAATATTAAAGACATGTGTTTTTAAAATTGTTTTATTATTTTTAATTTTTTACATATGTTTAACAGTTCTTTTTTAACCGTGCCAAGTTATATTTTAATAGTGAAGTTTATATTTTATAGTTGATCTTGTTAATACTTATATGTATGAAAATGTATTTTTAGTTTGATTCGAGATCATATCAAAAGTTTTTTCAAATGAAAAATTTTTTCTTATTTTTAATTTAAGTAAACATGGCGAATATACAGAAAATGTTATTAGACACTAACCGAATGGAATGCATTTTCTGGTCAGCTACGACTTTCATCAACATCCTTTGTGCCGAAATACCAATTGTAAATATCTATTTATGCTAAAATACAGTTGATTTTTATTATTGAGTTTAGATGAAATTTACTAATACTAACTATTTTTGTGTTATTTATATAACTTGGCACGGTTAAAAAAGAATATGTAAAAAATAAAAAACAATTTTAAAAACACATGTCTTTAGTATTAGCTAATAGCTAATTTGGACATAGGGTAAACAAAGGAGAATATAAATAACACAAAAATAGTTAGTAAATTTCATCTAAACTCAATAATAAAAATCAACTGTATGTTAGCATAAATAGCTTTTTCCGTTGATTTGTGAGTTAAATAAAGATATTTACAATTGGTATTTCGCCACAAAGAATGTTGATGAAAGTCGTAGCTGACCAGAAAATGCATTCCATTCGGCTAGTGTCTAATAACTTTTTCTGCGAATTCGCCATGTTTACTTAACTTAAAAATAAGAACAAATTTTTCATTTGAAAAAAACTTTTCCTATGATCTCAAATTAAACTAAAAATACATTTTCATACATATAAGTATTAAAAAGATCAACTATAAAATATAAACTTCACTATTAAAACTGTTTTTTAAAAAATACAATTTTAGAGTTGAAAGCAATTTTCTATTATTATTTTATAACATAATTATTGTCATAGTGCTTGTTAAGAAAATATCTAGCTACGTGTTTAATTCCAAAGGAGCAATATATAGGTTTTAATAGGTTGTTTCTTTACGCTCCGCCTATTCTGGAGGCTTTGGCTTTCGGCTTTTGATGAGAATTTTTGCTTTTTAAAAAGTTCACAGATACGTACAGTAGTGTTATAACTTTTTTACATATTTGAAAATACCAAAATTGACATATTATAGTCGAATAGACTATTAAAAACTATGAAAAAATACTTTTTGCTTTTTCGCTGGCGTCAAAAAAGTTAACGCACCAACTGCGATGAAGTTTTAAATTAAAAAAAAATAAAACCGTAGTTAACAATTAGGGTGGAAGGAAAGCTCCCGCCAACCGCAATTTTTTTTATTATTTTCATAAAAACAAGTAAAAAAGGGTTAAATTCGGCTGTGCCGAATCTTTGAATAACCTCCACCAATATCCTAAAAAGATGTTCTCTTCTGTTTTTGATACAAATAATATAAAAAAACTTTAAAAGTAAAATTATGTATGTGAAAAAATTTTTTGAGGTGAAAAACTTTTTTAGATGTGAAAAGAACTTTTTTGGTGGAAAAAAATTTAGAAGTGAAAAAAAAATTTTTTGTGGTGAAAAACAATTTTAGTGATGGAAAAATGTTTGAGGTGAATACAAAATATTAACTGCTAAGAAAAAATATGAGAAAATATGTTATGTACCAGTCGCTACTATGAAATTGTACTAAATTTGTATGGGCAATTTAGAGGCACCTTTACATTTTCACTAGTTTTTTTAAACATGGACTGCACAAAAAACACATTTTAAAGCATAGTTTTTGTCAAATACTCGATTTTGTTCCGGCTAATGGGAACTAGCTCTGCAGCTGAATATGCCTAATGGAGAGAATGCGCTTTCTGATGCGCCACGTATTGATAAATAGTTGCAACGAATGTTGTTTCTTTAAAAAATTGAAGTGTGTTTGTCTAATGGAGAGAATACAGCAAAGAAATTTATTTGTTAAAAAAGAACATGAGTTGTAACTATTTGTCAATAGATGGCCCACCAGAAGGTGCATTCTCTCCATTAGGCATATTTTGCTGAAGAGCTAGTCTCCATTAGCCATATTGTGCTACAATATGCAGTAGAATATTATTGATTTTCTATTTTCTTTGTAACATAAATGAATATTTGCCAAAAACTATAAAAATATTTATTTTATGTGCATATTATACCTTAATTTTTTAAATCAATATTCATTTAAATGTTTAAGAGCACCATATCGCACTTTATTCATCTGTATTTTTTTATAAAAGAAAAAATTAACATAAATATACATTTGTCAATCCCTCAATTCTCAAAAATACAAATGGAATTAAAAAAATACTATTTTCCTCTATGATAAAAAATTTTTTTGACATAAAAATGTGAAACAAATGCTTTTATTACGTATTTCGCCACAAAGAATGTTGATGAAAGTCGTAGCTGACCAGAAAATGCATTCCATTCGGCTAGTGTCTAATAACTTTTTCTGCGAATTCGCCATGTTTACTTAACTTAAAAATAAGAACAAATTTTTCATTTGAAAAAAACTTTTCCTATGATCTCAAATTAAACTAAAAATACATTTTCATACATATAAGTATTAAAAAGATCAACTATAAAATATAAACTTCACTATTAAAACTGTTTTTTAAAAAATACAATTTTAGAGTTGAAAGCAATTTTCTATTATTATTTTATAACATAATTATTGTCATAGTGCTTGTTAAGAAAATATCTAGCTACGTGTTTAATTCCAAAGGAGCAATATATAGGTTTTAATAGGTTGTTTCTTTACGCTCCGCCTATTCTGGAGGCTTTGGCTTTCGGCTTTTGATGAGAATTTTTGCTTTTTAAAAAGTTCACAGATACGTACAGTAGTGTTATAACTTTTTTACATATTTGAAAATACCAAAATTGACATATTATAGTCGAATAGACTATTAAAAACTATGAAAAAATACTTTTTGCTTTTTCGCTGGCGTCAAAAAAGTTAACGCACCAACTGCGATGAAGTTTTAAATTAAAAAAAAATAAAACCGTAGTTAACAATTAGGGTGGAAGGAAAGCTCCCGCCAACCGCAATTTTTTTTATTATTTTCATAAAAACAAGTAAAAAAGGGTTAAATTCGGCTGTGCCGAATCTTTGAATAACCTCCACCAATATCCTAAAAAGATGTTCTCTTCTGTTTTTGATACAAATAATATAAAAAAACTTTAAAAGTAAAATTATGTATGTGAAAAAATTTTTTGAGGTGAAAAACTTTTTTAGATGTGAAAAGAACTTTTTTGGTGGAAAAAAATTTAGAAGTGAAAAAAAAATTTTTTGTGGTGAAAAACAATTTTAGTGATGGAAAAATGTTTGAGGTGAATACAAAATATTAACTGCTAAGAAAAAATATGAGAAAATATGTTATGTACCAGTCGCTACTATGAAATTGTACTAAATTTGTATGGGCAATTTAGAGGCACCTTTACATTTTCACTAGTTTTTTTAAACATGGACTGCACAAAAAACACATTTTAAAGCATAGTTTTTGTCAAATACTCGATTTTGTTCCGGCTAATGGGAACTAGCTCTGCAGCTGAATATGCCTAATGGAGAGAATGCGCTTTCTGATGCGCCACGTATTGATAAATAGTTGCAACGAATGTTGTTTCTTTAAAAAATTGAAGTGTGTTTGTCTAATGGAGAGAATACAGCAAAGAAATTTATTTGTTAAAAAAGAACATGAGTTGTAACTATTTGTCAATAGATGGCCCACCAGAAGGTGCATTCTCTCCATTAGGCATATTTTGCTGAAGAGCTAGTCTCCATTAGCCATATTGTGCTACAATATGCAGTAGAATATTATTGATTTTCTATTTTCTTTGTAACATAAATGAATATTTGCCAAAAACTATAAAAATATTTATTTTATGTGCATATTATACCTTAATTTTTTAAATCAATATTCATTTAAATGTTTAAGAGCACCATATCGCACTTTATTCATCTGTATTTTTTTATAAAAGAAAAAATTAACATAAATATACATTTGTCAATCCCTCAATTCTCAAAAATACAAATGGAATTAAAAAAATACTATTTTCCTCTATGAAAAAAAATTTTTTTGACATAAAAATGTGAAACAAATGCTTTTATTACGTCAAACATTTGAAAAATTGACTTTAAAATTATGTAATAAGTCTACTAACAACATCTGAATGCATTATATTTTTTAAGTATGTAGTAACTTTAATATTTTTGGTAAATAAATTGATTGAAAGCCTAATCCAAAGCTATATCGCCATGGGGCAGGATATAGTTTTAACCCTGCTGTTAGGTTAAGCCCATTTGGTCCAATTTTTGGATTGTTTCCTTTGTAATTTTTGAACGGTGACATACAGTGACTTAATTTTTTAGCTCACGTGGTCTTTTTATAAAACCATGTTAAATACAAAAATTCAAGGTTCTGACTTAAAACAGGACTGAGAAAAATAAAAAATTACGAATCTTAGTTTAAGGGACCATTTGGTCCATAGTATATTTTCTTTGATTTTTTTTACATTTATTTAAAAAAAAGTACTTATTAGTTGGTTTTATAATAATTGTCATTGCATGATGAGCAACATGTTTTTCGGTTAGTTTTGCAAATGAAGCATTTTATATCAGACTTAGACTTGCAGCAACTACAAATTCCACGCTTTCGAGCCCCTGAATTAGAAGTATTATTTGAAGAGGCCACTAAAAATATGCATGGTGATCGTATTTCAGTCGATAACTGTGCTGAGAACTCTTGTTGAGGTAGTCTAGTCCCTTTCATCATATACGCGTTAGCCAGAGAAAGTGCTAGTTGCTGCAAAAACTCTGGTTTCCTGCGATTCCGATCAGCTGGAGCCCATGAAACGTCGATTTCAGAAAATATTATGTACGCATACAATGCGGATATATTAAGTATGTTTGCAAATACAATGTTTGGCCATCGATTTGTTTTGCGTTTTGTGCTGTAGGAACCAACCATTTGATCAGCAGTATCTACGCCACCTAAAAGAGATGAAGTTTTAGAAATTATAGGAGAACATAAAACTAACATACCTTTCGTTGAATTGTAAAACGAAACAATATCTGGTTTTTTCTTCAATACACTCTCATTAACTGCAACTGGGCAATATTGTTGCTCTGTTCTTGTGTCCGATGTATGGTACTAATGTCGCAATGCCATCGAATGCAAATGTAGAATGGTACAAAGGGAGTTTTTTGACAGTCAGCAATTTCGAAGGCATGAATGTTTTATTTTTGCGTACTGTTCCCACATATGTAAGTTTCCTTTCCTGAAGTTTTTTTACTAACTCCAAAGTGGAAAAAAAATTGTCGCCTATTATAATTTGCCCTTTCAAGCCTTCTGTTAAGTCCAATACAACGCGTTGCCCTTGGTCCTTTTCAGGCTGTGCATTTCTAGGCTTACCAAGGTATGGTTGTATTTTCCACACGTAGCCTAACTTAGAGTCCACCAATAACAAAAATTTCAAACCATATTTTGCTGGCTTTGATGGCATAAACTGTCGAAAAGCCCCCTGAATGCGACAAGTTAATCATCAATGGTGACTTTTTCGTGACAAATGTAAGACATTGGAAGAAGTTGTTGTCAACGGTCCTACAGTTCACGAATAGGAGCAAATTTATCGCTACTACGCATTTGTCGTCGACTCAAAACATCATCGAAACGGATCTCACCATTAATCATATGAAATGTATTTTCAAACATCATTGATCGGAAAATGTGGCGACCAAATTTTGCACCAAATAAGCCATGAACATCTTCATTTTTTTCACTTTCAGTAATAGATTTTATATTAGCCAACTATTTTGATGAAATAAAAAAACAAGATTATACATACCGACATACGCCTGCAAGAATAAGCACAACAATATGTGCGCGCACTGCGTCTTCATCAATATCTTTCCACTTGCCACCAAACTTGACCCTGCCGTACTTATTAGTATTTTCGATGATAATTCTTTCTATTGAAGGCGGACAAAACAACAAAAAAGCCGACAGAATGTCATTGCATCTGGACACTGCAAATCGAGTTGGTCCTTTTTGCGTTGAGATATTATTCTTAGCCGTAGCTCCAATAGGCTGAGGTAATGGAGTGGCACTCCAACCTATTTTGTTTTTAGCAATGAAAAACGGATCAACAGAGCTAGCTGCAGCTAGGACGAGTTCCCGTTCAATATCTGTTTCAGAAGAACTTGTTTCGCTATTTTCTGAAATATAATCAAATTCCGAATCTGAAATATCGGAGTCACTTTCTGCATTGAGCAGTTCTCGTATCTGATCTTCGTTCAAGCTTGCCATGTCGTAAGTAAAACACGTCTGAACTATTGAAAACAAGTCACAAAATGAACCAAGCAGTAAAAATATTGATGCCTCTTTACAACAAAAATCAAAAAAGGGGGATCCGACAGTTGTCTTTTACATATTTAATCTATGTTGATTAAAAATAATAAAAAGGGGCAATCCCACACTTGTTTTTTTACATTAGCTGTTAATGTTGAATAAAGAAAAATGCAAAAAAGGGGAATCCTATAATTGTGTTTTACATTAGCTATCCTGAATAAAAAAAATGCAAACAGGGGAATCCCTCAACAAATTTTTACATTAGCTGTGTTAAGTAGAGATTTACGCTGGCCACTTGATTTGCGTAGTTATTTTAAATTTACTGACGTGAGTAGTGCGCGAGTAAAGAAAAATTCGAGTGATTCCTGAGAGATTATAATATTTCTTGCGTGAGCGTGAGCCAAAATTTACTCACGCGTTCATCTCTAGCGTTGAGTAAAGCTTAAATTAATAATATTTAGGGAAAAGTGACCCAAAATAGATACAAATGTAAGATTAAATGGTTATTTTGTATGAATATTGAAGTATGGACCAAATGGTCCATTAACCTAACATTCGTAAGTTTTTTCTAACCTAACAGCAGGGTTAATATGATTTTGCGCCACCTATTCAAAAGTAGCGGCATTAAACCAATTATGCATTTTGGTCTTTCTTTATATATAAATTTCTTTGGTCCTAGCCATGGGGCCAAAGACATTTATACATAAAGATAGAGCTAAATGCATAATTGCTTTAGTGTCTATACTTAGCAGTAGATGGCGCTTAAGTTAATAGATAACAATACCCTGCGCCATGCCTAGGTCGCATGGATTTGGCTTTCAATTGTCTTAGTAACCACAGATATGAGATTTAATACATATTTAAAATTCAAGTACAGTAAGCTGTCACTAGCAGACTTATTTCAAAATACTAAAGTCAATTTTTGAAATGTTCGACGTGATAAAAGCATTTGTTTCACATTTTCTGTAAAAAAAACAAATTTTCATCGATCAAAATGGTATTTTTTCGTTAAATTTGTATAATTTTGAAGTATTGAGGCATTGGAAAATCCATATTTATGTTAATTCTTTCTTTCAAAAAAATAAATACACATACGAAAAATTGCAATACTGTGCTCTTAAACATCTAAATGAATATTGATTTAGAAAATTAAATTAGAATATACACATAAAACATATATTTTGCATAACTTTTGGCAAACATTCTTTTATGTTACGAACGAAATAGGAAATCAATAATACCCTGTTGTATATTGTAACAGAATATGCCTAATAGGGAATTTTTTTTTTCAGATGCGCCACTTATTGGGAAATAGTTTCAACTAATGTTCTTTCTTTAACAAATTAATGTCTTTGATTTATGTAACAGAACTTTTGTTATTTAGTTTTAGTAATGTTATTTACAGAGGTCTGCTCTGTTAGCGACTTTAACATTTTTACTAATTTAACAGAAAAAAAAAAATAGATACAGAAAAATTGTACCAATTTGTATGGAAAATTTAGAGGTATCTTCACATTTTCACTCATAACTTTTAAACCGCTTAACCGATTTTGCTCATTGTAAATACCAAACTGCTCTGGGTAAAAATAGGCAACCACGCTTGCGTCTTCGCGTCGTGATCGCCATTTCAACAGACAGACAGACGGACATCGCTAAATCGACTTAAAATTGCATAAGGATCACGAATATATATACTTTATGGGGTCTTAAACCTATATTTCGACATGTTACAAACGGAGTGACAAACTGATATATACCCTCACCATATATGGTGGAGGGTATAAAAAGATATTTTATATATAATATGCAATGAGATGGCGTTGAAATTTATTTCAATAAAATTTTTCAATACTTTGGCTTTGTTTATAAAATTAAATAACTTGTTATGATAGGAAATTAAATAACTTATGAAAAAAAAAAATATTTTATTGATTTAGAAAATGAACTTTATTGATTTGCAAAATAATCCAAGATAATGTTTTTTGTTACTAATACAACATTGCCCACTTCGTGGTACTATGTAAAAGATTTGGTTATAGCCCTAATGTACAGTGTCGGACAAAACTAATTAAACAGAAATATCATCTTTATTTCTTTGATTGTAGTTTAAAATCTAAAAATCATACAAATATGCTGTAAACGCATATCGGTTGATGGTGTCCTATTATTAAAAAATATTTTGTTTTAGTCACATTCCGTACATTTTAAATATATGGGGACATAATAAAAATGATAGAATCTTAGAGAATGAAGCGACACAACATACTGAACTAATATAACGATTTTTTTTTTAATTATTGAAAAATTTTCGTTGAAATGATGAAATTTTTTGTTAAATCGACATCGAATGATCTTCATTTATTGTTCGAACTATCATACAAAAATTTATTTTTTTCTCTAGAGTCCTTAGTTATAAGAAATATTAAAATTTTTTATATTATCTTTTATATAGTAAATTATAAAGGACACCAATGATCTTATCGCCAAAAAACAGTTTGTTTTAAGATTTTTTTCTGATTTTGAGTTCGTCAAATTAAAACTGCATGATGTATTGCAGTCATATTCGGGTGTTCCATAGGAATAGGATATATGAAGGACGTTTTTCTGATAATATTAGAAAAAAAATTATGATAATTCCTATTCGATGCCCTTTAATATGACACCAAGATTTTATCATTTGGTAAAAAAGCTACTTTAGATATGTGGGGTATGAGTTTTAACTGCTTTCATTGTTTCCTATGTTTCATTTAGTGTTCTTTTACAATTCATGTTTTCATCTTAAAAAAGTATTGATTGGATGGATGGGTATTAACCCGATGCTTATCTTTAAAATTACTCCTTTCCTTACTTCTGAAGCATAAATTATTGCCTATTTTCTATATGTTAAGAAGTTATTCAAATTATTTTAAAAATATAAGTTTTCACAGATTAATAGAAATTAATGAGAAAACAGTTTTAAAGAACTTTCATTATTTTTCTTTTTACTTTATACTTTTGTTTGCAGTTTGTAACTGAAATACTGATTTTGAAATTTAATTAATTTTGTTAAATTTCAATGAAGGCCAAAATTATATGCAAAGAAAAAAAATTTTTTCTGACAAATTCATGTTAAAAACCTGGAAATGGCTGACAAAATTCGTTTTCGGTTTATCTAAACCAAGTTTAACTGACATCCGAAAAACTCAGCCTGAGTTAACTAATAGTTAGTTTTTCCAATTCTGTTAATCGATTTACCGATTCTTGCATTAATCGCCTCTATTTCGGTTAATATCGACACAAATATGTAATTAAAAACTCAAATAATTATTTTGTTATAATAGGTCGAGTAACCGGTTCAATTTTTATATGGTTTATTTCTGTTATTATTTCTAAAATCTTCCTAATTGCTTTATCTTTGGGTAAGAATATGGGTTAGAATATGGCAAGAAATGCTTGAAAAAATGTTAACTAAAATAAATAAAATTTTTTTAAAATCAAGTAAAAAAAATTCTAATGTAAATTATAATTTAATGTATATCAAGACAAGGTTGCATTTGCTTTCAATGTCATAACAGACAATTGATATATTAACTCTGTAGGAATTCTGTCAAGAAAATTCTTTTAAAATCGGTTCCCAGCCAAACCTTTTCTAAAACATGTTCTGTTAGAACAAATGGAACCCGAACCCATTTACCTAGAAGTGGTTCTAGAAATTCCTGGTGGTTCTAGAAATTCCTGGTCAGTTTGTCATTCCGTTTGTAACATGTCGAAATATAGGTTTAAGACCCCATAAAGTATATATATATATATATATATATATATATATGTGATCCTTGTGAAATTTTAAGCCGATCTAGCGATTTCCGTCTGTTTGTCTGTCCGTCTGTTCAAATCGGCACAGCCGAATCTTTGTTTTTGGAATAATTTCAAACAAAAATTATCGGTGTTAAAACCGACAGAAAAATAGATTATAGGGGGCAAGAAGTTGTCGTTCTTAGATACAAACCATTGTCTATTAAATTATTGATCCAGGTTCTGAAAAATAATTCACTCCCAAAAATTTCAAGTTCTGAAGCTTTTCCGCCCTTAAAATATATTTTAAAAGCTAAAGCCTCAAAAATAAGCAGAGATTTAACAAAAACCCGTTAAAAATGTATATTTTGTTCCAATCAATCAATCACTCGCTAAGTATTTTTCTAACAAGAACTATGACGTTTTTATATTATAAAAATTGCTTTCAATTCGAACATTTTAGTTTCTTAAAGCGAACATTTAAAAAAAACTAAGTCAACAAAATCTTGGAAAATATCTTAAGTCGACTTATATGACTTTTTATTTGATTCGCATATTTTAAAATTACAAATTAATAGAAAACCTCTTCAACTCTAAAGCCCAAACCATATAGTGACAGTTCTGTCAAACTTTGTAAATTTCGCAAAAAACAAAACAATATTTTTTAGAATTTCTTATTGAATAGTGTTTGAAGGCAGCTCTTGTTTATTTAGAAAAATTTGTAATTTCTCGAAAATAAAAGCCGGCCTTATCGGAAAAATATCGGACTGTATTTAAGACTACATAAATGACATTTGCTAGTTTCAGTAATAGCTATGCTTATGTCGCAAGGATGCCGTGTAATAAGGCCATATGGCCTTTTTTCACACAGCATTGAAAAATTATGCCATATGTGAATTGGCATTATTGCACCTTTGATAATTTTCTGTGCAATATTTTCTAGTGTATTTGATTTCTTTTAATTACAAATAAAAAATACAATACAATAAGTTCAGTTAACAAATGGAAATGTGAATCGATTTTTAAAAATTGACAATATATGAATGTGCGTGCCATCCTTGATAATGAATGGCACGACAAATTGGGCACAACGCTTGGGAAGAAAAACGTGCTCATATAAACTAACGGTTCTTCATGCATAGCCAGTTGCCAGAAAAAAGAAAATGCTTCAATATGTTGAAGAGCAGCGATCAAAATGCAAAATGGCGCATAACTGTCGCGCCGGCCGCGAAGTCGCAGCGCCGGCTCCCTTCCTACGCCTGTACGCCATACCTTTTCAACGCTTGACAATAACAACTCCTTCTTTTGGCAATACATGTGTAACAATTCCAATTAATTGCATTTTACACTGGTATTGCATTATTTCCACTTGAATTGACAAACTAATATGAATTTTTATTTCACTCCTTCTGTGGAAATAAAGCCATATGGCATTATTTCTCAATGCGGTGTGAAATAAGGTCATATGGCTTTATTGCATATGGCTTTGTTACACGGCACCTGTCGCAAGCTATCAAAGTTGGATTTAGTTATTCCCATATAAATTTGACATAAACCAACGTTTAGTGTTACCGTTTTACATTACTTATCTCAAATTTGTATGGGGATTACAGAAGCCAACGCCAATAGCTTCCCGCATAAATACAACTTATGTGAAAAATAATGTGTATAAAGAGTTCAACCATATAGAAAAAATAGGAATCTGTCAAATTAAAGTCGGTAAGGCAGTGCCTTTGATATGATTTGCATTGGCCGAAAATACTAAAACCTAGAAATTAGGAAGGACTGAAACCCTGCAAAATGAGTATGGGTTCAACATTTAAAAAAAGTACAAATGGTTTATTAATAGGAATTTTTTTTTCAAAGAAATTTTCATGTAATTTTATAATTAATATAATTTTTAAGTTTTATTTTTTTTTTAATTGTTCTTTGTGGCGGCAAAATGTATTTAAAGGCTGAAAACCCCCCCTCTTTGAAGAATTCGATTTAGAAAATCTTTCCTTCTTTTTTAGAACTTGTTCACGCATATCTTCATCATCTTCTGAAGAACAAGATATTAATTCTCTCATAAAATTCTCTTCTCTTTCCATTTGCAAATTTTTGAAAACTTTAATTGTTTGACTTAGCATTAACTTAAATCTGCTATCTAGATATAATGCTGCAATCAAAAGTGGATTATTAATAAAGTGGTTTTCTCTTTAATATTTAAATATAATTCTTGTGAAAATGTTAGCTCTAATTTAAAACTTAGCCAGATTCTATAAAAATTGCCTAAAGTCATCTGTTCTTCTTGTATTTTCAGCGTTAACTTTTTAACAGGTAAAAAACTTCTACGAATTCTTCACAAATATTTCAAATATTATAATTTGTAGTTAATGCAGCATCGAATAATTCCGAACAAAAACTTCTTTCATAACTGGAATTCCATCTAGTTTGACAGTCTAGCACGGTTTTTTCAAGTTTAGCTTTTTAGCTAAAGAAGAAATTTTTGGTGTTCGGAATTTTTTGCAAATAGCTCTGGATTGATCAAGTATTTGCTTAAAAGGACTAGATATAGTGTCGAGCAATGCAAACTGGAGTGCAAGAGTAATTTTTCTATCAAACATTTCTCACGCAATGAACAGCAAGTATATTTTTTTTAATTTTTGAACACGAACCTGGTTATATTTTTGGGTGCAGCGGGTTTGGCTTCAAAGTTTTTATAAACAATGAACCTGAACCTGTTTGGGTTCGGGTTTACTTTCACTGAACATGTGTGGCCACACTTTCTTTTTAAAGAGTTCTTAGATTACTGCTAAAAAACTCCAAGATTCTATTGGATAATATGATCTATATATATCCTTTTGGGTTAAAATAATTACACAGCGGTGTGATCATAACAAATTAGAAATAAATTATGTTTATTTTACAGCCATAGAAAACGGAATTATTAAAAATGAAAAACAGTATTTTACATTTTTCTAACAAAAAATTCAAATACAAAATGATTACATAAAATATTTTACAGTGTTCTTACTTAACAAGTATTATTAACATTTTGTTCAACACCCCTTCTCAATTTGCTAAATAGACAAGACCAATCATTTTTCTGAATTTAGAAATCTTAATATTTTGCAATGGCTTTGTTAAGAGATCTGCCAACATTTCTTCAGTAGAACAATACTCAAATTTAACTTCTTTGGATTGCTTGACTTCACGAATAAAATAATATTTAACATCTATGTGTTTTGTACGAGGATTAATTTTTTCAATATCTAAAAGTTTCAAACAACTTTGATTATCCTCCTTTAGCGTAATATTAGTAATATTTAGATTCAGATCTTTAAATAATATTCTTAACCATAGCAACTCTTGAGTAGCCTCCGCCAATGATACAAATTCTGCTCCTGTAGAAGACAGAGTGACATGCTTTTGTTCTCTACTAGCATATGAAATTGTTGCACCACCAAGTTGAAATACGTATCCACTTGTTGATTTTCTTCCATTTAGATCACCAGCAAAATCAGCATCTGCATATCCAATTAATTTCATAATCTATACAGAGTTTGCAATTTTTCGTACCAACTAAATATTTGAAACCTCGTTTAACTTCATTCTAGTCTCTTTGTGTAGAACATGATACCTTACGACTAAGAATTGAAATAGCAACAGTTATATCCGGCCTTGTATTATTTGATAAATATAACAATGATCCAATAGCACGTCTATATAATTAGTTTGATTCCAATTGATCATCTGATGATAAATTTTCTTTTATATAACCAACATCTAATCATCCTTAATCTTTTGAAAAGCTTGGCTTTTATTTGTTAAAAAATATATAACACAGTACCTGGTATGATCATCAATCATCGTTAAGAAATATCTATTTCCACTTGGAGTAACCTCTTGCATAGGTCCACATAAATCAGCATGTACCAAATCTAAAATATTTGCTGCTCGATTTTGCGTCATCTTCGGAAATTCTTGTCTAGTAATTTTACCTTTACAGCACGCATCATAAAAGTCAGAACATTCACATTTTTTAATTTCACGTTTGAAACTAAATTGTTATCAACAGCATATTTAATAGTCTTCATATCACGATGACCAAATCTTCGATGAAATGTGTGGATACATTCGGCTTCATTTGATTTTATCAAATTTGCTTGATGATCTTGTTGAAGAACATACAAATTGTTGACTAGTTTAGCTATTACCAAAATTTCTTTACCTTTCGAAATTTCAAATCTGTTGTCTTTAAATAAAACTTGCAAACCATTTTTTTACCATTTTTGACACAGAGAGTAAATTGCCATCCAGTTCAGGAACAAATAAAACTTTCTTAATTTTAAATTTCTTACCATGACTGTAGATAAAACCTTCACCAAAACCTTTAACACATATCTTTTTACCATTTGCTAGGTAAATATCACCGCGATCATCAGTATTCAGAGTTGTAAAGAAATCTCTATTGCTGCTCATGTGAGAACTTGCACCAGAATCTACGTACCATTCATTTTGAAATAATTCGTCACCAGAATTCAAACAATATTCTGTATCACTTCCATCACTACAATTGTTAGATGTTTTCTTGGCTTTAAATTTCGATGTTTTATTATGTAAAGTGTTCTTATGACGACAATCACGCAGGATGTGCCCAGCTTTACCACAACCATAACACTTTTCGGTTGATGAATTTTGTAGCTTCAGAGCTAGATTTGAGGAAATAGATTATTGATCACCATCTTGTTTACGTTTATATTCTTGTATTAGTTTTTCTTTAACAAGATCCAATGTTAAATCCTCGTCTGATCGCACTTCTAAAGCAGTAATAATAGCATGGTATTTATCCGGCAAACTTCCAAGTAAAAATGCGACTTGAAGATGATTAGCTAGTGGCTCACCTAAACCATTAAGTTTATCGACTGTTTCAAGCATTTCTGATATATGTGGTCAGTTTGTATGTAACTTTTTGGCATTTTCTTTTAATCAATAGTTAACACGAGTTGCAACTTTTCAGTATGAAATTAATTTTTATTTGAAATTGCCACCCTCGGCACTAGTTCTATGGAATGGTTTGAGGAACAGTTCTAGAACCTATTCTTTGTATGGAATTCTCACGCTCTGAACTAGTTCCAAGCAAGGAGCATAAAACTAGATCGAATTAAAAACTTATATTTTAAGTTATAGTGGAACAGTTTCAAGAGCTATTATTCCAACTTTTTGAAAAAATATATTTTTTACGAAAATAAGATTCGTCTAAAATATTTGTTTAAAAACATTTATAAAAAAATCGTATGCATTTATTTGTTAGATAATATTATTTCGAGGAAAAATATTCCACAAAAGTCGAAGCGGTACCCTGGACGAAGCAATCTTCATTACGAAAATACAGTGTTGGTCAAAACTAATTAAACAGAAATACCATTTTAATTTCTTTGAGTGTAGTTTAAAAACAAAAAATCATACTTATATTCTGTAAACGCATATCGGTTGATGACATCATTATTATTAATAAAATACTTTGTTTTATTTTCATTCATTCATGAATTACTCAAATTTTTCGTTTGAAATTATGAAATTTTTTGTTAACTCAACAACGAATGATCTTCAAATAATGTATTATAAAAAAAATATTTTTTTAATATTCTTTTTTTAATATACTTTAATATACATCATAATGCAAATTTTTTTCTCAAATTTATAATATTTGTCAAATTAAAACTTCTATATTGTAGTCAAAATTACTACTATTCTAGAATAAGGACATTTGGAATGACATCTTTTGAAGGATATAACAAAAATATTTATATATGTAAGTAGTGTTTACTATGACTCCAAGGCTTTATCATTCCTTAAAAAGCTACTTTGGTTATATGGGGTATAAATTCTTGAATAATTTTTAAAATTAATTCAATACTGTTCGAATGAATATATTAGTATATGAAAATGTAACGTTTAAAACTTATGAAAAAGGTAAAACTTTGGAACTTATCTAAATTTTGATTCAGATATAAATATAACATTTGGGATAGTAGAGATACAGAGGCTCTTTAAATATAGTTAAATGCAAACTATATACAACCAAACAATTTAACATAATATCGGCACCTGTTTTATGTATACAAACAAATTTTTTCTGTGTATTTTAATATACATTTTTGTAAAAAGTACAATTGAATTTTGTTTTAAGTTCCAAAAATATAGTCTGCCAAAAATCTCAAAAAGCTTTTATTTAGAGGTAGCACATCTATTGCTATTGCAGTTTAAAAATTGTACTTGTGCTATAATTTCCCAATAAGCATTGAAAAGTTAAAAATTCAAGTGCTTTAAATATTGCTTGTATTGTGCTTTATTTAAAGTGTGTTTTTACAGTCAAAATGAGCTTAATAAAAATAAAAATAATTTTTTTCATGTTTTTCGTTTATTGTCAATATTTAAAATAAGATTTACAATTTTCCTGTGAATATTTTTATAAAATCTGAATTTCTTCCATGGATTTTAACGAAAAGGTAAGCCACAATTATTTGGAGTTAATTTCTGTCCTTCCCTCATCTCTTTTCTTATTTCAGAATGATTTTACAAATTTCTACGCTTCTAAATAAAAAAGGATTAGTAAAAAAACATCTTAGGTCAAAAAATCAATATTAAATATACAAAACTAAAATTATAAAAATGTATGTAAAAGAGTTAATAAATTGTACTAAAACTTATCATTACCGTGTTTTTATGGCTTTGCTTAAACTTGAAGTTAGGGCTTGAAAACATGTGTTATTATTGTGTTGTTTGAATTCGATTCGAACTGTGATTCAAGGTTTGAATTAAAGTATATTCTCGCTGTAATGTTCGACTTGAATCCCAATGTCCGTTTTGCAGGAATATGCTATTGAATCAAAGTGTATTTAAAGTATAAATCAAGGCTTAAAATTGGAATAATAACTTGAATGATTTTAGCTTTAACTCCAGCAAAAATGTTTATTGGGTTTTAAATTAAATTAAAGTTGAGAAAAATTAAATATAATTACACTGTCCAACAGCATTTTTGGAACAGAATAGCGACCCTATAATTCTGAAAGGGTATGTTGAGTAGATCATTTTTGTAGAACAAACTTATGGTCCAGCACGTCTGAGTATTTTTTTACAGTGGGTAAAAGTTTTCATTTTTCGGTCGAAGGGAGCATTATACTATATGAAAAAAATGCTGTAAGTTAATGTCTGAGAGAATTCTTATGGTCAGAGTTGTATTGTGGAATTGTATGAGGATTATTTTTGTGGAAGATCTTAACCCTCTAACTGGTCTCTTAATGGGTCAATTTGACCCTTTTTCGAGAAAATCAAGAGAAAATCAAAAAATATCCTTTAAATAAGGACATTTAAGGATTAAAATATTCTACGAAAATGTTTGCCGGAAAATTTCAGTGGGGGTCACCAAAGACACCAATGTTGTAAATAAAGCTCTTTACGCTTAATTAGTAAGATTATACACTAACATATACAAAACAGGTAAAAACACTGAGTTCTCGCGTCTAGTGCAGTTTTACTGCACAATGGAAATCAGCATCCATCAATACCGGTTGCGTATTCTACAAAAAAGGAGGAAACATACGCAAATATTTCAAATCTCTTAAATAAAATTGAATACTATAAATATAAATGGGAAGTATGCGCAGACTTCAAAATGATTGCAATATTGACTGGAATGCAAACAGGATACACAAAATATATGTGCTTTCTTTGTAAATGGGATTTCGAAGAACGTAAAGAAAATATTATTGGTGACAAATGAATCCCTTGTCCCAAAAGATAAGGTCATACTTCCACCGCTGTATATTAAGTTGGGCGTGGTGAAAAATTTTATTAAAAGCTTAAATACACAAGGAAATGCTTTCAAACAATTTTCCCCAGATTATCTGCAGCAAAATTAAAAGAAGGTAAAATACAGTTTTAAGAAATAATTTCTTTCATTTAATGTAAATTACCTTTTCTAGGAATGCTCGTTGGACCCGATATAAGAAAATTATTACAAGATGAAGAATTTTATGGTCATCTATCGGATATGCAAAAGACAGCATTTGACTTTATGCAGCTGGTTATATCAGAATTCCTTGGAAACTCAAAAGCACAAAACTATGCAGAAAATATTGAAAGCATGCTAATCGGTTTTAACAATATTGGCGTTAAGATGTCACTAAAGCTGCATTTTCTGCACTCTCATCTCAATTTTTTTTAAAGAAAACCTTGGATGAACAGGGTGAAAGGTTTCATCAGGATATAAAGGTATTGGAAGAAATATTCAAAGGGAAATCCCAAAGTGTAATGCTTTCTGAATACGTATGGGGCTTGTACAGAAACCTTGACCCATCGGAACATTGACGTCAAGCTAAATACAGAAAAGCATATTAAGTTTAATCTTCAATCCATTGTCATACTACTGCTATTTCCCAATTCCCTTTTACTCGAAAATTTGAAGCAAAAAAATAAATATGTATATACTATAATAAACCACTATTAAAACAAAATTATAATTTTTTTATAGAAGTTGGCGTGTAATTTTGCCAATTAATCGTAAAGAGCTTTATTTACAACAATGGTGTCTTTGGTGACCCCCACTGAAATTTTCCGGCAAACATTTTCGTAGAATATTTTAATCCTTAAATGTCCTTTTTTAAAGGATATTTTTTGATTTTCTCAAAAAAAGGGTCAAATTGACCCATAAAGAGACCAGTTAGAGGGTTAAGATCTTCCACAAAAATAATCCTCATACAATTCCACAATACAACTCTGACCATAAGAATTCTCTCAGACATTAACTTACAGCATTTTTTTCATATAGTATAATGCTCCCATAGACCAAAAAATGAAAACTTTGACCCACTGCAAAAAAAAACTCAGACGTGCTGGACCATAAGTTTGTTCTACAAAAATGGTCTACTCAACATACCCTTTCAGAATTATGGGATCGCTATTCTGTTCCATTCAAAAAGTCTTAATTTGTTGGACAGTGTTATTAAGATCGCGCTAATCATATCGAATATATTTTTGAGTGTTAATGTACACACAATATGAAATCAAAATTAAATTCGCGTATTTTGAGAAAATTTCATACAAAAATGTTCCATTTTAATCAAGAAAGTTGCTTATATTTGCTTCTGCGGAAAATTCGTTTTTTAATTGATTATAAGTCCACGGATATCTTCTTATGTGAAGGGGATTTTTGTTAACAATTTAATTTTAATACGCGAGCAACTAAAAAAAAGTCAAATTTTACGTTTAGATACAAGGATATCCCTTCAAAATTAAAAACAATATTAATTCTAAGAAGTTAGATTTTTCGATAGCAACGTTTTTATATAGTTAGAAAAATAACAAAAGAAAATCGAATTTTGTTGAGTTTTCAAAAACTACGAATAATTTAAAAACCACAAATTTGTTTTTAATTTGGATTGCAGATTCGTAATTCATAAAAATTAAAATCAGATTTGAGAAATATACTCATATAAGGCGATAGAAAGTTTAATTTTTACTTACATCTTTTTAAAAAATTTTGATATTTTGACTAAAATATGTAAAGGGTGGTCTAACCGTAATGCACGATGTTAATCGCAAATAAAACAAAAAGTTTTCAGAGAATTATCTTAATATTTTTCATTATGACAGAAAGGTATATGACAATTATGTGTGAAACAAAATATCGGCCAAATGCTTGACACGGCTTCGGTAGAATACCTCTATCCGATGGTCCATATTTTCAATGACTCTGAGACATAATTAAGGTTCAATGTCGTTAATTTGCGAATTATCTTATCCTTTAGCTCTTGAATTATTCTTGGCTTATTGACGTACACTTTTTCTTTTAAATATCCCCAAATAAAGAAGTCCAATGGTGTCAAATCACATGATCGTGGCACCCAATTAACATCGCCACGTCGTGAGATAATACGTCCATTGAATTTCTCGCCCAAAAGAGCCATTGTTTCGAAGAAGTAGACGCCACCAGCCCATACACCGCGCTAAACAGTCACTCTTTGTGGATGCATCGGCTTTTCAACAATCAGTCGTGGATTCTCATTTGCCCAAATGCGGTAATTCTGTTTGTTAACGAATCCACCAAGGTGAAAGTGTGCCTCATCGCTGAATATGATTTTCTTTGTAAAGTCACCATTCACTTCTGTCTGTTCAGCCAACCATTCGGCGTAGTGACAACGGTTGAAATGGTCAGTAGGCTTTAACTCTTGAGTCAATTGAACCTTGTAAGCGTGTTAATTCAAATCTTTATTCAAAATTTGCTTTGGTGATGTTCGTGAGATGTTCAATTGTTGGGCACTACGACGAGTCGAGGTTGACGGCTCTTCTGCCATGCTATAGCGAACAACAGCATTGTTTTCCGCAGAGCTAACTGGGCGAGTATGCACACGTGTTTTCACATTTCCTACATACCAGGTTTGCTGAAATTTGCGCACAATTCTCCCGATTGTGGACACATTTGGTCGATTATGCTGATCAAAAAAATCACGAAATTCATTTTGATTTGAACGCCCATTTTCGGAAAAGGCTTCAACAATCTTAATCAATTGTGTACCTATCCATGGTTGAATTTGTCAAACACTGAAAGAAATGTCAAATTAAGTTGGGCAAAAAACTTGACGTTTAGGTGTGACTCACAACATCGTGCATTATGGTTGGAGCTCCCTATTATTATGTATAAATTTTAAAAAATCGCGAACTACTTTAAGGTTATTGTTTTTTTAATTTTGTTCTGATATTCCTTTTATGCACATTAATTAAGACTATATTGGAAACTTTTGCTTAAAAAAATTCAATTTAAAGTCAACCCTACTTTTTGTAAAAATTACTCTAACGACAAATTACTAATTCTTAAAAGTACCCTTTTTGTGCTACCTCTAAATATAAAAAAATTTTGCTCAAACTTGGCACAGAGAGTTTTTAGACAATAGGGATTAGGAGCAACATTGTGGAGATTGCGAATTCAAACTTTCATGTTTTTTGGACCACTCTAATGGACAGGTTCAGTACAATTTATAGAATTTAAGCTATGTTCTAATTTTTTTTCTCATTCAATATAAAAAAACTGGATATATGCTTCATATTATTTTGGTAGTAACAAATACAAATAGCTACAGGGATATTTGTTTCCAGAACAAAAAACTTTCCCAAATTAATTATATTTTATAAAATCACTAGCATTGACGGGAGACTTGCATTTGAAGAGCCTAATAATCACCCAATTTATGATCCTTTATCACCTGGGGCAAGCCCGGGATTTAGTATATCTGACCAGATCTTATGTGTTATAAATATGACTATCGAAACAAGTGTATGACAGAGGGTTCAGAAAATATTACATTTTTACAATTTTTGATACTCGTTTTACTCTCAAAAAGTTGTCATCACTGATTATATTATGTATTTTCTTCATGCCTTAAATTCAAAATAAAAATATATGTAGTTCAATCGAATTTATACCTTCTTGAATAAGAATTTTAATTTTTTTTTAAGTTTTATTGTCCTCCAACAATCTTAATGAGAAAGCAACTTACTGAAAACATTCCAGGACATTGTTTCATCAGGTATAATACCAGCACCACATAAAAATACTCCGAATACAATGAACACAATACCAATGTGCAACATGCCGATACTGGTCACAACCTATAAATATTTATATAAAATTAGTATTTTAAAAAACAACTTTAAAAATGTACATGAGACTAATGAATTGAGGGATCTAATAAATTGATTATTTAATAGCCATTGCATTGTTATCAATTGTTAGGAAATAATTTTCATTACCATTTTTTAATTAATTGATAATGACTTGAGGATTGTATTAATTTAAGGAGTTCACAAGGTGTATGTACTAAGTGTTGTATTAAAAAAAACAGAGCTGCTAAAATTTTCATCTCTCTATAACGACGATTTTCTGTTGGTGATTTTTTTGTTAGCACAATTATACATAGGTACAAATGTTGTATCGTATTTTATATCATCAATGGTTGTATAATTTAAAAATTATATTTCAACAACTCTGTTTCCAATGGCACAATACAATACATACAACAAATAGTACACATAATTGATTAATCACAATGTTTTTCAAATTCATTACCACTAATAATCCAACAATAAAAAAGGTAATAGCCAATGACAGCAAAGCTTTTCAAAAACCACGGATACAAATTTTGATATGATGTCTAAAAGGTTGGGCCGTTCCCAAATTAACAATAAAGTGATATTTTATAATAATGACAATATTTTTAGTATCACATTGCATATAGTTCTTTATAAACTAGCACGACCATATATAATCATATCGGTCAGTACTTACATTTTGATTAATTTTGGATAGTTTCTGTTCTGAGTCAGAAAAATACAAACGGAAAAGCGCTGACAGATAATATTTCGTCATATGTGATGTGATTGAGTTATATCTGACTTTGAATAGTCATATTAACAAGTATATTATTATATACAACTGCATCTGATAATTTTTTGAGCGATTTTTCTACGGTAATTGATATTATTATATGTCCCTAAATTATTCCGACCTATCACATGACACGTTCTGTGACTGGTCCACTGAGACAGAGACCGATTCTTCTATTTGAAAGGGACTGGTAAATTTTACGGGTGTTAATTGCGCTTTGTGACTGTTAAAGGACTAACGCAAATAAATCTGTCACAGAACTAAGGCAAATGAATCTGTCACAAGACTAACGAAAAAAACAGTCACAGAAGTGAAGCAAGGGGCTCACCATGATTGAGTCTAAAAATACCATATGTAGGGGTTCAAAGGACCTTATTTTTTAAAATTAGGGTAAGGATTAAGGAGATATAGAATTAAATTTTTTTTAAAACACCAAATCCACTTTAAATCATAACTTTATACCGCCATATATTTTAAATGAGTACTACGATTTTTTTAAATAGTTACGAGATATGGAGGTTTAAAGTATAAAGACATGGGGAACTCTTAAATTAAATAGTTTTGAGCATACTTGAGATTTTTTCATTGAAATTTCATTAGCATTTGTCCTACTAATGCTAATGAAATCAAAAAAAGCATTTGTGTACAAAAAGTTGCGGATGTTTAAATTGCTTTACATAGACTGTTTTTTTAAATGGATCCCACGGATCTTTCCCGGACCTGGCCTATTTTTATTATCGCAGTATTTTAATACTCTAGAAGAGCAAACATTTTGCCCGTTTTGAGCTATCTAGATTATTTTTCGAGGTATTCGCCATTTTGTATCTCGAAAACTAAGCGAGACAAGGCAAAACGATAAATTTTGTTCTGGTAGAGTATCGATATAATATATTTTTTTAATTATTTGTAATTATTAATTGCAATGGAATTAAAAAACATTACCATTAATCAATGAAATCAAACAACTAAAAGCATTATCATAATTTAAAAAAATGGTAATGAAAATAATTTCATTACAATTGAGTTTGTACCAAAGAACCTATTACAATTTTTCCCCTGGACTTCTTGAGCCAAGAAGGGGTTCATGTGTTTTTGCTAGAGTATTCAAAAACCGAAACCGAAAATCGGTCAACCGGTTTCTTTATTTTTGAAAACCGATCGGTTTCGAATATTTTGTAAATTCGAAGAAAACCGAAAACCGGTCTTTTTTGTTCGGTTAACCGGTTTTTTAATTACATCACCAACTGGGTTACTTGGTCTCTTTTATTTTTTCCGAACACTTATAATCGTTTGTTTGGTTATGAAGACCAACTGGGTTACTTGGTCTCTTTTATTTTTTCCAAACACTTATAATCGTTTGTTTGGTTATGAAGATTTAGATGTAAGTCTGATAGATTCCGATGAAGACTTAACTTTGGATATTCCAAATTCAAATAGTTTAATTTTTTTTTTTTTTTTTTTAATTAAATCTTCATTTACATAACCGAGCCATTAGGGCCTTATGTGGTTAATTAAAGCTACTATCTTAATAACAAACTTCTAGAAATTTCTGATCTAAATAACACAATAAACAGTATTCAAAATCCTAAAAAAGAGACTGTACAAAATCATTCATTATATGATGATTTCATATATCTTGATAAATGCGACAAAAGAACTGAAAAGTTGGAAAATTTATATAATTGTCTTTTGACTATTTGTCCAACATTTCCTATTAGTGAAAGAGTATTTTCCACTTCTAGCTTTATCAAAAGCAAACAAAAAAAATCGTCTTAAAACGAAACATATAAATTGCATATTATTTCTAAAATATTATTTTAGAACTGAAAAATAGATTTTCCTTTTACATATTTAAAATGTAATATTAAAAAAACTTATTTTATCAGGCTCAAGATCATAATTGTTTAATGTTACTAACGAATAGTAAACACTAATTTATTTTATTAAATGAAAAAAATTGTAAGGATCAGCAGTAGAGGGAGTGCACACTTTCGACCCGAGTTCGGTTCGTTAGTAACATTAAAAAATTATGATCTTAAGCCTGATAAAATTAGAAATATATAAATAAAACAGATAGATCAAATAATATACAAAATTTACACCTAAAAAAACTTATTTGATGCCAAACGTTCAAATTACTAACGTACCTAATTTTACCCAATTTACAAACTTAATGATCTGTATTCATTTGATATGAATATAGTTTTATAATATTAATTTTAAAGATATGTTAAAAAACATTAAAACCAATAAATAAAATGTTGAAATGAAATACAATTAAAATATATTATAAAATATATTTTTTTTCAAAGAATGTATTTTTTTTATTTTTATTACTTTATATATTAAATTTCTTTTTTTTTGTTTGTAATTAAAAACACAAATTATATAAGCTTTTTATTCAAATTAAAAAAAAACCGGTCGACCGGTTTTTTCTGCAAAAACCGAAACCGAAACCGGTTTTTTTAAAATTCGATTTTTCGAAGAAAACCGAAACCGGTTTTTTCAAAAGGCCGGTTTTTTGAATACTCTAGTTTATGCAAACTTTAAAATATAATGCATTCTTTGTCGGCAGAAAGAGAGAATATGATTGTATTGGTGTTTTACACCGTAAGAAATTATTTTATCTTTACAGATAAATAAATGAATGAATAAATTAATAAATCGATAAGAGAATATCCGCATTCATTGAATTAAAATAGTTCGTGGTTTTGTTTACCCTATTATAAAAAATAATTTATAATAATGATAATAATAATTTTTTGATTGCATACAAGGCACTCTGCCTCATTAAATATATTTAAAGAAAATAAAAAAAATTCTTCGCATTTAACGTTCCACATTTTTAATATAAAATGCAAACGAAAAACAAATAAATACCTACAATAAAAAAATACCTATAATATATTTATAATTTTTAGATTGTACTTTATTTCTTCAACAAAGTGGCATATACTTGCTCTGTTGAAAGTTAGCGTACTGAATGAAATAATTATATTTTTTGTGCTCTTAGCTGTGAGATCTGTTGATATTCGTGTAGTGTACGTTTAAATTGCCGATTGTGTTCGGCCCCTGAGTGCTATGAGTGCGAATCACTGTTTTATACACGTAGGTTTTCTACCTCAGGAATATGCACTACATAATCCTAAGGTAAACTTTAAAGTTACGATCATCTTTAATTTTGAATGTGTAATTTTTTTTTAAAAGAGTCGTAACAATTGGTGTCAGAAATGGGATTGCAATGTATTAGCCGCCATTAAATTAGAGGAGAAAAAGAATAAATGGAGGTTAATACCCGTAAAACAGATGGCAACATGGAGTTAAGCGCAATGTTGGCCGCTATGATGGAAAAGATAGAAACTTCTAGGGCAGACAACATACTATTTTTCGTATCCAAGATGAATGGATCAGCAAAGAGAGAGCTATAGAAGTGATGTTGGCATTAAAGTGTGCCAATCACCTGCAGAAATAATTATGATGGAATAATGGTGGCATAATGGTGGCACTGCAACGAAAGTCTAGTGGCGAACATAAACAAGAAATATACTGAATGGAACTAAGAGGTAGACTGCAGAAAGCAAACGAATCGTTACAACACTTTGCGACAGAAATTGAGAGGTTGGTGCAGCTGACTTATACAGGCGAGAATCATTCATTCTTAGATAAATTCAAAATTGATGTGGACTTTCGCGCGTTCATTTACAAATAAACCTGCCTCTGTTTATGTTAAGGTAAATGTGAAACTAACGATTGCCAACATAAGCGTCAATGCCGTATTTATTGTTGCCGATATTGTGGACGAAGTAATCATTGGATCAGATTTCACGATTAGTCACGGCATTAATCTGCATATGGGACAAAAAGTTATGATTTGGCCAATGTTTGATATGAACGAAACCAACAGTCATCAGAAACTACCACCACAGTCAGAAACTTTAGTATAGGTGCGCATGAAGGGAGATTGTGAGGACAACAGCTTGTGGGTGGTAGAACCAACAGAAATAAAAACTGACCTTATAACAGCAAAAGCCCTCGTCAAAACCAGCAAAGTCAGAAGAGTTCCTGTAAGAATGCTTAACCTTTATGTACTGTAACAGAAGCAATAATCAATTGCGAAAATAGGCCTCGCCGTTTTAATATGTCCATTGAAGATCAAAAAATGCTAGCAGAATATGTGGAGACATGGTTGAAAGAACTGACGGCCTGATAAAAATAAATCCAAACAGTTAATTGGGAAAAACGCCTCAGTCTTCTTTAGAATGATATATAAGATTGTTTAAACCATGGCTTGTTTGAGGGTTGGGTGATGCATAAGGAGGCTGACGATAAACTGGTTGCTCAGGTCGAAAGTGTACACTTCCTCTAGCGCTCACAATTTTGTCCTTTTAAAGAAATTAGTGTTTACTATTCCTTAGTAACATTAATTATGATTTCGAATCTGATAAATTCTAGAAATATATAATATACAGGGAATGATAAACATTGTCTAGCCGCTGTGAGTACTGGGAGTAACGAAGTCAAAGAAATTAGGAATTCCAATGGAGTTATATAGGATGCACTATAAAATAATTATTTGGAAAACGTTTATTATAGACTTCAAAATGCTTTACCACACATAAACGAAGAATTTTTCGATCTACACTGTAATGAATTTTTATTGAATTCTACTTCCACAATGGTAGGTTACTTATTACCTACCTTAAAAATATTAAAAGTGAGTAATTTTAAATGTTAAGGAGTTTTGTTTTCAATACTGTGTAAGTGTGTAAATTTCATATTAATGTGCCTAACAAAACACAAATTCCTGATAATAGTTACATTTAAATACTAATAAATACATTTTCTACGTTTTGGGTTAAAACTGCTTTTTTAGAAAGAAAAAAAAACAACGCGCTATTTTTGAATACTTTGTTAAGTACCTTAATAACTTATAATATATAATTGATCTACAATTTTATTATAAAAATCAATCCGCTATGAACTTAAATAGTTCCCCTCCCCCTTTTTGAGGATTAGTCAACGTGTTGCGGATTTACCATTCAATTTTGTATTTTGGCCGTCTTTGAAATACAATTCTGCATCTCTACAGGAAACAGGGAAAAAAGAAAACCGCTATGAGAACTTTAATGTAGCTTCTCAAAATAACGTTACCACCAAAACTCTATAATGTTGGTAAAGTATAGCTATTTTTGTATGCCTTTTTATCATCAATAGGCTTCGTCAGGCATTTTATAATAGGTTTTAAATAACACAAACTGTTTTCAAAACCAAATTCGGAAAATTGCAATAAAGGCGCTCTGGTACTTTGTAGATAATCTACAATATGTACATTAGGGATATAACTTATGGCATTTTTTGCAAATATCAAAATTTGTCTGTCCATTTGAATAGTCCATGGAAAAATATGAATAATTGAGTTTTTACTTTTTCGCGATCATTAAAAAAGGTTCCGCACCGAATGCGATGAAGTTTGGAACTAGAACTTTTTTGATGCCACTATTTAAAATAATTTTTCAGATTTTTTTCCACTTTGCAAATCAACGCGAACACTAAACTTAAAATTTATTTCTTGTAACACCTAGTTCGTACTTTTCTTTAATTAATATCGTTATGTTGTTTCAAAATTTTGGAAGGTTTTAGAAATCGGATTTGGTGCGGAAGTTTCTTGTTTCAAAATAGCCTTAGATATCGGTTTTTATTATCAGTACAATATTCCCCTGGGAAATTTTTAGTCTAAAAAAGTTAAATCGCTAATGTGAATATTTCTTGTTGTTGGTTTTTTACACTAAAAGGCTTTTTACACTGAACAACACCTTTGTGAAACGCGTGCCCTTTATTCAGCTGTCAAAAAATAAAAGAAAAAGACGCATATATTTATTTTTGTTAAAAATAAAAAATGGGTTTAGAGAAAGCATTAATCATTGGAGTAGTTGTTGCTTTGCAAGAACAAACCCGAATTTTAATTCAGTACATTGAAATATTAAAGGTCATTGTGGAAGAAGATGATGGTGCAGAAGAATTTTTGGTAGACATAAGAATGAAATTCTTACATGTGCCGCTCATTTTCCTTTGTTGAATCATTTTTTTTTTGTTTATTTTCTGCAATGTCAGTTTGCTAGTGATGGCACAAAGAAAATTTAAGTGATGACACTTAAAATAACCAAATATATAAGATGGAACATAATGAGAGGATCATCTTTTGTAGATGTAGAATTTTTGGCCTGTATAATTCTTATGGGAAGATGTTAACATCTTTGCAAATTGATGAAAGATGTAACTCAGTGGAAAAAGGCTATAACTTTCGATATTTTTAATTAAAAATGAATTTTACTAAAGATCCTTCACCTCACACTCGCCATTTTTTCAGAGCTTGCGATCGGCCGACTTCAGTCATCTTGTATTGACTGAGGAAAATCTTTCACCTACTTAAGTATAAAGCAAGTCTCAAACCAGGCAGCGTTATTAAATTAATTAGCCTTCAATAGCAATTTCTGAAAAAACTACCTCAGTGTTCGTATTATAAATTGATTTATGTAAAAAAGATCAGATCACACCATATCTAATTAGACCTCAAAATTGCAGACAAATTTGAGATTTAACCTAGACAGATCTGGCGCACCATATATAATTAGATCCAATTTTTTCTTCACATATATCTAATCAGATTCAATAAGAAAATGAGAAATTAAAAAATGACTTTATTTTTATATACATTTTTATTTTGGAGTTTTCGGTAAAAATGGTTTAAATGGCTATTATCTAGTACTAGATCTGATATCATATATGAATATATGTGGCACCAGATAAAATACCGTATGACCAAACCTGCTCATACCTGGCCACAAAAATCAACAAATCTTACAGATTAAATCTGTTTATAAAATTTATCACATATGTGTATCATAACTTATTGTAACTATATGATCCAGTGGCTGATCCAGCCCTTGCTCTTGGTGGGGCATAATTTTTGTTTTTACACTAACAAGATTTCATTTTTTTTTTTTGGAAAACTTACCTTAAACCTCTATTTCTATTGCTTCTTCGCTCTAATTAGAATTTATTAGAAATTGTTGGCTAAAACGTCAATTTTTAAGTATTTGTCTGTGATGTCATAATAAAGTCAACTATTTAGAAGTAAGCTGACACATATGTTTTCACCAAACCATTTTACCTCTAATACATATTTTTTCACCAAACCATTTTACCTCTAGTATGTTCGTAAGCGTCAAAAATAAATTTTAATTTATTTTATTTTAATTTGAAGGGAAAAACTTATTATAATATTAAAGTACTTAAAATACTATTGCAAAATCTTTTAAAATTTATTTCAATAGAGAAAAATGGAAAAAATAAATATATTATGCACAATTAAGAATTTAAAAATGCAGATTTACATTTCTTTTATATATTTATTGAATTTTCTTCAATTTTTAAATTTAAATAATTTTGGATCACGACATTTTTGCATACACTCACAATATTATTTCGTTAAAAATAACCTAAAATTCATATTAAATTAATCGAAAATACAATCAAAAAGAGAAATACTGATTTTTCATTATACTCATCCCATTCCGTTGTTTATTTTTAATCATTGTTTAATAATTGACAAAAGTAGCAATATCGAAAGTCGTTAAAAAGTAACCATCAATTTTTAACTGACAACATGTAGAAAAAAACTTTTACTGAATGTCTGTAAATTTGTATAATTTCTTTCTTGATTGACTGAAAATATATTTCTATGAATTTCAATTGATTCTTCATTTAAAAACAAACTCTACGTATTACTTTTTAAATAAACTACAGTCGGTAACGGAAAATATATTGTGATTATGTTTGCATACTTTCATACCTTGTCACGGTATAGTGGAACTTTTTAAAGGTAAGATGTATTTGACCGCTAATCATGCGGTTCCGTAGGGAAATGATATCTAAAGTTTATTAAAGGGTTAATTTAGATATATATTTTTTAGTTATTTTTTTATTTAAAACAAAATTGTGAAATAAGGATTAATTGTAAGTTTGTTGTTTTTAAATAAATTAAGATTACTTAAGCTTTTTTGATCATTTTCAATTAATTTCGAAGAAATTACGCGAAAAACTTACGTTCCACGTCAGACCGGACGCAAAAATGTAATGCAAATCGGAGGGCCAAGCGAATATAAGGAGTATAGCTTTAATGGTTCAAGATTTATACGCATCAATGATTTTATACATATATTACATTAGTGTAAAATCCATATAATTATTTGGAACTACCAACCTTATCATTGCTTTTTAATCGAAAAACACCGTTCAAGTCAAAGCTTGGCTTGACAAGTGTTATTCAGACTCTGCTCCATCGAAACAAATGGTAGAAAAGTGGTTTGCTGACTTTAAACCTGTTCGTACAAACACCGATGACGTCGAACGTTCTCGTCGCCCAAAAGAGGTAGTGATACCGGAAAACATCAAAAAAGTCCAAAAAATCGTTTTGGCAGACCGTAGAGTGAAGTTGGTAGACCGTAAAGATATCGAAGGAACGTGACGACTTTTTTTGCATGAACATTTGTCCATGAGAAATCTGTTTTCTAAATGGGTGCCGCGTTTCCCCTCAGTGCACCAAAAACAACAACGTGTCGATGATTCCAAATGGTTGCCAAATTGCACAAATTATATTTTTAATTGCTTCCGCTTTTACTTGGTGTTATACCTCAAAAAAATGTTCACTGGAAAGAGATTTGGTTCGAATGAAGAGGTGGTTGCCGAAACAGAATCCCATAATCATGTCCCATCATGCCAATTTTTTTTTTTCACAGAGCCTAAAACCGTCATTTAGGGTTTTGACCAAAAAATTTCTCAAAATTCCATATAGTACTTTCGAAATCAATAAAATAAAAATTCCAAAGAGCTGATTTTCAAATCATTTTTACTATTTTTTGTTTTCGGAAATAAATGTCAATAATTTTTAAATTAAAATCCCATTTAAAAAAAATATCCAATAAGAAAAAATTTTGCAAGTTCTCATACTAAAAGTTTTAACATACATATATATATTAAAAACAAGTAAAAAAGGGCTAAATTCGGCTGTGCCGAATCTTTGAATACCCTCCACCATAGGGGCTGGAGATGATATGCGTATATACTAAATTTTGCATAACCTGTAATATGAATATGTTTTGTCAATTTATGTAACGAACTTTTGTTATTTAGTTTAGTAATGTTATTTATTTAGTTTTAGCAATGTTATTTACAGAGGTCTGCTCTGTTAGCGACTTTAACATTGTTGATTTTTACGTAAACATAGTTATCAGAGTAACATACATACATATAGCTCTAAGAATGTTATTATTCTCTATGTAAGACAATAAATGTAATCGAACAATAAGAAGACTTATAGCCTGTTCCTCGATCTCGAACGAAAAACTAGTCGAACGATAGCAAGTCACTCGAATTCGAGTCAATTTGGGTTTCTCTATTTCGAAAGGCTTCGATCGACTTGACTTACGTGTGTCAATTTTTGTTTCTTACGCATTTAAAAAAATCACAGAGATGCCAGATCATATATTTTGAGCATTTGTTAAAATTTTCTTTAAAAGTATCAAAAATACTACTAAACTGCTTAAAGACAAAAACAACCCTGTTTAACAGTGATCAGCTGTATATGACAAATGAAATAAAAAAAATAACATAAACAAATCAATTTTTATTTGGAAAGTGTGTTTATTTGTGAAAATTTTTGTTATCGATTGGTTGTGGGTGAAATTGTTGTTTGAAGAGCTTTTCTGTTGCCTGTTGTCTGTTCGGTGGGGTCACTGCTAAAGTCCTTGTAAAATAAAAGATGTAAAATAAAAAATGTAAATATGAGTTTCTTGGGCAAACGTAAGCCACAAACAACACACACATACCTTTTCCACTCAGCAACAGCGTAATCGGGGGTGAAACGGAGTTTAGTTTTCTGGTCAAATTTTCCTCCTCTGCGGAAAATTTGTTTGCTCCGAACACCAGAGTCCTTCTGGCAAAATCAGGCCTTTCTTCCATATAAAAAACAAGCGTCTTCGGATGGTCCATTGTTGATTTTTTTTTTAACTAAAATTTAAAATTTTAATAAACTATAAATATTTGTATTATTTTGTACTTACTTTTTGTTATCCATTGCTTTTTTACTTCATTTTGCTTTTAAAAATATCAAATATATATTTACTCGACAAAAAAATAGCAAGTGACTGATTTTGACATTTGCGTTCGAGCTGTTCGAAATAGAGAAACCAAATTTTGTATGAAAACAGTTACGTTTTCATTCGACTTGTCGTTCGCATAGTAAGTCAAGTCGATCGAAGCCTTTCGAAATAGAGAAACCCAAATTGACTCGAATTCGAGTGACTTGCTATCGTTCGACTAGTTTTTCGTTCGAGATCGAGGAACAGGCTATTAGAGAAACCCAAATCAGTTTTCTTTCGACTAGAAAGCGAACGAACGTGTTCTTTCGAAATAGAGGAACAGGCTATTAATAACATTTTTACTTTCTTAACAGAAAAAAAAAATTGATATAGAAAAATTGTACAAATTTGTATAGAAAATTTAGAGGTACCTTCACATTTTCACTCATAACTTTTAAACCGCTTAACCGATTTTGCTCATTTTAAATACCAAACTGCTCGGGAGAATGTTCAATAATCTGGGTAAAAATAGGCACCCCCGCTTGCGTCTTCGCGTCGTGATCGCCATTTCAACAGACAGACAGACGGACAGACAGACGGACATCGCTAAATCGACTTAAAATTGCATAAGGATCACGAATATATATACTTTATGGGGTCTTAAACCTATATTTCGACATATTACAAACGGAATGACAAACTGATATATACCCTCACCATATATGGTGGAGGGTATAATAATAACATGTGTTCGTATATGTTTATGTATGGATGATCAAATATGCTTTCATATATAAACATTAACGAAAATTGAGGTAATATGTAGATTTTTGATCATGTAAAAAGATATACGATAGCATAATTATATACATACAAGTTTTTATAATTTGTTAATTCAATACCTGATTTTTCATTTAAAATCAAGATAGAAGAAAACAAATAACATTTAATTTACAAAAAGCTATTTTCGGGCGTGGATTTATGAATTCCTACGCCAGATGAATATACATATTAGGGTAATATATAAAAACCGCCTATAGGTTTGGCGATGTGCTGGTGCAATCAAATTTTGTGGCAGTTTATAATTTCCATTTTTGATCAATACATAAACAATTTAAACAATATATAAATTCAGTCTTTGGATACTCACAATGAAATTTTATGAAGAAATTTTTCTTTTAACCTTCAATTTTCCTTTTTTCAAGTAGTACGAAAAAGTCCAATAAAGCTAATGTTTTATAGATTTAAATGTTCTGTTAATTTCATTAGTAGTTGACAAAAACGAAAAATTTTTTCTGTTGATGTAAAATCTTGAAAACCCTGAATTGTGATTTATAATTTTATAAAGTAAAATTTTACGATCAATTTTTTCGTTGAATATTTTAAACCTTTATCTCCCATATTTAGGGTTATTTTCATCTTTTAAAATTTTTAAACAAAATCCAAATAAAGATAAATAGTTTTTCTTAGATGTACAGACGAAAAATACTAATATAAAACCTTAGTAAAATATAATTATAAGTTGTTATTTGTTGTACTTCTGATATTTTTTTTTTGTTTTAGCGCTATAAGTAACTCCTAGTGAAATTTCCAGCAGAACATTTAAGTACTTAAAATCCCGTTTTAGGGGACTTTTTTTTGCATTTCTTAAAAAAATAACTTAAATGATCCATGGAAATGGCAAATAAAGTATTGGCCAAAAAATTACCGTTTTAGAAGTTGCATAAGCTTATTTGCTGTATGGCCTTATTTGATTTCGTAGCCTAAAAGAGAAATTAAGACAATAGTGAACATAATGTGATTAATTTTGGCAAAAAACTTACCAAAAGTAATGAGTTTGCAACATCTATAAAGCCACGATTTGTATAACAAATAAGTTTTAATAAAAATTATTTAAAAAATTAAAACTTCAAAATAAATAAATATAAAAATTTTGACATTGTGATTTTGAAGTTTGAATCAAACAAGTAAATCAAAATAAGAAATAGAAAATGAGCTAACATATGATCATTAATGGAAAAGTATATGACATACAATTACATGTATGATTCCTTTTATTCCCAAAAATGGTGTCTTTTTAGCATGCATAGATAAATATATGCGTCCATAAATTTCACATACTTCCATATATGATTCATATACGTACATACATGAAAGAATATGTCAGAACACATGAGCATATATCTTTATTTTTACCTGGGATATCACGTCGCAAAGGCTGTTGTGTATTATATTAATTTTTTTTTTATTTTTTTTAATCCGCGCCTAATATTATCAAATCTGGCATCAGATATAATTAGGTTCAATATATCTGGTCATATCTAATCTTTTTTACAGGGGTAAACATAAATATATTCTTAAGAGAATATTAAACTCTTGTCTAAAAAAATTGAAATATATTTTTTATATTTGAATGAATATTTTGTTAAAATATATATAAATTTTGATTACTTTTTTAAAATTTTAAGATGCTTCAACACCACATTTTTAATTTGTTTATAGTACTGGCACAATAATGGATATTTTTTATTTAAAGTACTGGGGAAATACCAAAATCCAACGATTTACCAACGTGGGCAAATATCTTCAGTCAAGCGTATATTGGTGTTATCATTTCGACACTGTCCCAGTACTTCAAATGTTAAAAATTGGACACATTGCCAGTACATTTACTACCGCTTCCAACACCGTGCCAGTACTGTGCATTTTGGTATTTTTGTACCGGGTATACATGCACTTTCGACCCATATGCATTGCCATTAAATAAGTGGTTATATTTGTTTTTATTTGCATTAGTTTGAACTAATAGTAATAAAATGTCAATGGTAATGAAAAACTCCCAAGTGCGTCTGTGCGATAAATTATTTTTTGTTTACTAATTTTTAATTAGTTTATTACTTTTTCTATTAAAAATGTACAATTACATATACTTAAAGATAAAGAAAATGCACATACTTAACATGTATTGATAATATTTTTACCTGACTGTCGAGACCAGGGTTAGGTTTAACTGCATTGTGGCCTTGATGAAATTTGCGTCGAAATGATCCACTCGGTGAGTGAAAAGTTTCCCCACTTTCTGAGCTCTGAGTACTATAACGCCTTTCTCGAGCACGTTTTTGTTCATCACGCCTTTTGCGCTGGCGTTTTATCGCCATAGCAGAATGTATCCCAACTGCATGCATAGTAAAACTGTAAAAAGTAACCTTAATTAAAACAAATTTAACATTAAATTAAAACATTAACCCTGGATTTTATACTGCGGAGTTAACTTTACTAATGCTTAAAAGTAAATATCTAAAATTAATATTCATAATAAATTCCAAATCTTTTCTCGCCCTTTTCTCGGACTTGATGTCAGACAAAACAACTTTGCATCTTCATTCAAAATGACAAATTACCCCAGACGAAATTACCGAAGTGAAAACAATTAAAAAGTGAAAAAAAATTCTCACCACGATGTCGTCGTGTCACATGCCAATGTCCGATGTCTTTTGCAATGAATTTTGCGCCTCTTTAAGCTACAGCTTTCTTGCGGCAAACTTCATGCAAAATATTAATTTATAATCACTAGTGTAAAAGAACTCCTTATTAGCATAAATTTATTAAAGTTTTCTATGTTATTGAAAAATCTTCGCAAAGAAGAATTTTTTGGTAATATAATAAAAGAAGTGATAAGCGTAGATAAGTCCGTCTGCAAAACCACACATTACCAAATAATGCGTAAAGTAATGTATATCCATAGGGGCCGATGCATTACTATACACCTTACTTCATTGATGAGCCCCAAGGTAATGTATGGACCTAATACTTTAGAGATGATAAAGTAAGTGGTTACTTATATGGTTACGAGGATGGGAATAGTAAACTATAAATTTAATTTTTGTATTTTTTAAGGAAAACTAAAAAATTTTGTTTTATTTTGCTCCTAAATTCTCGTGCTAAAATTCAAATTGAAATCATGTTTAGTTCCAGTCATATTTTCAAATTTCAAGTCATGATTTGTATTTTATTTACACTTTAATTAAACAGCATATTCCGGTAAAACGGCTACTTGAATAAGAGCTTCCGATCCCGAAATCCCGATTAGGCTAATCCTGGGATTTTCGGAATTAGGCTAATCCCGAATCTCGCGATTTCAATTTCTTTTTTTAATAATTGAAGAACCCTGTTGTAAACAAACAAACAAAATTCGTTTCCTTTCCAATCCCATAAATTTGCATTTATAAATTTATATTCATGTATGTTACTAAAGGCTAACCATGTTATACTTTTGCTAGCTTAAGCAGGTGTGCGAATACATGTAATCAAATGTAACTATATTTATTGTACTTAAACTTTTCGTTTAGTTTCGTCAAGTGTTATTTGCTTAAGCAAACAGCGAAACTGACCGCACTTTACTTAAGGAATCAACGGTTTTTAGAAAAAATAAGTTGCAATGTACGCGGAAAATATTTTTATAGAAAATTTAATTGAAAATGTTGAAAAACAAACGTGCACATATGACAAAAGGTATGGTTTTATTATTGTTTTTCAATTGGCATGCAAGCACTGTTGCATTTTTTAGTACTTTTCTATTTATGTTTTAATTTGCTTCTATGAATTATTTAAAATAAATATATTTACTTGATAATTGTAAAATATTTATAAATTGTACGCAAAAGTACGAATATTTGCAACTAACCCAACAAACAATACGTTCCGTTTACATACCGTTTTCTGTCCCTCATTAACGGAATCCAATTCCGTCAATGACGGACCGTTTACTGATCCGTATTCGTACCGTTTTTTCTACAAAAAACAACAAAAAAATGTTTTTTTTTCCTTTTAATTTTTAATATCAAATTTTATTTTTTTAAATTTATTTACAAAAATATTTAAAATAAAATAACAAAACTTTTAAAAACTAAATACAACAAATACCAAACAAAATTACTAACAAATACCATATTTTTTCCAGCACATTTAGCATTCATCAATCACTGCGGTTGTGGCCCATTAAAAACCATGAAAAAATAAAACAAAATTTAATTTTGGTTTAATTTTTTGTATTCACGATGATGTAACACACAATGCAAATTTTTTCACAAAATCTGTTATAAACTTTCAGGTAATATTTTTATTTGCAAATCTGCATAAATTTGTACAGATAATTGTAAAAATAGTTGTAAATTTCATAAATATTTACCTCATGGATATTTAAGTATTTGATTTTGATAACTAAACATATTTAAAAGCAACGGAAGAAAACCTGATGAAAAATGGTTTTCCGTATTTGACGGTACAGATACGGATACACAAAAACAGAGTCAAAACGTATTGTTTTCGAAAATTTAATTATACGGTCCGTTAATGTTCCGTTTACGTACAAGCTTTGACGGATACGTATTTTCGGACCGGAAACGTACAGTAGAAGCCGGATTCATAAATCCGTACGTGTCGGAGAGTCCGTAAAAATGGTTTTTGGGAAGTGTATTAAGTATTTAAGTTCAAAAAGTACATTTTAGCTACCCAAAAGTCTTCAATAAGTTGATTAAGCATTTGACAAAAGTATAATATAGTAGCCCTTTAGGGTGGGTGCGAACTGGCTAAATAAAATCTAAACTAAATTCAGATTTCTAATGTTCTTTGAAATTTAAAAATATTTTCAAATTGTAGAAATACAAAGTTATTTATATAGCAATCGTTTCAATAATTGTTTTTGATTATAAAAATATTCTGTCAAATATTTTCATTCCCATTCAAACTTTAAAACAAATAAAACTGAATTTCCTTGAAATACCTCAAGTCAATAGGTTATGGGCGATAATAAGGAATTGGCGAACGGTATTCCACAATTTAATGGTTGTGGGTACGATAATTGGCAATTCAGGGTCAAGATTCATTTGGACTCTTTAAATATCTTGGACGTTCTAACCGAAGATCCACCAACTGAGGCTAATGCCAAAGCCGAATTTTTGAAGAAAGATAAAAGAGCCAAGGATCGTTTGGTGAGCTATATTCACGGCGATTGTTTGAACTATGTTCGGGATAAACAAACCGCTAAGGAAATGTGGGCGAGTTTAGAGTCGGTTTTTGCCCAAAAGTCCATGGTTAGTCAATTGTTGTTGAGAAGACAATTAGCCACATTACGTATGAAGCCTGGAGAAGCTGTAAAACCACATTTAGAAGCTTTTGAAAACATCATAAGACAACTAAAGCTGGCTGGATATAAGTTTGAGGATAGTGACTTAATTACACAAATTTTTCTTTCATTGCCTGAAAAATTCGATCCTTTAGTGACGGCGCTACAAAATATTGATGACAACAAATTAACGTTTGGTTTTGTAAAGGAACGGTTAATAGCTGAAGAAATTAAACTTAATGATCGAATTGAAGTTGAAGTAGAAGAAAAGGCCGCACTCTCAAGTAAGAAGAACTACAAAAGAAAGAAATTTAATGGTAAGTGCTTTAAGTGTAATAAGTTTGGGCACCAAGCCAAGGATTGCAAGTCTGGTGGAGCTTGTGCTGCAGAAAAAAGTTTTTGCTTCATGGCAGACAACAATATTATTAAAAGAGATCGTGGTTCGAAAATAATTTTTAAATTAGATTCTGGTGCTAGTGACCATCTTTCAAATGAAAATTGGTATTTTTCTGAACTCAACAAGCTGAATGTTCCCGTTGAAATCAGTGTAGCTAAAGATAATCAATTTATTGTGGCTAAATCTAGTGGAAAAATAAAAGGTAAATCAAATTATGGTGTCGATATTATAATGAAGGACGTGCTTTACTCACCTGAACTACGAGATAATCTTTTATCAGTGCGAAAGTTAACAGAAGCTGGTGCTGAAGTAAAATTTTTTGGAAATCGAGCTTTAATTATGAAAAATAAACAAGTGATTGGTACAGCGTACTCTCGTGGTCATTTATATGAATTGGAAATCATCATAGAAAAGCCTGGGGCTAATTTATGTAAAAAGGAGGAAGGTATTTTGTGGCATCGACGTCTTGGTCATATCGGTAAACAAGGTTTAGACTGTTTAGTTAAATGTAATATGATTCCAAAACTTAATAATAAATTAGAAGAGGTTGGTTTTTGCGATGTTTGCGTGGAAGCAAAACATTCCCGTGATCCTTTTAATGGCACTCGAGATAGAGCTGCTAGATTATTGGAAAGAGATGGATTTTGTTACTTTGTTACATTTATCGATGACTTCAGTCACTTTGCCGTGGTTTATCTTCTTCAAAAGAAGAGTCAAGTTTTCAAAGCACTTAAAGAATATGAAGCAATGACGTCAGCAACGTTTGGTAAGAAAATTTCTAAAGTTACTTCTGATCAAAGCCGTGAATATATTTCAAAAGATCAACAAGAGTGGTATAAACAAAAAGGTATTCAAATCCAAACAACTATTTCATATAGTCCTCAACAAAATGGTGTTGCTGAGCGTTTTAATCGTACACTGATGGAAAAGGTAAGAACAATGCTTTTTGAATCCCATGCTCCGAAAAATATATGGCATCAGGCAGTGCTGGCTGCAACATATACAATAAATCGTTGCCCAACAGGGTTGCTAAAAAAGTGTGTAACCCCTGCTGAAATATCGTACGGAAAGAAGCCTAATCTTGGAAAATTGCGTGTGTTTGGGTGTAAGGCCTACGCATGGATTCCAAGCCAGCGTAGAAAGAAACTTGATCCGAGAAGTCGTAAAGCAATAATGATTGGCTAGATTCCTAATGGATATCGTCTCTGGGATGTTGAAAAACGAAGAGTTTTTACTGCTCGTGATATAAAGTTTGACGAGTCAAGTTTTCCATATCAAAATGATGATAATAAGGATCAAAATGCTAAAACTATTGTGTTTGTAAGCCACGAGCAAGAGGGGAACAGTGATGAAAATTGTGCTGTGACTGTACACAATAGTAGTAATGATAATCATGCTGTGGGTGAACTTAATACCGATGATAAAAATTGTGCTCTAGTTAATGAAACCTGTGGTGTGGATGATCAAAATTTGCTTTCGCCTGACACGTCTACTGCGCTCCCCTCGCAAGAAGAAAACAGTGTAAAAACCGTTAGGCGTGGCGATCGGGAGCGCCGATTACCAAGTAAGTTTCTTGAATTTATTACTGGTTTACAAGCGGATTCTGCTGTTGATGTTTTTAAGGTTGTTCCCGAAAGTTATGATGACATTTTTGGAAGGCCAGATACTGATCGTTGGAAGGCAGCTATAACAGATGAACTCAAATCTATGGATGCTAATAAAGTTTGGACCCTGGTAAAGGAACCTCCGACACGACTTGTGGCAAAATGATTTTTACAGAAACAAGGCGTCGACTACAATGAAACATATGCCCCGGTAGCGAAATTGACAACCATACGTGTTGTGCTAGCTGTTGGAATATACAGAGGTTATCATTTTCATCAAATGGACGTAAAGACTGCATTCTTGCATGGAAATCTAGATGAAGATATTTATCTTACACCACCAGAAGGAGTTGAAGTGAGAGAGGGCATGGTACTTAAGCTAGTAAAATCGCTTTATGGCCTAAAACAATCCCCCCGTTGCTGGAAGAGTAAATTTAATGAATTTCTATTGTCAATTGGATTTAAGAGATCAAATAGAGATTACTGTTTGTACACAAAATTTGAGAAAGATGCGGTTATCATTGTAGTGCTGTACGTGGATGACTTACTGATTGCTGGGAACCAAGAGAAGTCCATTGAACAACTTAAGAAAAATCTTTCAACAAAATTTGAAATGAGTGATGGTGGTACTGTAACGACGTGTTTTCACTTGGGCCGGGGTATGCTCAACCGTGCCCAGGGTTCGTTAACAGAAAATTTATTTTTGTTCGGGATGGATAAAAAAAACGAGGTTTTGTTCTTTTAAACGTTATAAAATTTACAATTCTTTATTAGATCATTTCATTATGACACAATTTCCTTTTGTTTTACACGAGTATACGACACGGCGTTGACAATATAATTTACACATCGACGAATCACGAAATATGGCATACAACCATCCTAACAATTTTAGCGGCATACAACCACTCTAACAATTTTGCGGCATACAACCACTCTCTAAATTTGGCACACAACCAACCTAACAATTTTAGCGGCATACAACCACTCTAACAATTTTTGCGGCATACAACCACTCTCTGAATTTGGCATACAACCAACCTAATAATTTTGCGGCATACAACCACTCTAACAATTTTTGCGGCATACAACCACTCTCTGAATTTGGCATACAACCAACCTAACAATTTTAGCGGCATACAACCACTACGACCTTCTTTGGCACAAAAAGTATATAATTTTCTATAGAGTATGTTTCTCTCTCACGAACTTTTTAGTACTCTCTTAGAACACGAACATAGTTTGGCGGCAACAAAGGTGAGTTTCTGTCTGCAACTTTTAGTAGTATTTAGCGGTGCTGCCATATAACCAATTTTAACTATTTTTTTGCCGTTTTGTGGGATGCTAGAGATTTTTCAGATTATTTCATAAAAACAATGTTTTTTTTATTTTATTCATGTATTTTTTCAGATTTTTGATATAAAAATATAATATTTGTTCAATATACCATTTATTTTTACTAAAATTAGACATGTCTAATAAAGTAAAAAAATACAACAAAAATTTGCAATTGTGTTAAAAAATAGTTACGAATTCAAACATAACATTGTGACATGGAAAGTATTAAATTGTGTACACACACATTGACCAACTATGTCTATTCATATCCATTATTACCCATTTCTATATTAAAAATATATAATAAAGAGAATAAATATGCTATTAATTGTTGCAACATATAACTAAAAACCTATAAAAAAAATGCAATAATTTGAAAAAAAAAGAATAGTTTTCATGAAAAAACTGGTAAACAGTTACGAATCCCAAAAACTGGGATAAAAAATTACACTGTTTATGTGACAGCACTGCATACACCAAATTTAATGTTTTTCAACACTTTAGCAACTTTGAAAATGTTGCCCTCTCATTTAAAAATGTTGCCGCTGAACTCTGTACCATGTTGAATTTCTGGTAGAGTGGAAAAAATACTCTATAGAAAATTATATACTTTTTGCTTTTGGGCACCCCTGCTCTAATAACTAAGTTAACGTAAAAAGCAACATTGTTAAAGTCGCTAACAGAGCAGGCCTCTGTAAATAACATTACTAAAACTAAATAAATAACATTACTAAAACTAAATAACAAAAATTCTGTTACATAAATTGACAAAACATATTCATATTACAGTTCATGCAAAATTTAGTATATACGTATATCATCATCAGCCCCTATGATTGCCGGAGGCTGGGCTCATATAGAATGAGGTAAGGACCAGAGGAGCTGGATCGTCGTTAATACGTCCATTAATTATACCGACAGGAGAAAGATATGTAAATCCAGCCCAGTGTTTTTCTCGCTTTCGTATATTTGGATGACAAGCATCCTATCGTGTAGCGCAAGTTTCTCAACAAATCTGTCTTGCAACGACATCGAGTACCTACAGAAATGTAGAACATCGGCATTTTCATAGACGTAACTATTTGAAAATCGTTTTATGAAATTTTCATAATTTTTTTAGATGCATTTTCTTAGGATTTTCTGTTCAAATATCTCCAATTCTTTGGCTACTATAAGAGATATAGTAAATCAGATTGGGTTTTTCTGTTAAGCCTTGTTGGTTTTTCGTTTCATTCCATAAAATATATTTTTTGTTTTTGTAACCCAAGACATAGAGTATTCAAAAACCGAAAACCGGCCAACCGGTTTCTCTTTTTTTAAAAACCGATCGGGTTCGAATATTTTGTAAATTCGAAGAAAACCGAAAACCGGTCTTTTTTGTTCGGTTAACCGGTTTTTTTAATTACATCACCAACTGGGTTACTTGGTCTCTTTTTTTTCCGAATACTTTTATAATCGTTTGTTTTGTTATGAAGATTTAGATGTAAGTCTGATAGAATCCGATGAAGACTTAACTTTGGATATTCCAAATTTAAATAGTTTAATTCCTGATCTAAAAAACACACTAAACAGTATTCAAAATCCTAAAAAAGACTGTACAAAATCATTCATCATTATATGTATGATGATTTCATATATCTTGGTAAATGCGAGAAAATAACTGAAAAGATGGAAAATTTATATGTCTTTTGACTATTTGCCCAACATATACTATTAGTGAAATAGTATTTTCCACTTCTAGCTTTATCAAAAGCAAACAAGAAAATCGTCCTAAAACGAATCATTTAAATTGCATATTGTTTCTAAAATATTATTTTAGAAGTGAAAAATAGATTTTCTTTTTACATATTTTAAATGTAATATTAAAAAAACTTATTTAATGCCAAACGTTTTGAACATTCAAATTACTAACGTAACTAAGTTTACCAATTTACGAACTTAATGATCTATATTAATTTGATATGAATATAGATTTATAATATTAATTTTTAAGATATTATATTAAAAAATATTAAAACCAATAAATAAAATGTTGAATTGAAATACAATTATCAAATTATATTAGTATTTTATTCAAATTTAAAAAAACCGAAAAAACCGGTTGACCGGTTTTTTCTGCAAAAACCGAAACCGAAACCGGTTTTTTCAAAAGGCTGGTTTTTTGAATACTCTACAAAGACATTTATATCTAAAGAAAGCAAAATACATAATTGCTTTAGTGCCGCTACTTTTGAATAGGTGGCGCTGAATTAACAAAAAGAATTCCCTGTCCCATGGTTAGGTCCAAAGAAATTTATATATATGTAAAGAAAGAGCAAAATCAATAATTGCTTTAGTGCCGCTACTTTTGAATAGGTGGCGCAGAATCACATTAAAACTATATCCTGCCCCATGGCGATATAGCCTTGGTTAAGGCTTTCAATTAATTTAGAAACATATTAGAAGACAAAAAAGTAATACTGGCACACAAACCCAACAAAACTATACAAGAACTGTTTACACAAACAAAAACAAAGATAGAAAAAACACAGCAGAGCAACGTTGTATACGAAATTGAATGTGTAGGAAACGCAGATGAGAAATGTGGTAAAGTTTATATAGGAACAACAAAACGAAGTTTAGGCACGAGAGTGGCAGAGCATGAAGCAGACATCAGGAAAGGAAGGCTATCAACAGCGTTGGCACTACACTGTGTTGAAAACAGACATGTAGCTGATCTCAACAATATAAAGATTTTAGACAAGGAAAGAAGATATAATAAACGATACACTTTAGAGAGCCTGAGAATACAACAAAAATCGAAAAGTTCAATAAATAAGAAAGAAGACAAAGATAACATAAACTCAAACTATACAATTATATTATAAGTTTAGTTTAAGATAACAACTGTGATACTTAGTTTAGGAATAATTCTGCGATATATAAAAATTTTTTTTGCTTTTGCATATTTATTTTTCTACATTTGTTTAATATTATTTATGTTTTATGTTATACTTTGAAAAACAAGACAAGAAAAATATATTGTGAAATGTGAAACTTGACCAAAGATTATTGTAAGTACGATTATTCCAAATTGTTGTTAATTTATGTTCATCTTTCTATTTATTCTTATGGTTACCAGATTAATAAAAATATCCCTGAAGATGTTGGGAATCTCCAACGAAACGTCGGATAAATAATAAAATAAATAATCTTTTATTTACTTTATAAATGAACATGACCTTGAAAGCCCACTTTAGAGCACTCTAATAAGAACACTAATATTAAAGAAAAAGGTCGATATATAAAAAAATAAATAATTTATTTACCAAAAATATTAAATTAACTACCCAGGTGAAAATTTTCATATATGTTCATATATCATCATGTATGGCTTCATATATGATCGTATATGTTTTCATATATGAGCATATATGAACATATATGTCATGTATGGATGCATATATGGGACAACACATTTAAAGATGAAGTTCATATATGGTAATATATGAATCCATATATGGCAATATATGGTAATATATTGCATATGTTGGTCCATATATTAGTTCATATACGCCATATATGAGTACATATATTATTCCATATTTGGGGTAATATATTTAAATTTTTATCAGATATTGCCATATATAAGGGAAATTTGGGCCTTTGTTCTACGGAATTAAGATAATATTGGTAGTTTTTTTTCCAAAATGTATGTCTTTATTTTAATTTTGTTGCATGCAAGTGTCCCTTTTTTCACACATAACTGTATACATTTTAAACAATACATTTAGTGTTATTTTAATGAATTATGTAATGGCTCTAAAACCGACACCACTGTTAATGTTGCTTTTTATACTGTATACTGTTTTAAACATACAGTTATGTGCGAAAAAAGGGATATTTACATGCAACAAATTTAAAGTAAAAAAACACATAAATTTAGGGAAAAAACTACCAATTGGTATTATTATTAATAATATTAATATTATTTTCATACTGTGTTGTTTATTCATACTGTGTTGTTTATATTTCTTATTATTTATTTATTCTATTTTTAATACTGTTTTTTAATAATAACAAGAAAGTTTGAATTGTTATATAAAATGAAGATACTATAATCTAAAAATAATATTGGTACTCTTTTCCCAAAAATTATGCGTGTTTTTTACCATAAATTTGTTGCATGTAAATATCCCTTTTTCCCTTGAATTTAATGTTGATTTAATGTTACTTCATTTAATTTTAATAAAAAAAAAGGAATATTTTTGTTTAAAAATAAAAAAAGCATTTTTAATATACCGGCATATAGAAAAAGTACTTATCTATGACATATATGAACAATCATATATGTCCATATATGACCATATACCCCCAAATTTCGGATCCGAGCATATATTGAATAATATATGAACCCATATATGTAGCCAAATATGACCATATATGAACATTTTCACCTGGGTACATGCTTTAAATTATAATGCATTCAGATGTAGCTAGTCGACTTATTACATAATTTTAAGTCAATTTTTCAAATGTGCATTCTCTTCATTAGGCATATTCTGCTGCAGAGCTAGTACCCATTAGCCAGTAACAAAATTGAGTATTTGCCAAAAACTATGCTTTAAAATGTGTTTTTTGTGCAGTCCATGGTTAAAAAAACTAGTTAAAATGTAAAGGTGCCTTAAATTGCCCATACAAATTTAGTACAATTTCATAGTAGCGACTGGTACATAACATATTTTTTCACCAGTCGCTTAGCAGTAAATATTTTGTATTCACCTCAAATATTTTTTCACCACAAAAATTTTTTTCACCACAAAAAATTTTTCACCTTAAAAATTTTTTTTCACCTCAAGTTTTTTTTCCACCAAAAAAGTTCTTTTCACATCTAAAAAAGTTTTTCATCTCAAAAAATTTTTTCACCTACATAATTTTACTTCAAAAGTTTTTTTATATTATTTGTATCAAAAACAAAAGAGATTCGGCACAGCCGAATTTAGCCCTTTTTTACTTGTTTTTTTCATAGTTTTCAATTGGCTAAAACCGCAGTGATGGATAAAGATGCTAATTGTGCTGGAGATGAATATAGTATTTAATAAAATTTGTTAAAGTTTTGTTATTTAATTTTATTTGTTTTGTTATATTATGTTTTTTATTAAATATCTTTATAAATCAATTTTAATAAAAAAAACCTAAAATTTGCTATTCAAAATTAAGCATTTTGGCATTTACGCAAATCCGTTTTTTGTAGAAAAAACGGTACGAATACGGACCGGATACGGATCCGTAAACGATCCGTCATTGACGAACAATTCCGTTTTTCACACGACAAATCGGTCCGTAAATAGTCCATCACTGACAGTATATAAACGGATTCGAATCAGTTTCGATGTTTCTTAAAATCCGTTTTCTGGTCCGTATACGGATCTAGAAAACGGCACGTAAACGGAACATATTATTTGTTGGGTAAATATTTGTATTTAACATGAACACGTATCCGTCAAATCTTGTACTCCGTTTTCTGTAACCGTTTCCTTAAAATGGACTTCACCGTTTTTTATCAGTCTTAATTCAGTAATAAACGGTGTTGGTTATTGCTTTTATAAAAAAATAAAATAGGATAAATTTAGGTAAACATTCAAGTCTGTTTTTAATTTAAAAAGCGGTACGGATACGGCATTCTGAAAACGAAGTCTTTCCGTATTTTACACAGCGGTACGGATACGGCATTCTGAAAACGGAGTCTTTCCGTATTTTACACAGCACGGTCTGTAAATGGTCATTCAATGACTAGCTTCCAACCGACTTAACTCGCTTTATTTTAGGTTTTTATTGAAAAAGACTGCAATTAATGCAAATAATGAATTCGAAGATTTATCATCTGAAAGTGACAATGAAAACAGGTAATTTAATTTTACATAAATTTTTAAAACAAAATAATATTTGCAACACAAATTTAAATAATTACAGCGGTATTCATAAAAAATCTTTATTCAAGTTTCAAATGCATTTTAGTTAAAAAACATTTTAAGCCTAAAAAAGGTTTATTAAAAATTCGTATTAATAATCAGTATTTTAACTAAAAAACGATTTAATGTTTTTTTAACTTGAGGATGACAACACTGTATCTTTTTATTTGTCAGATTAATCGTAATGATGCAAGTCAAACCATACGGTACTCGTTTCTATGAATTTTTTTTTGTCAATTTTCAGAAAATCTTGTTTTTATAAAATAAAACTTGTTTATTAAATAAAAAGAGAAAAAGAGTCAAAACAAAATGCCCAGTAAAAGTGTTACATAGATAATGATTTTATTGCAGATAAAAAGGAATTCAAATAACCGGTTATATTTTTTTTGTTTTGAACACCACTAGTTTACTTTCGTACCAATTCTTTTCATCAAATATAGAATGTCCATTAGACCGTACCACCTTATAGGCAAAAAAAAAAGTTCACCGTACACCCTCAAATATAAACTATTTTAACAAGAAAATTTCGAAAATGTTTTTATTTTTTTTTTTGACCAAATGTAGGGGTCGCCATTTTATATTTTTCGTTATATCTTCGCCATTTACTGTCGGATCTTAAAGTGTTGTATATCAATGTTTTTTGTCTCGCGGATACCGATGTTTTCCTCGAAGGAGCCATTGACCTCAAGTAACCCGTTCTAGTATTAACCCACCAGATCTCAGTTGCTACCACCTTAATGTACTACCCTAATATTTTAAAATGAAAGCTCGCAAAAAAGCAATAAACTTTTGCTAGGAAAGTATTCCAATAATTCCAGCGGAACTATTATTTTATTTTTTTTTTTAAATTTTTTTTGTTGTCGAATGTAGGGCATTTTTAATTTTTTTGTCATATCTTCTCTATTTACAGTCGGATGTTAAAATACTTTATATTTGAGGGTGTACGGTGAAATTTTTTTTTGAGGTACAGTCTAATGTCCATTATTTATTTAAAAAAAAAAAACAAATAAATTCATTTGATTAAATGACAATTTGTTTGCAAAAATTTTTAAATGAAAATAAACACAAATCAAAAATGCCATTTTAAAATAGGGTCGAACCAATATTAAAATTCGTTTATTTACACAAGGTTTAAAAAATTTATTTTAAGCTAATATTCGTTTATGAATACAATTTTAGCAAATTTTGCTTAAAATTGGTTTGAAATACTGTTTAAAATTTTTATGAATACCGCTGTTAATATTTTATTATATTTAAAAAAAAATAAATTTTGGTTATTTTTTCCTCATTTGGTGACATTTTTTAAATATTTTGGTTTCAAAAACCAGTTACTACTACTAGTGTTGCATTGGTGTTCTTCTGTCAAACTTCAAAGAACATTCTTAAAGTTGCCAGTATGCGGCTTCTGGACAGTGCTTCCACATTCTGGTTATCTTTCCCCGCACATATAAATACTCCAGCAATGTGGCATGACAGTTAATTGATAACACAGTGCAGCATTTTTAAGGTCATCGTGTGGTTCCTCCTTCATACCCGTTTTTTTTTTGAAGTATATATCGAAACTAAAAAAAACCTGCAAAGGACTTGGCCAGATTACATCGAATTTTTTTTTTATGGACACCCTAAGTTTTTGTACCCAAACACGATTTTTTTAAAAAAGGAAAATTTTTATGGAATCCATATATCATAAACCGTTCGGAATTTTGTTTTTATGTCTTTGGCAAAGTTGTAGATCCAAACCAAAGCAAAAAAATTCTCATATGGACCGACCCAAAAAAATTGCATCCACTGCATCAAAATTGCAAAAAATTGGGAAAAAATGCTATTTTTTCATGATAATATGGAAATAGCCAAACTTCTTAAAAAATGTTTCTGAGTGGGTGTGATTGTCATGTGTGTTTTATCTTCGTGTTGCGGTTTTTAGGTGGAACTGGGTTTTTACAACACCTCATCTTCCTAAACAGGATTTTAAAATTGGTGTGATGTGCAACACGAAGATAAAACACACTTGACAATCAGACTAGCACGCAGTATAAATAACAGTTCAAGTATCGTTTCATTGTCATTCAACAAGTGTATTCGAAAGTGAAAAGTCTAATTATATCCGTGTTTTGTGCAAAATTTTACAATTCAACTATTGTGCAATATGGAAAATAGCCGGTGTCCAAACATTGATTATTTTTGTTTAGTTTGTGGTCATATGGTGCCTACAAGTGTGCAAAGGAAAAGGTCTACTCCGGAATTTAAGCTAGCCTATGCATCTTATTTCGATGAGGTTGATCCCAGCGGTGAAGATTACACTCCAAATACAGTGTGTGGCACTTGTTACTTCCGCCTTTTGAATTGGTATCATCGTCGAGGTAGAAATTTAAGTTTCATGAAGCCAATGGTGTGGATAAAAGACCCAAATTCACACGACAAATCCCGGTGTTACTTATGTATCAATTACTCCCCTAAGTTAAATAAACATATGTTAAAATGCAAAACATATGTGGCCGCTTATACAGGCATACTCCCGGTGTCAATGCCTGATGGTGTCAAACCACCTAAGCCTCCGAGACCGGATGTTATGTCCACACGGTCATCCACTACGACTTTCACAAATCAATCAGATTTCCAAGATGCCGATTATGAGCCTGATATTGACGACGATAAACCAAAACCGCTCGTACAAAACGAAATGGACTATGTTGTGGCTAAGATGGGCTTATCACAGCGGAATGCAGAATTTCTAACCTCATTTTTGAAGCGCCGAAAGCTTACAGAGCATACCGTTAGTGCCTCATCATACCGGAGCCGTCAAACAGAGTTCCAAACATTTTACACTGTCGATGCAGCGAACACGTTTACCCACTGCATTGACATCGAAGGATTAGTGAATCAGTTGGGAATGGCGTATGCTGCTGATGACTGGCGATTGTTTATTGATGGCTCAGTATCAAGTTTAAATAGTAAATTTGAAAACAAGTAACAACAAAAACGGTATTAACCTATATAGTCTTTCTTTGTCGAAACGACAAACATTGGCTATGCAAAATAAGTGTGAGCAAAAAGGTGTGCTTTCTAGGGTTAAGGAATGTTCGTATTAAGATGACATGTACTAGAGAGTTGTTTATATTGTTGTTAGATATAATTTAGCTGAAGAAAGATTTCTTAAATTCCCAGTATTTAAGCCATTTCAGGACAAAATCATGAAAAAATCATAAAAAATAGCATTTTTTCCCAATTTTTTGCAATTTTGATGCAGTGGATGCAATTTTTTTGGGTCGGTCCATGTGAGAATTTTTTTGGTTTGGTTTGGATCTACAACTTTGCCAAAGACATAAAAACAAAATTCCGAACGGTTTATGATATATGGATTCCATAAAAATTTTCCTTTTTTAAAAAAATCATGTTTGGGTGCAAAAACTTAGGGTGTCCATAAAAAAAATTTCGATGTAATCTGGCCAAGTCCGTTGCGGATTTTTTTTAGTTTCGATATACACTTCAAAAAAAACCGGGTACGAAAGAGGAACCAATTTATGTGTTGCACTGTGTAATAAAGCGCTGAAGAAGAAGCATTGGCGAGTAATTGAATTGTTTATTCTGTTAAAGTGTAACTTACAAGAGTTTCAATAAAGTCTCTTGTGCAATTGTTTATAAGTCCGTGCAAATATAAAAAGAATTATTGTAGATTTATTTAAAGTTAATAAGTCAACGATTTTAAAAGGTGAAATCGTAACAATACAAATAAAAATGTTTTACAACTGTTGTTGTACGTAAATGCAAAGCAATAAATATTGTAAAATAAATTATGGAAAAGATACGAAAACTTTTGAAACGTTTCTGCTTAATATTTTAGATCAATAATCCTCACTTGCCATATTAAACGATTATAATTTATTTTTGCATTTGCTGCTTAACAAACTTGTAAATTATTGCAAATTTTCCTTTCGTGAATTTTTTTAAAAAATTTCCTTTTTTAAGAGTAAATTTGTCTTACTCTCTGTAAGTTTGTTACTTTTACATTTTTGCTCATAACTGCTTTATTAATTATTTATAAAGCCTATGCCCATCCTTAAGAACCATTCTAAATATTGGTTCCAATACTTTTGGAATCAGATGAGTAGCTGCGGAGATTATCTTCTTTGTAAAAAACAAAAATTACCTCTTTATTATATAAGTATAGATGTTATCTAATCAACGTAATGAAAAACGCGTATATAAAATTCTGTACGTTAAATAAAATTTAAAAACACAGAAACTATAATTGTTATATTTGACTGCATTATTTTTTAGCATTTAAAATTTTTTTTAGCATTTTTTTAAATTTTTTTGACTGATTTAGCTGCAATATTTCTTAGATATGGTCATACTGCTTGTACGCAAACGGAACATTAACGGACCATATTTTTGAATTTTCGAAAGTAATACGTTTTGACTCCGGTTGGTGTATTTGTTTCTGTACCGACAAATATACGTTTCATCCCTTGTCATCAGCTTTTCTTCTGCTGCTTTTGGATTCGTTTTGATTAAAAACGAATACTTTAATATCTTTAAGGTAAATATTAATGAAATTTAAAACAAGCTTTACGATGATGTGTGCAAATTTATGCCTTTTTGGAAATACAAATATTGTCTGACAGTCTATAATAGATTTTGTGTTGGATTCCATTTATGACGGACCGAATACGATACGTAAACGGAAAGTATTGTTTTTGGGAAGCTTTGTTTTTTCGAATTTTATCTCTGTATCTCCACTTGTAAAGAAAGCGATCCCTACTTGCTGAATTTTGTTTATGTTTTATAAACAAATACAATTTGAACATTTGGGACCGTCTTTGTAGGAAAGCTGTTTCCGTGTATGGACTTCGCAGAAACGCGTAATATAATGAAATTGTATGCCCTGCTCTGTCTTTACTAACAAACACATAATTCATTTGTTAGCCTTTGTTGTTTTTAATATTTTATCAAATTAGAAATAAAAAAATTTCAAAGACGGGCGCATTTTTACAAATTCTTAATTCATAATTTTAGATTTTTAATTTAAAAAAGGAATAATACAATTGGAATCACGAATTTTAAAAATAATTTAAATAATTCCATTAAGGACTTATGCGAGGTAGCTAAATAAATTCTTAACTAAATACAAATTCACAAAAGGTTTCGAAATTTCTTTGATATATGTATATTTTAAAAATTTTTACAATTTCATAGAAATTTGGCAACCTAAATTTAGTTTAGATTTTATTTTGGCAGCTCGCACACATATTTTTTCTAACGTTTCCATTATTTGGGTGTTTTGCCGATTTTTAATCTTAATGCTGACCCAATGCCCAAACACTATTATAGACGTAAGAATAATTATTTAGGTGTCGTCATAGAGGAAGGATAAGTATATAGAATTCCTATGCAACGGCCAAATAAAATTTTGTACAGAACACAAAGGTTGGGTAACTGAAAAAAAATTGAGCAAATTTTCTTTTAGTTACCCAACCTTTGTAATCTGTATAAATTTTTTTGGCTGCTGCTTATGATGAAATTTCTGTACTTAACCATCATATTTAACACCTTAAGGATTACGAACTAAAAATTACAATTACGCACGAAGATTTTTTTCTACTCACGCTTAAGCACAATCACGTGAGTAACTTAAACTGTCCCTCACGAATTGAAAAAATATTTCTAAAAATTAAATAATGTATTTTATCACTTTAACTACTCGAAGTGTCACCATACTTAATAAATAACAAAAAAACGTCCGCATCCCTGCTCCACCACCTGGACACGCCATATGTATGTATGTATGTACATACGAATTGACCTATATTTTGACTAGGGCCTACGGTCAAGACCGGTCTACCCGGTTATAATACCCGGTCTTACGGTCTACCCGTAAAAACTAGACAGTGCATACTTTTGTAAAAATATATTTAAAAAAAAAATTATTTTTAAATTTTTTTTCCAAAATTAAAGCACCTGCAAAAATAAAGCCGCTTAAAAAAAATTTGTTCACAAAAAAAATTTTTACAATTCCAGCGATTATTATTAGTGTTAAATCTATTAAAAGTAAATTTTTTATAATGGAACCTTCAACATCAGGTATTAAAGTGTATAGTAAAATTTTTTTGTTTATAAAAATTATGTGTAAATATTTTTAATAATTTTTTTAAAAAAGGTCCAAAATTGGGATAATTTCCGCATTTAATGGGCCACAAGTATTAACTTAGTAAGAGTTGGAATTAGTTTTATAGATTTTAGAAAAGTATAGAATTATCAGCTTATATTTAAAATAAAAAAAGTCCAGACAATGGCCGGCCCTTTTTATTATTTTCATTTTTGTGTAAAAACTCTGGTTGTCATTTATTGAACAATACCAGTAAATGTGTTTTTGTGTTTAAATATTGTCATTCTCTTAATTTTTGGCATTTAATTGTTTTTGTTGATACATTTTGTTTTTAGAGATGAGTGCATGAGTGATTTCGGTCACTTAATCTCACGTACAAAAAATTGTATCACGCAGAATTTACAGGAAGTAAACATATTTTTAATACTTTTAGCTAAATTCAAGTGATTAAATTTTAATTTAATCACGATCACAAATGGTTTACGCACGCTCACGAACTTATTCTCACGTACTCAAATTTTCATAACCAAAAGTTATTACCACCATATACTTTATGTTATATTAATTTGATTTAATAAAAATTTAAACAAACAAGTTTTAAAATTAAAGTTACACACCTTTATTAATATATTCTCGTCTCTACGATAACCCTTGATATCTGAAAAAATATGTCGTATCCAAAATGAGTTTTGAGAAAGAACTAGTTTGATTGTTGATCAGCCCAAAACCCGGATTTGGCAATTTGAATGACGGAAACACCGCCAGACGTTTTTTTCAAAAATTTCTGCTGAAATTAAAAAAAATGCGTACAATACTAATTGTTGTTTCTTGTGGTCATGAGATTCATTTGGAAAATTTTCGTAAATTTGTTCACAATACGGCTAGATATTTAGTTGAAAAATATCCATGGTTTTGTATGCATCCCACTTTGCATACATTTTTTATTCACGGGCCGGAGATTATATAGCGAGGACTTTTACCAATAGGAGAATTATCGGAAGAAGCTCAAGAAGCAAGAAAGAAAGATTTTAAAAATTATAGAGAGCAATTTGCTCGCAAATACAGCCGGTAAAAGTCTAATGAAGATATTTTCAATAGGTTTCTGCTAAGTTCTGATCCATTTATAACTAGCATGAGCAAGAAATATGAGCAGAAAAAAATATCAACTTCAGAATTAGAGTTAGATTTGCCAGATATTTTTAATGAAAATTATGATAAAGATGATGGTGATAAAGATGCTGATGATAATAACGATGATGATAGTGCTGATGATAATGATAAGAAAGATTATTACAATGATGACGAAGAAGATTATAATAATTATGATGAAGATAATGAAGATTATGATAATTGGGATATTTGTGATGAATTTGAAAATGCAGAATAATAAAAATATTTTAATATTTTTTTTAAGGTAAAACGAAAACAAAATTCCCCAAAATGTTTTAAATTTTTTAATTTTTCAGATTAATTTTTACATTTACTGAATTTAGTGAAAGCAAAAACTGGATACAAATTTATACTAATAGGAATACACATTATTAACTTATTCTTTAAATTTATTTTGACATCAAAGTTACAGCGAAAATTGTGAATCATGTTTTTTCCGAAAAACAAAAAACGCTTAACAGGTTAAAAAAAAATTTCTTCAATTTTTTAAAGCTGTGTTTTTATGTATTTATGATTATTCATTACTAAAAAATTAAAATATTCTCTTTTGTGATTTTTTTGAAAAAATGTGTACATTTATAAAATTTTGTGAAAAATAAAAATTGGATTTAAAATTAAATTTATACTAATACATATAAAAAAATATAATAAATTTATTATTTGAATTTTTTAATAGCACATTAAGTATGCTCTAATTTCCAATTTTATTCATTAATTTATCGCTTTTCATTCCAAAGTTACAGCATAAACTGTGAATTAAGGTCTTTTTTCCAAAAAACAATAATGCGCTTAACGGATTAAAAAAATTTTTTTTAACTTTTTTTTCTAAAATGCTGAGTTTTTAAGTGCTTACATTAACTCATCAATTAAAAATATAATATTTTAAAACTACGGTTTATATGAATTAATCGCCACTTTGGGTATCATCGAACCCACTGTGCGTCGGTGTAAAAATGCCGTACTACTACCCGAAAAAGACCGTGACATTTTCATTTTCGAAAATTTAACTTATTACAGTTTTTTGTTGTATTAAAAAAACACAAGTCATATAAAAGCAATTGTTTTTTAGGAGTTTATTGGTACCTTTTTTAAAAAAGAGTACTTTTTAAAAAGTTACTTTAAAAAGTACTTTTTTCAAAAAGAGCTTTTTTAAAAAGTACTTTTTTTAAAAAAGAATTTTTCTTAAAAAGTGCTTGTTTTTGAAAATAGTACTTTTTTACGTACGTTTTTTTAAGTAATTTTTTACATTTTTTTTAACTAAATGCACTCGAAAAAATTATTATTTTTTACAGATTCCTTTTTTTACAAGTTGTACTTTTTGCAAAAAATACAAATGCTTTTTTTAAGAATTTTTTTTTTTATTACAAAAAAATCTTTTTCAAAAGGAACGTTTTTGGAAAAGTGCTTTAATTTTGGAAAAACATTTAATAAGTATATTTTTTTTAAAACTCTTGTATTTCTTAAAAAGTACGTACTTACTAGTTTTTAGCAGTTTTCCGGTCTAATCGGTAAGACCGGGTTTGATATCGGGTAGCCCGTGTAGACCGAAACCCGGGTAATGGGGGGCTCTAATTTTGACTATAACAAAAAGTATAAAAATTTCAACAAGTCGTTTAATATACACCACGCCCTATTAAAAAATGCATACTTGTTAACTGGCCATAATATTAACTTGATTTCCTTAGGGAAGAGTACGGGTACTATCTCATAAATTAAAAAAGAAAAATAAATATATAAGGGAAGAATTAGTCTACACGCTTCGTAATTTTTCGTGTCAGCTGTTTTGTTCTAATTTGTACAAATTTGAAAAGTTACTATGAATATGTTGTTGAAAATACATAAAACAATCAATTTACTAGAGCGTGTATGTTTTAAGATGCATTAAATTATGTACTTATTGGTTCTTAATAAAACTGAAATTATCAACAGGTTTGTTAGATTCATTAATATTATTATTCATTAATTCAAAAAAATCGTATGATATGCATTAAGTTATTTTGCATAAGTCCTAAAAGTTTTGGTTTTTATTATAAAAATTTACATATATTAACTATTACTTACCTACAAATATTTTTGTAATTATTATGTACAAACTACAATTGATTAATATAGCTATGATCACACTTTTGTCAGTATTATCTAGTTCATATTTTATACTATGGAATTTCAGTGATTCAACATTTTTTTTTCTTTATTATGTTTAATTTTTTTTAACACACAATCTGTTTATTTTATGACATATAAAAGTTTTGTTCAAGCCAGAAAGTATTTCCTTTTGCATCAACAGTCGGCGAGAAAAAAAGGAGTTTGCGGAGTAACTGCAAAGAACTACCGTATCGATTTTGTACGCTGACAAATTGTGAAAAAACGAAGTTGTTTAGTAGAGATTTTATTACAATCTTTTTTTTTTGTTTTGTTTTTCATGTATATTTATTTAAATATATGAAATATCTAGTGTCTAATTTATTCTAATTTGATTTATTTTCTTTATTTCTTTTTGATGTTTATTAATATTTAGCACAACACTAAATGCAAGTATTTTTTATTTATTTATATTTATAAGACAGGAAAATCTTGTGAGCGTTTGTGTGTGATGTTTTTTTTTACCGCACTGAGCTTTTGTTATTCTGTCGTCGCTGTCACAATAACAAACCAAAAAGCTTTAAAGCACAGGACTAGGTAGTTGTTCAACATAGTAATAAGCTGTTCACAAGTACGAATTTTCAACACCTTAATGTAAAAACCAAACATACCTGTTCACTAGAGCGGATCGCTACCCATGCAAAAAAAAAAGAATTAAAGATTAGTTGAAGACATGGATGGTAACCGAAACGAATGAGGTTATCGGTAAGGGTAACGCTATTTTCAATTATTTCGGCAACGTTATTTTAAGGGTAACGCTATTTTCTATAATTTCGGTAAAGGTATTTGAACTATAACGATATTTTGGTTGATTCAGTTCTATTATTTCGGTAACGGTATTTTAGCTATAACGGTATTTTAGTTATTTCGGTAACGATATTTTAAGGGAAACGTTGTTTTAGTTACTGCACACCGATATACTTTACCCCCAATCATGATCAGACTTTTGGAAGATAGATATACGTATGTATGTACAGCGAATATATTTTTGAATCTTGGTACTTCACAGCGGCCCCTTGCACAAATATCTATAACTAACACAAGCATTTTTAAATAATGAACCACGCATGGTTTGAAATTAATTGGCAAAAAGTAAGTATGTATAGGATTTTAAAGCACCTTGTTTTCATTAAAAAAAAATTATTAGGTTAAGAACTAAGTAGAGTATTCAAAAAACCGGCCTTTTCAAAAAACCGCTTTCGGTTTTCTTCGAAAAATCGAATTTTAAAAAAACCGGTTAACTTAAAACTAATATTTTTAATATAATATCTTAAAAATTAATATTGTAAAACTATATGTATTCATATCAAATCACATTATTATTAAGTTTGTAAATTGGGTAAAATTAGGTACGTTAGTAATTTCAACGTTTGACATTAAATAAGTTTTTTTAATATTACATTTTAAATTTGTAAAAAGAAAATTATTTTTCACAACTAAAATAATATTTTAGAAATAATATGCAATTTAAATGTTTCGTTTTTAGACGATTTTTTTGTTTGCTTTTGATAAAGCTAGAAGTGGAAAATACTCTTTCACTAATAGTAGATGTTGGACAAATAGCCAAAAGACATATAAATTTTCCAACTTTTCAGTTATTTTCTCGCATTTACCAAGATATATGAAATCATCATACATATAATGATGAATGATTTTGTACAGTCTTTTTTAGGATTTTGAATACTGTTTAGTGTGTTTTTTAGATCAGGAATTAAACTATTTAAATTTGGAATATCCAAAGTTAAGTCTTCATCGGGTTCTATCAGACTTACATCTTAATCTTCATAACCAAACGATTATAAAAGTGTTCGGAAAAAATAAAAGAGACCTAGTAACCCAGTTGGTGATGTAATTAAAAAAACCGGTTAACCGAACAAAAAAGACCGGTTTTCGGTTTTCTTCGAATTTACAAAATATTCGAAACCGATCGGTTAAAAAAAAAGAAACAGGTTGACCGGTTTTCGGTTTCGGTTTTTGAATACTCTAGAACTAAGAAGACAGAATTTGATTTTTTTTAAGCTCGTAACTTTAAACTGTCATCTTTAAAATTCTACAAAGATTTTTTTAAATATTTACGAAATGTGGGGGTTTAAAGGTTAAAAATAAGGGGAAACCTAAAATAGTTTTATTCAAAAGTCGGAATATGGTAGAGTGGTGCAAGTATGTATAGAGTATTTAGAATTTTACAACTATAGACCAAGGTGCTTTAAAACTCCGTACTTTACATAGCAATACTCCTGAGAAAGAATCTTCAAATTAATAACAAATATACATGTATATACCCTACGGGAAATGAAGGGTCGATTGATTCAAGGTGATAAATCTGTGATATACAAATGAGGGACATGTCACAAAACTGGTGGAAAATATAATTCAGTGTCTGAAAAAGTGGTAATTGCTCTAAAATTACCAGTATTCCAAATATTGAAATCGTGGCAGAACATTGACTGGTTCTTTTTGGATATATCATGTAACTAAAGAGAAATAAAAATAGTAACATCAATGTGGACTAAAGAAATTAGGAAATAATAGTTGAAATAATGACAGAATACGAAACTGGAATGTCAATCGGTGGCGAAAACCCTTATCCCGGGACTGTTGCAAAGCTGACATAATACTGAACTGATTTAAACAGAACCGACTTTGTAATTGCAGAAATGATGACATAACACTAATCTCGTTCAAAAAGAAGTGATTATGCAACTGCTTAGATAGTGACATATAACTGCATTAATTAAAAATTACTAAAAGGTATCACAACACTTAAGGGCTTATTAAGAAACACTTAGGGGGGATGTTATCCCTAAAAACCCAAAATTTGTTATTGAAAATTTCGATCGATGACTGTTTTCTTAACATTTTTTAAAATTTGATTACAAAATTTATCAAATTAAAATATATAAGAACTATTTTTCACTTAACTCCATTATGAACACTGTTTCATATACACAACTATATAATTGTAAAATTTAAGAAGAAAATTATAATACTGACCCTTAGACTTTATTTGTTTAAATTATAAAAATCCATTTGCCGAATTATTTGAACAAATGTTTTTCACACGTCTGTAATTAATTAGTAATCATTTTAAGGAATAATTTGGCATTGCATTAAGTGGGATATGATTTAATTTATATTAAATTTATTTTGTTTCGATAGAATAATTTGTTTTATGATTTAATTTGCGAAATAACATATATATCAAATACACCATTTTTTGTTGAAATGATTTGTTAAAGTTGATTCATTGATTAATATTAATTCAAAACATGGAAAGATCACAAAAATGGCCTAAAAGTCAAAAATTCGCGAAATTTTAAACAGAAAGTCGCTTAAAACTCCACCCTAGCTCAGTTCATTTTAAAAGAAATTGGAATTCAGCTTGTCTATGCGATAGTTGCGTGTGTGTAAAATTTTATTTAAATTCGATGAAGTACCAAATAATATTCAATATGTCCCACTGTGTAGTTAGCGCGGTTTTGATACTATTCTAACCAATATGTAAATGTTTGTTATTAGCTGGCGCGTTCTTGTAGTTTTTCGAGTTGCATATACAACTGGAGATTGGAGACTCTCTCAAAAAAAATTGAAAAAACATCTGTTCTTAGGTGTCAGACTTTTTTAAAATTATGGCAGTTTAATTTCAATTGACAGAATAAAATATAATATTGTAATTGTGAAAAATTTTAAGAAAATTTTGTATTATAATTTGTGTTGAAAAAAAATTATTCATTTTGTGTTGTGAATGTGTGTTATTTATAAAATAAAGAAATCGTGCAGTTTTATATTAATTTCAATTTATTTGCAATATTATCATCCTATAGGGCGAAATTTTATTGCTAGAATAAAATAAAATAAATTATCTATTTCCTGTTCCTGTGTTTCATTTTATTGCAGTTTTTAATAAATTTACTACAATATCTTGTATGTTTTGTGTTCTTATATGTATGTATTTTTAATTCTTGTTTTTTTGTTTATAAAATGTGAGTTTTATTTTCGAAAAGTATATCGATGGTCGCACCTCTTTACTTACGATTTAATTACAACTTTGTCTTACATTATATTTTGCTTAGTATTCATAACTTATTAAACGTGAGCACTATGAGCAAATTCCATTTCGTTACCAGAAATGCGATAACGCGGTTTTTCAAAACCGCATCTGTAATATATTTTGAATAATTTTTAACAGGAACCGTCAATAGCCGCTTGTAATGAATTTTCAATACGCTATAGAGAAAACAGAAATAAGATAGACGTATTATTTTAGCAGTTCCATATTCCATATTTAAGAGTTCAAAAATGGTTTAAAAAACTAATGAAAATTTTATTTGGAGATTCCTATAAATGTCATCATCATAAATTATAATTCTTAATTGTAGCTAATAATATTCAGTTAACAACAAATGTGTCAGTTAAGGTTGCAGTTAGTACCAACAATGTCTTATATAATATATAAAATCATATTATTTTTTATTTTGCAGTGATTTAATTTTAATCAAGAATGAACGTCTTATTTGGAAATTTTTTTTTTAATTATATAATGCATTCCTTTTTGTATTCAATATGAATGTTCCAGACTGATACGTGCTCAATTTAAAATACTCTGTAAAAAAAATCTTTAGGCAGGCTTTAGTTAAAATTTAACTAACAATTAAATTAAAATTTTACGTGGCAAGTAACAACAAATGTGTCAATTTTAAAGTCGCTGTTAGTAGGACATTGTGAGAATAATGCTAAATGGGTATTTTATTTCAATATTTATTTTTTTTTTTATTTATTTATTTTATTTATTTATAAATCAACATTGCAATACAAAGCCATCCAGGCCAAAAAACGTATTGCATAACAATTTACAGTCCCAAGTAAAGCACTAAAACTAGCTTAAAAATATAATAAATATATTTAATTTTAATTTTCATTAAACTATTATTTTTATGAGTTTTCATATGTTTGATGATAAGTCATTTTAATTTTACAATTTTATAATATTCTGTTTACAATTAAAATAACATTATCAAGAGCGCAGTGCTATTTGGTCGAAGATAATTTTTGTCTTTGTGGTATTTACCGAATATTAACGTTTTACAAGGAATATTAACGTTTTACAAGGAACTAACTTCAATAATTGATACATAACGATAAATTGTTTTTTAATTTGTAAAATTATTATTTCATTCTTTTCTACCTGGTTTACATTAAATTAATCATTAATTAATAATAAATCTTTGTTTACTATTAAAATCATTTACTACCGCTTTAAATTTCCAATTGAAAAAGTGACCAGAAGTTGCTAATCAAAGTAAAAATATACTCAAAAAGTTAAAAGTCAAAATGCAATAAAATTTAACTGCTGTTTTCATTTGTTAATAATAACTGCATAATGAAAATTATACATATATTTATTAAAATATTTTTTTGGTATACATAATAATGTATTATTTTACATTGCTATTTGTTTCCTAATTTTCAAATATAAATTTTGAATTAATTTTTAAACGTGTTGTAAATTTATGTCCTTGGTTGTCATTGCTGTTTACTTTTGAATCAAAATAAATGTATTTTTTGATAAAAATGCATACACTTTTGTACCTCTTTAATTTTGGGAAAAGCACTGTTTAAAGTAAGTATATTTTGACATTTTCGAAAATTTTTAGGAGTGAGGGCCATATTGAGGTTTTTCATAAATTATAAAGAGCCGCATCATATTTAAAAAATTCAAACTATATTTATATCGTTATGACCTTTTTTAATTTTTTATAAACATAGTAACGTTCCTTTGATCTAACGGGTCTATTTGTTTACATTTATAGTAAAAGATAGTATAGTTAGAAAGAAGAAAAGAATGAAACCTGAAAATATATAAGCATTCGGAAATTTGGATTACGGAAGCAAACACAAACAGACCAACATGTTTCTTTTTAATGCTAAAACAATTTATACCTAACGAATTAAGAGTTTTGGTGTGTAAAAAAATTTATTTCAGTGTAAATCTGTTGGAATTGAAAAATTCGCGTTTCTCATTCCTTGTTCGTAGTCTGTTAGAAATACAGTTGGATCCAAGTCAAATATTTTGTCCTTAATATTGTTACGATTTTACCCTTTATAAAATTGTTGATTTATTTGCCTTTTAAATAAATCGAGTTCTTTTTATATTGCAAATAATAAACACTGTTTGAAATTATTTATTGCTCTATTTATTTCTAACCGTCACTAAAAATTACAGAAATACACTTTGATAGCACACTTTATTTACACGATTTAGATAAACTAAACGTTAGCCACACTTTAGTTCTTCACACTCTGCGTTTTACTTATGAACTGAACTACTGCGTCACCGAGTACCAGTATTTATATAAGTAGTCAGGTATTCTAGTTATTTCCAGTTTATTACGACACTAGATTTTTCCAGCTGTTAAAATTAGTGTGAAGAAATTTCTAGGTGTAGAAATTTCGTGTAACACTGCCGCCCACTTAAGCCTGTTCGTCCCGAACAGACATAGCTATTCCTTTTCCATAGTTGGCTAGTTGTTCCAGATGAACAACCTTCATTTTTGACCTTGGGCTCTGATCTTTCTGTATTCTGTATACCACATCATTCAACATTTTAATTACTCTATAGGGTCCGTCCCAATGCGTTTGTATTTTGGGAGATAATCCTTTCTTTCGTTGCGGGTTAAAAAGTAGAACCAGCTGACCCTCATTAAATCCTTCAGAATTTGCTGACCTATCATACCTCACCTTCATCTTATCGCTGACAATTTTAATTCGATTGCGTACAAACTCATGAAGCTCATTAAGGTCTTCTTGTTCCTGGGAAGCATTGTCTTTATCTATGGCGGCGGGCTTAACTCCAAATTCTAAATCGCCAGACAATTTAAGTTCCGTTCCGAAAATTATTTTTGCAGGTGTCCGGGAGGTGGAATCGTGAACAGCCGATCTGTATGCCAACAGAAATTTAGGGATGTGTTCGTCCCAGTCCTTCTGATTTGCACTGACCACTTTTCTTAAGTGTTCCTCTAAAGTGCGATTGAATCTTTCGACCATACCATCAGATTGTGGATGCAGCGGGGTGGTTCTTGTCTTTCTTATTCCATACAACTCACACATATCGTTGAAGATAGCAGATTCAAAATTCCTTCCTTGGTCAGAGTGTAATTCTAATGGAACACCGTAGCGGCACACCCAGTTGTTCACAAATGCGCTTATTATCGTTCAGGCTTCCTGGTTCGGTATAGCGTATACCTCAGGCCATTTACTGAAATAGTCGATCACCACAAGAACGTAACGGTTTCCGGAATCACTGACAGGGAAAGGGTCTGCTACATCCATTGCTATCCGCTCAAATGGGGCACCCGAGTTGTATTGTTGAAGTTGCCCACGACTTCTCCTTACTGGTCCTTTAGCTGCGATGCATTGCGTGCAATTTGCTATCCAGTCGCTTTCCTGTGCTCGATGCTGAAATCATAGCTTTGAAGTCGTTCAATCCAACGAGCTAGCTGCCCTTCTGGTTGTTTCAATTGCAGCAGCCACCTTAGTGCAGAATGGTCGGTTCTTAGTTGAAAGTGCTGACCGTACAGATACTTGTGGTAGTGCTTTACACATTCTACCGCCGCCAAGAGTTCCCGCCGTGTTACGCAGTAGCTCCTTTCGGGTTTCGAAAGTACTCGACTGTAATAGCCTATGACTTTTTCGGTGCCATTTATCACCTGCGAAAGCACACCTCCTATTCCGTGTCCGCTTGCATCGCTATCCAGCACAAATTTTTCCCCGGCCACAGGATATCCAAGAAGCGGTGCCGTGCATAATAACTCCTTGAGCCTTAGGAATGCTTGTTCTTGGGCTTCACCCCTCACTTTGTCAGCTCATGTAGACTCGCAGCCACACTGGCAAAATTTGGTACAAATCGTCGGTAGTATGTGCAGAGACCTAGAAAGCTGCGCAACTCGTGCAGATTTTTCGGGCGAGGCCAATCTTTTACAGCCCGAATCTTATCTTCATCGGTTGATATACCCTCTACAGTTACGCGGTGACATAAATACTTGACTTCCCTCTGGAACAATGTACATTTCTTTGCGCTAAGCTTGAGTCCAGCCGCAGATATTCGCCTTAAAACTTCTGCTAAGTTCTTCAGGTGTTCATCGAAAGTATTTCCCATGACAATTATGTCATCAAGGTACACTAGGCAAGTTTTCCAGTGGAGTCCTTTCAGCACATTTTCCATTAACCGCTCGAATGTTGCTGGAGCATTGCAGAGTCCAAAGGGCATCACATTAAACTGCCATAATCCGTCGCCTGTGCTAAAGGCAGTTTTCTCCTTGTCTTGCTCACAAATTTTTACTTGCCAATAACCACTTTGCAAGTCCAATGTGGATAACCATTTGTTTCCTGCTAGCGTGTCTAGAGTGTCGTCAATTCTCGGTAGTGGATAGCTGTCCTTCTTGGTGATATCGTTTAGTTTTCTGTAATCAACACAGAATCGGGTGCTGCCATCTTTTTTCTTAACTAAAACTATAGGCGAGCTCCATGGGCTAGAAGATGGTTCAATTACTTCACTACGCTCCATTTCGTTGACTAACTCCTTTACTTCATTTCGTTTTGCTAGAGGAATACTTCTGGGCGCCTGCTTTATTGGTCTTGCTTCACAAGTATTTATTCGGTGTTTCACAATTGCCGTTCTTCCTTGACTTTGGGTTTTCATGGCGAAGACAGAGCCGTATTTTCTGATTAGCTGTTTGGCTTTATTTGTATCAGGCGGCGCCAGTTCTATTACCCATTTTTCCACATATTCTGCCAGCATCTCTAGATCTTTAACGGACGCACTGGATGGTTCCAAGTTCTTTTCGCAACTGATTATTGCTTCTGGCGCAGTGCATTTGGCTATTTCAGAGTTAGCTCTGACAACTTTTTCACAATTTGATAGGTTCAGTACTCTTACAGGAACTCGTTTGTCTTTGCTGGTTTTCACGAGGGCTTTCGCTGTTATAAGGTCACTTTTTATTTCTGATGGTTCTACCACCCACAAGCTGCTGTCCTCACAATCTCCCTCCATACGCACCCATACTAAAGTTTCTGCCCGTGCTGGTAGTTTTTGGTGGCTGATGGTAACTAGCTTTCTGACCTGATCCTCGCGTTCATATCCAACACAAAGGGGTATTTCAACATTCTGCCAAATCATAACTTTTTGCCCCATATGCAGGTTAATGCCGTGACTAATCATAAAATCTGCACCAATAACTACTTCGTCCACAATATCGCCAACAATAAATACGTGACTGACGCTTATGTTGGCAATTGTTAGTTTCACATGAACCTTACCATAGACAGAAGCCTGTTCCAGTAGCTGTTCGTAAACTTACCTCGTGCAATGGTTCAACTGGCTTTCTTCCGTTGATGCACCCATAAGCAGTAAGATTGCTTTTCCCCTGCTGTGCTATTGATATGGAGATTGTGGGGCCATCGGTTGTGGGAGCTAGCTCATGCCCCGTAGTGCTAGCTCTTTTAAGTTTAATGGTGACTTTTTAGTTTAACGGTGATCAGCCGGAGGCTCTTCCTTGGTGCTTTGCAATTTCGCTGGAAATGTCATACTCTACCGCAGTTGTAGCATTTATCCTTTGCCTTGACTTGCTTCTCCCCTAATGCCTGCTTAAATGCATCTTTTAACTCCGTGAGCACTTCTCTGAATCCTTCTGTTAGCTTTGTGCTTATATCTTGCTCTCTTTCAGCAGTCACCTCGAGGTTACGCACCTTAAATATTTGTGGCTTGGAAATCACCTTCGCAGTCTCTTGTGCCAGCGCGAATGAGACAGTTTCAGCAAAAGTCGATTTCTGCGTAGCACACACCGCATGTCTCACATCAGAATCCCGAATTCCATTCACAAATGCTTCAATTTTGAACTGATCTAAGAATGGATGATTTTTGCCTGGATAAGTTAGCTGCACCAACCGCTCAATCTCTGTCGCAAAATCTTGCAATGACTCATTTGCTTTCTGCAGTCTACCTCTTAGTTCCATTCTGTATATTTCTTTTTTGTGTTCGCCGCCATACTTTCGCTGCAGTGCCACCATTATGTCGTCATAGTTATTTCTGCAGGTAATTGGCACACTTTCTAGAATTTCTGCAGCGTTTCCTTTTAAGGCCAGAATCAACTCTATAGCTTTTTCTTCGATGTTCCAGATATTTCTGGCGGCAACTGTCTCGAACTAGAACTTAAACATTAAATGGTACGCTGCCGTCAAATGTGGGGGCCTTTGCTCTACCAGAAGTTTCTGAAAGAATTCGTACTGGGCTCTCTTGACATTGAGTATTATTTTTTTTACTTTCCAGATCTTGCAGTTTTTTCTCGACGTCATTCTCTAAGTCAGATACTCGTTTTTCAACCACCGAAATTTTTTCATTAGTAGCTTTAGAAGTTTCCTGAAGTTTTTCTTCCATCTTAACAAACATTTTCTCGTTATCTGCCCTCGAAGTTTCTATCTTAGTTAACAGTTTTGTTTCCATCTTAGTTAACAGTTTTTCGTTGTCTGCTCTAGAAGTTGCTTGAAGTTTGACTAGCAATTTCTCGTTGTCCGCTTTAGAGGTTTCTAGCAGTTTCTCATTCTTTTCCATCTTTTCCATCTTTTCCATCATAGCAGCCAACATTGCGCTTAACTCCATATTACATTCTGTTTTACGGGTACTAACTTCCATTGCTTCTTTTTCGTCAAATTCGTAAGCCGCAATGTCGATGTTACACCGCTCGAATTCTTCTATCAGCCTCTTTTGCACTTCTGTCTTATTACCTGCTGTCGGTAGCTCCAATTTGCTCAACTCGTTCTTGAGCTGTTCCACTTTAAGCTCCTCCAATTTCATGACTGCTTATTATTTTACAATCCCACTTCTGACACCAATTGTTACGATTTTACCCTTTATAAAGTCGTTGATATATTTGCCTTTTAAATAAATCGAATTCTTTCTATATTGAAAATAATAAACACTGTTTGAAACTATTTATTGCTCTATTTATTTATAACCGTCACTAAAAATTACAGAAATACACTTTGATAGCACACTTTATTTACACGATTTAGATAAACTAAACGTTAGCCACACTTTAGTTCTTCACACTCTGCGTTTTACTTATGAACTGAACTACTGCGTCACCGAGTACCAGTATTTTACTTATTTCCAGTTTATTACGACACTAGATTTTTCCAGCTGTTAAAATTAGTGTGAAGAAATTTCTAGGTGTAGAAATTTCGTGTATATGCATCATTTGTTTTTTTTATCCATTAGGATAAAGAACAGTGGAAAAATCCAAAACTTTCAAATTACTTTTTTCTTAAAAAAAGGGTTTACTTTACCTCTTCAAAGTATATATGACTAATAGCTGTTTAAAACATCTTTACAATTTTAAATGTTGCATCCATTAGATACGTTCTTTGTGGATGCAAAATATTTTCCTTCACCAAATCAATAATTTTAAGTGATGAAAACAAACAAAAAGTATACTTTTCTTCAATTATAGATGCAGTAAAAAATGCCTTAGGTTTTATCCCATAAGCTGTCCAAACGCTTTCCAAACTAAAAGCTTCTATCACTTGAACCGCACTTTTTGGTGATGTGACCAAGCTTTTGCTTACAATGGTTTGCAATCCCCTTTGTATTTTTGAAAATGCAATATTTTTTATCGCATCTTGATTGCTAAAGAAAAAATGTTGGTAAAAAAACTCAATAAAAATTAGTTGTTTTACCTTTCACATGTCTTGCGGAATGTAGCTCTAATAGAACTCATTGCAGTCTTATCTCCTCCTAGCGCTCCTGCAAGGCCTTGGCAATCGCTTTTTATTTTATTTAAAGCCTTCATTTCTTTATAGGCTTCTTCCTCATTATTGTGGATGTGTTCTACATATTTTTTCGGAAGAACACATTTTCCATCAGGAAGCACGTTAACTCTTGCTTTAGAATCTTTAACTCTACACTAGAGTATTCAAAAAACCAGTCTTTTGAAAAACCCGGTTTCGGTTTTCTTCGAAAAATCGAATTTTAAAATAACCTGTTTCGGTTTTTGCAGAAAAAACCGGTCAACCGGTTTTTTCGGTTTTTTTTTTTAATTTGAATAAAAAGCTGATATAATTTGTTAATTGTTTTTATTACAAAAAAAATCAGAAACTTAATATATAAAGTAATAAAAATACATTCTTTAATTTATTTTTTTATTGTATTTCATTTCAATAAAAAATTAACTTAAAACCAATATTTTTTAATATAATATCTTCAAAATTAATATTATAAAACTATATTCATATCAAATGATTAGAGATCATTAAGTTTGTAAATTGGAAAAATTAGGTACATTAGTAATTTGAAAGTTTAAAACGTTCAAATTAAAAAGTTTTTAATATTACATTTTAAATATGTAAAAAAAAATCTATTTTTCAGTTCTAAAATAATATTTTAGAAATAATATGCAATTTAAATGTTTCGTTTTAAGACGATTTTTTTTGTTTGCTTTTGATAAAGCTAGAAGTGGAAAATATTCCTTCACTAATAGTAAAGGTTGGACATATAGTCAAAAGACAATTATATAAATTGTCACACTTTTCAGTTCTTTTGTCGCATTTATCAAGATATATGAAATCATCATATGTGACCTTCTCCGAGAAAAAGAGACCTAGTGTGTCAAAAAAACGAGTTTGGACTTAAGAGTGGATTCTCGTACCTAAAAGGGTGTAGAATAAGGTGAAATGAGTTAGATTTCTGATAAAAATTTATTAACCCCATAAAAACAAACTTGGGAAAATCGATAAAAATGAGAAAAACATTAAAATTTTACTTTTTTGATTTTTTGGTTTTAAATTCTTTTTATATTGTCACTCTAAAAGCGAAAAAAATACGTCACCACATAGGCATGACGTCACCAAAGTCGGCACCCAATCATAACTAAGCATACCAAATTGCATCTCCCACCTGAAGGTGTGTTTACAGTGATAATGCGTTACGAAACTTTAAATGCGTTTTTCTCAAAACTTCATTTTCACACACTAGGTCTCTTTTCTCGGAGAAGGTCACATATAATGATGAATGATTTTGTACAGTCTCTTTTTTAGGATTTTTTTAATTTAGATCAGAAATTAAACTATTTGAATTTGGAATATCCAAAGTTAAGTCTTCATCGAAATCTATCAGACTTACATCTAAATCTTCATAACAAAACAAACGATTATAAAAGTGTTCGGAAAAAATAAAAGAGACCAAGTAATCCAGTTGGTGATGTAATTAAAAAATCCGGTTAACCGAAAAAAAGACCGGTTTCGAAACCGATCGGTTTTTAAAAAAAAAAGAAACCGGTTGACCGGTTTTCGGTTTCGGTTTTTGGATACTCTACTCTACACTCATATTTCATTATATTATTATAAATAGTTTTTTTTTTTTATATATCATTTTTTGATCAATCACATACAATAACTGACTATTTCTTCTATTACCGTTTATAATTTCAAAATTCATTGTTTTAATTCAATTATTAATATTATTAATTATAATCACTGTGCAACGTTATCTCATAAACTAAGAAGGAATATATTAACTGTATTTGTTAATGAATACACAATACGTGAGTTAAGTATAATGGTTTTTAATACACGTTTTTAAAGAATTAAATAGAAAATGAAATAACTCCCCAAAAATATTATTTGGGGATTTACTTCATTTTTAATTTGGTGAGCTATTTCATTATGAAATAAGTTATTTCATTATGAAATAAGTCCCCAAATTTAAAAATGAAATAAATCACCAAAAAATGAAATAACTCCCCAAATATCGTTGTTGTTGCTTTCTATAAAAATTTTTGGGGTTATTTGGGTGGTTATTTCATGGAGCCATTATGAAGACATCTAGAAATATTTAAAAAATAATCAAAAGTTAGAACTATGTTTGGATATTTTTGCAACATACAACATTTTAGCATTTTCTTTGTTAATTTTCTACAATAACTATTATATTTTACATTGAGTACTTTTTAAAGGTTTCATGTGTCAAAAATTTACAAAACTTGTATATTTATATTATATATTTGTGTAATATTTAATATATTATTCATTTGAATCGTGCATTATATATTATTAATACCGATTCGGGGTAAAATTCTTCAAAATTGGATATAAATTCAGGTAAAACCACACACTATAATTTGTATCGTTCTTATATGTATACTTATATACGTATAAATTTTATACCTATAACATGAGACGTAAATAATTAAATTCTTTATTTACATGAAGGTGATGAGCACGAAATTGAACGAAAATTACAGTTGACAGATTCCGCAAAGTGCATACTAAATGATAATAATAAGCATTTACTTATGGTATGTACATAACCCTGGCTTTGAATTGTGCAAAACAGAAAGCCTTTTTATTGAATGATTAAAATGAAAAGCCTGAATTTAACTTTATTTAAATTGTAGAGATCCATCTTGTATAGAAGCAGATCCGATATTTTATAATTTTTCACACTCGGCAGCTACAACTCCATTAACACCCATATTAACAGCTGCTGTATGTCATCGTCATTGCAAAAGAAAAGTAATCTTTAGCTATGCTGGAGCATGAATTTAAATTAGTTCTCAATGTCATTTTACGTAATAAAATATGTCTGATTGTAAAATAAGACAAATGTCGGAAGGTGTACATACGGGTTCTTTACATGTATAAATTACATCATGTGGTTAGTGTTAAGGGACCACGGATGGACCTCGAAAATTAAGTTTAGTTTAGCATTGACTTCAATTGATTAATGAAATGAAATCATAGATTGGAAAATATCAGAGCCTATTTACCAAGTACTTTTTGATTATAAAGTATTAGAAAAGCACTACAATTGCATTTATTTATTTCGTATTCATGTTGTCGAGCAACAAAACATAAATAATATTATGGATTAAAAAATATCAGAAAACGCCAACCTTTGGCCCCATTAAACATTTCAATAGTACCGAATGTAAAATATAACAGTTATTGTAGAAAAATGACAAAGAAACTGCTAAAATGTTGTATGTTGCAAAAATATCCAAACTTAGTTCTAAATTTTGATTATTTTTTAAATATTTCTAGATGTCTTCATAATATGCCAATTTGTTTGTTTGCATACTAGTTTTTATTATTTTTACAAGTTTTTTATTTAAAATTTTAATGTTATTTTTAAATTGTTGGCAATTCTTTTCTTCTTTCTAACTATATTATCTTTTACTATAAATGTAAACAAATACACCCGTTAGATCAAAGGAATGTTACTAGCTCTGTTCCCTTACTTTCTGGGTAAAGTTCGGTAAAATGAGAGTAAGCACAAAATACTCTCATAAAATGACAAAATTACCCAAAAGTACGGGAACGCAAAAAACCACTTTTCTAGCCCAAAAAAAAATGTCAAAATGCATAAGTGATGCCAAATTTTTAGGTGCAATAAGTGTAACACGACAAGTGAAAACGCGCTAATGGAGAAATGCGAAAATTGAAATAAGACTCAAAAAAAAAAAAATATATTAAAATTGCCCGCCGTTTACAGTGGCAGGAAATTTCGAGATTTTGATATTTCCCTCTTTGAAAAAACACACATAGTTGTATCTAATAATTATATTTTCTCATAATTTAATGTTTATGAGCTTTTTTTCATTGTTTTTTCAAAGTGGTGTATATAAAAATCTCGTGATTTCGTGCCAATCTAAAAATTTTCAAAAAAAAAAGCAATAAGAAAAATTAAAAGGTCCCGATCTGTCCCTGTTTTATAAACAGAAAATATTTGCAGTTTTTAGAAAGTAAAAAACCGCTTATTGTAACACGAAAAGGGCTAAATTAGCATCGCTGAAGTTCCTTAGTTTTATTTTTTACAATTATTAAACAGCTGCTTTTGTTTATCAACTGTTCTTTTGACAATTTACCCAATTTACCCAAAGAAAAAGTTTGGGCAGAGAGCTTATTATCAGAGAGCATATTATCAGAGAGCTTATTATTACTGAGAGAAATTATGCTTCTCTTATATTCTCTGCTAAAAATGTCGAGACGAGTCAAACTCAATATGCAACATTTTTTAACAGCCCTCAAACCAAAACCAGCTTATTTTGTGTTAGATCCAACCAGTTTCAACATTTTTTTACAACCAGTTTCAATTTGAGAATGCCATGTTGTTTTTGCAATTGGGAATGAAAATTTGCCGGCTTTTGGGGAAAGCATACCATTTTTATATATATACATAAATAACTGCACAAAAAATTAATAAAATGCGGTGTTTAAACACAAAAAAAAATTCTAAACAAACATGAGCTGCTTTCAAACAATGTTCAATAGAAAATTCTTAAAAATATTGTGTTGTTTTTGCTAAACTTACAAAGTTTGACAGAACTGTCACACCTACTTTCACTATTTGGCTTGGGATTTAGAGTTAAAGAGGTTTTCTATCAAAAAAAAAGCTATTTTAATTTGCCAGTGATTGTAATTTCAAATAAAAAAAATCAAATAATAAATATCTGCAGGCTTTTGACAAATGCACTCAAGTCGTTTTAAAAAAATTTCACAAGATTTTGTAGTCTATTCCTGTCAGGTGATTACCTACAATAGTAAATTGCAACGATATCTTTTTTGGGTTCCACTTAAGTTCTTCTAATCTTTGAAAATTCAAAAATTTTATTTTTTTTTTCCTATTTTTGCTTTAGCAAAATTAGAAGTTTTTCGGGAATTAGAACAAAAATTAAAAATTGTATATTACACATCACTTGCTTTGAATTGGTTAAAAATTATCCAATCCTTAAGAATATCTTTCACTTGTTATTTCATTATGATGGAAAAAATAAGTTTGTGGCTAACACTTTTAGCCGAATAAAAAATTGAAAATTGGACCTTCCGAATGCACTTTAACAAATGTTGTTGTGTTGTACATGTGTTCAAAACTCTGTTAATACTAAATGGTAAATAATAAGCGATATATATTGTTACAATTTTACATTTTAAAATCGTTGATTTATTTCCTTTAAATAAATCGAGTTCGTTTTATATTGAAAATAATAAACACAGTTGAAATATTCAATGTTATCTCTTCATTTTCATAAAATTTAAACAATTACACAATATATTAAAAAACAATATATTAATTTCTTTATTGGGTACATTCATTTTTGGCCATTTTCAACGTAACAAATGGGTCAAATTTAAACGGCATCACAAAGTTTTTTATTCAAACCTAATTTATGCAACTTGCAACCTAATTTTCCAACTTCTAACCTAATTTCTAATAAGAATAACAAAAATATGAAGAAACTAACAGGAATTTTACTCTTTTGTTGCATACTGAGTTGCATTCAAACTGGGTCAGCTCGCGAACAAAAATCAAGAGCATGGGTTGAGCGACACTGAGTAGCATAGAAAAAAAAATAAAATTCCTGTTAATTTCTTCATATTTTTGTTATTCTTATTAGAAATTAGGTTAGAAGTTGGAAAATTAGGTTGCAAGTTGCATAAATTAGGTTTCAATAAAAAACTTTGTGATGCCGTTTAAATTTGACCCATTTGTTACTTATTTTTTCCATCATAATGAAATAACTTTTTAATAATGTTTTTTAAGTTAATACCACACATCCATTTGACATATTATTCATATTGCAAATATAAGACAGTAGAAAAAATATAAAAATTTTCACCACATTTTATCATAAATTGGTCGATACCTGAGAATGGTGTTTCCAATTCGGTTAACCTATTAACCGATTCGGTTAATGTCGAAACAAATTATTTAAAACTCAAATAATTATTCGACCCGAATATTCAATTAAACTTTTTATATGGTTTTTTCTGTTATATTTTATAAAATCTTTCTAATTTCTTTAAATATGGCGAGAAAAGCTTAGAAAAAATATATAACTAAAATACAATTAAATTCTTTTAAAATCAAGTGAAAGATATTCTTAAGGATTGGATAACTTTTTAACCAATTCAAAGCAAGTGATGTGTAATATACAATTTTTAATTTTTGTTCTAATTCCCGAAAAACTTCTAATTTTGGTAAAGCAAAAATAGGAAAAAATATAAAATTTTTGAATTTTCAAAGAGTAGAATAACTTAAGTGGAACCCAAAAAAGATATCGTTACAATATACTATTGTAGGTAATCACCTGACAGGAATAGACTACAAAATCTTGTGAAATTTTCTTAAAACGACTTAAGTGCATTTGTCAAAAGTCTGCAGATATTTATTATTTGATTTTTTTTATTTGAAATTACAATCACTGGCAAATTAATATAGCTTTATTTTTTTATAGAAAACCTCTTTAACTCTAAATCCCAAGCCAAATAGTGAAAGTAGGTGTGACAGTTCTGTCAAACTTTGTAAGTTTAGCAAAAACAACACAATATTTTAAAAAACTTTCTATTGAACATTGTTTGAAAGTAGCTCTTGTTTATTTAGAATTTTTTTTTTTTGTGTTTAAGCACCGCATTTTATTAATTTTCTGTGCAGTTATTTATGTGTTTATAAAAATGATATGCTTTCCCCAAAAGCCGGCAAATTTCCATTCCCAATTGCAATAACAACATGGCATTCTCAAATTGAAACTGGTTGTAACAAAATGTTGAAACAGGTTGAAACTAACACAAAATAAGCTGGTTTTGGTTTGAGGGCTGTTAAAAAATGATGCATATTGAGTTTGACTCGTCTCGACATTTTTAGCAGAGAATATAAGAGAAGCATAATTTCTCTCAGTAATAATAAGCTCTCTGCATAAACGCTCTCATTTACCCAATTTTCGAGTACGGGAACGCTTTTGGGTAAATTTGGGTAAGTTTGGGAACCCGCGGTAACGTACGGGAACAAACTTACTATGTTTATAAAAAAAATTAAAAAAGGTCATAACGCCTCATTTTGTCACGTTTATTTTGGAGCGGGATTACATCTCCATTATCTCCAAACCATTAAAGTTGTGCATCCAAAAGCATTAATTATATTTTTTCAATTATTAAAAATTAATTTCTTTCAAATTTTCACCCCTAAAAATTTTCTAAAGGAAAAAACCGGGTTATCTTATATATACTTAATTTAAACAGTGCATTTCCCAAAATTAAAGAGGTACATTGGCGTGTCCAGATTTTGTTTCGGGAGGAGGACCTAAAATATATATTTTCTAATTTTTTTTTTAAAGCTGGTTATCTCTAAACATATTTTTTTTACCTATTTGAAGCATTTAAAACAAAATTTACAGCTTTAAATTCATATACAATTTTTATTTAAATATTATTTAGCACATTGTTCGTCTACACGGTAGGTATCTATTGCTTGAAATTACGGGCATGTCATGTAAAGCTAGGGTAAATCTGTTTTATATATTAATAGTTGTAGAAGTTGTCGCCGAAGGCGAAAATTTTGTACCAAAATCGAGCGATTTTTATTAAAATATTTTCATTTTGTTTTTCGTATATTAATAGTTGTAGAAGTTTTCGCCGCAGGCGAAAATTTTGTTTTTAAGGCGCAATATCATGGAAAACCATTCGCTCTAAAATTTTAAAATATTTATGTTAAGGTTGGCCCAAGTAACTTGAGTGTTAATTAGGAGTAGATTCGGATGTTATTGATTTCATGCAGTATAAATGCGTATAATGCTGTGCATAAACAACATTTCTTTGCTTTGCATATTTTGGGGTCGTTTTTCATTTCATCATTTTTCATTTCTCCAAAATGGGGTTATTTTGCATTATGAATTAAAGCCTAAATCTAATAAATGAAAATATGCCCCTAATTTTCATTTATTTGTGGTCATTTTTCATTATATTTTAAGGGTTAATTTGCTTTATCAAATTTTGCCTCAAAAAATATTATAATCATATTAAGATTGGGGTCATATGGGCACAACGCCCCAAGATATATCAATTTTTTCTCAAATCCAAATACAACCATTTTAAAACCAATTAGATTGTTTTAAAAACTTTTGAATCAAATAGAAAATTTTCAAATATTTGTATGATAAATATTTTTGTTTGCATTTAGAAGAGAAAAGCCAAGAATTTACAAGACTTGTCAGCATTTTTATAAATTCTTACTTTTTAACTTCAGTAACTGCTTTGAAAATGTATATAAATTAAGTTAATTAAATATTTGCAATTTTAAATACATATGTTTTAAAATAAAAATAAACACATAATTCTGAAATTTTAAGGGTTCCAGTTAAGACTTAATGTTGTATTTAAATCTCAGATTTTTATTTAAAAAATAATACAGTTGGAATCACGATTTTTTTTTGTTTTAGAAGAAAATATACAAACTAAATAATTTCACCTAGGACCTGTGCGAGGTAGCTAAATAAATTCTAAGTTTCTTTGAAAAATATTTGAACAATTTTTAAAATTTCATAAAAAATTTGGAAACCTGAATTTAGTTCAGATTTTATTTAGCCAGCTCACGCCTGATATTTAAACACAATACTAAGTAATAGCAGATAAGGGTAGTCGACGTGTAAATCAACCTTTAATTACTCCATTTTTAGAAAACGTTTGAAAAAAGGTAAAGGGCGTTAAATTAAATAAAAAAAGGCAATTTTTACAAGTGTGGAAATAATATGTATATAATAGTGAAAGGAAAGATAGAGATTTCATCGTAAGCAGCAGCCAAATAAAATTTTGTACATATAACAAGGCTCGGCAACTGAGAGAAAATTAAACAAACTTCCCTGATTTCAAAGCAAAATTTTCTCCTTAATGCACAATTGGACTTGCAAAAAAATCAATTGGTCTTGCACAGAAAATCAATTTGAAACAAAAAAATAAAAGCTATTTTGTATATATGAGTACTAAGCATTAAAAAAAACAATTCATCGTTATGTATCAATTATTGAAGTTAGTTCCTTGTAAAACGTTTTTAATATTCGGTAAATACCACAAAGACAAAAATTATCTTCGACCAAATAGCACTGCGCTCTTGATAATGTTATTTTAATTGTAAACAGAATATTATAAAACTGTAAAATTAAAATGACTTATCATCAAACATATGAAAATTCATAAAAATAATAGTTAAATGAAAATTAAAATTAAATATATTTATTATATTTTTAAGCTAGTTTTAGAGCTTTACTTGGGACTGTAAATTGTTATGCAATACGTTTTTTGGCCTGGATGGCTTTGTATTGCAATGTGAATTTATAAATAAATAAAAAAAAATAAATATTGAAATAAAATACTCATTTAGCATTATTCTCACAATGTCCTACTAACAGCAACTTTAAAATTTGTTGTTACTTCCCACGTAAAATTTTAATTTAACTGTTAGTTAAATTTTAACTAAAGCCTGCCTAAAGATTTTTTTACAGAGTATTTTAAATTGAGCACGTATCAGTCTGGAACATTCATATTGAATACAAAAAGGAATGCATTATATAATTAATAAAAATGTCCAAATATGACGTTCATTCTTGATTAAAATTAAATCAATGCAAAATAAAAAATAATATGATTTTATAATTTATAAATAAAGCATTCAATAAAACTATTATATAAGACATTGTTAGTACTAACTGCAACCTTAACTGACACATTTGTTGTTAACTGAATATTATTAGCTACAATTAAGAATTATAATTTATGATGATGACATTTATAGGAATCTCCAAATAAAATTTTCATTTGAACTCTTAAATATGGAATATGGAACTGCTAAAATAATACGTCTATCTTATTTTTGTTTCCTTTATAGCGTATTGAAAATTCATTACAAGCGGCGGGAATCTATTAACGGTTCCTGTTAAAAATTATTCAAAATATATTACAGATTCACTATATCGTAATCGGAAATGCAAGATAATGAATTTCATGGTTTTGAAAAACCGCGTTATCGCATTTCTGGTAACGAAATGGTATATTCTCATAGTGCTCACGTTTAATAAGTTATAATACTAAACAAAATATAATGTAAGACAAAGTTGTAATTAAATCGTAAGTAAAGAGGTGCGACCAGCGATATACTTTTCGAAAATAAAACTCACATTTTATAAACAAAAAACAAGAATCAAAAATACATATAAGAACACAAAACATACAAGATATTGTAGTAAATGTATTAAAAAAATGCAATAAAATGAAACACAGGAATAGGAAATAGATGATTTAATGTTGATCACAAAAGCACCAAAAATTATTTATTTTTAAAAATCCATCTTAGTCTTTTATCACTATAAATAATAAGCAAAGTGAAAAATATATAGCTTATTTTATTTTATTCTAGCAATACAATTTGGCCTTATAGGCTAATCGTATTGCAAATAAATTGAAATTAAGATAAAACTGCACGATTTCTTTATTTTATAAATAACACACATTCACAACACATAATAAATATTTTTTTTTTTCAACACAAATTATAATACAAAATTTTCTTAAATTTTTCACAATTACAATATTATTCTGTTAGTTGAAATTAACTGCCATAATTTTAAGAAGTCTTTGGCAACTACGAACAGATGTTTTTTTAATTTTTGTAAGAATCTCCAATCTGCAGTTGTATATGCAACTCGAAAAACTACAAGAACGAGCCATCTAGTCAAATTTTATAAAACTAACCCCATTATGCATTTTGCTCCATCTTTAAGTGTATACATTTTTGGTTTTTACTACTTCTGCAAGATTAGTTATGGTAAAGGGCTGCCATTGGTTGCAACTGTTTTTACATTTCATGGCTGACATATTGGAACTTATGTTTCTACGACTAAATGGAAATTGATGAATAGAATTTCCGTACCAAAATATAGATAACAAAGATACAATTTACAAAAAAAAAAAGTCGGAATTCATGGCCATAGGAATTTTTTTAATGGTTGTATTTTTAAAGATACAAGGGACATTTAAGATTTAAACAATAATGAAAAATCAAATCTTTTGTATAAAAAATAAATATATTTTTTAATATTATTAATACTACAAATTATATAAATAAATTCGATTTAAAAAAAAAAACATAAAAATATTTGATTATTATATGTATGATTAAAAAATAAAATTAATTATTAATCACGAGAAAGGTAGCTATTAAGCTGCGTTTAGCAGCTTTGTCCTTTTGTAAATATATCTGCTGCGCAATCTCTACAACTTTTATATGTTAAAATTGATGTTTGCAGTTGTTTTAACTTCTCTATATATTTTAAATGGACTTTAGAGCGAATATTTTTATATGAGACACCTTCAAGCATTTTTGATAAAATATATGAGATCCAAAATATGTTCGTTTTAGGTTCGAAATTCTCCCATTTATCACTAAAAAAACAACACATTAATCAAAAAGTATAAAAATTTTTAGCGATATTTACTCCAGAACTTGACGCATCATACGATATATTTCAAATTGATAGTCTCCAGTTGCGCTGAAAAGTTCCTCGTCATTAGAAAGATCATTGTAAAAGCAATAATCATTAAAAGTCAAACGTGATAAAGTATAGTCAATAATAGTGATTTTTACACCTTTTGTGTTTATAGTCAAGTCTTCTTCACCAAGTTTATAAGAAATATATTGTTGATTGGTATTAAGGACTAAAATATTGCCCCAATGCAAGTCACGATGTTCAAATTGATATTCATTTTCGCCAATGGCCAGCGTTAAAATAATCTATAATAAAAAAATAAAACCGCAAACATTTTACGTATTGCAAAAAATATAAAATTAAAAAAAAATTACTTGTTGCAAAGCAGAATAAGATTGTTCGGCATTCTTAAAAACAAATCCTTCGAGATCTTGACCACTAAAGGCCAATTCTAAAACAATATAGTGTTGACTGATAGAAAAACATTGAGGATGATCATTTTCTGACCCCTTTTTTAAATCATATTCTTCCCAAAGTTTTTTAAGATACGCTGGATATTCACCTTTAATACATCTAACCTACAATATTCGAAAACGTTAAAAATTCAAAAATTATTTTGTGTAAATATGCTTTTCTTACGCGTTGAAGATTTACATATCCTGATGTGACATTAGTTTTTCGATATTTATCCTTGAGCCCACAAAGTTCCATGGATATTATAACTTCTGGTAAGATTTGATTAAATGTCTTTTGCACCTCTCCATTAACTAGTTCTTTGCCTTCAATTGGTATTATTTTTAAAACTGTATTAGCCTCCTCACTATCGCTGTTGGCTTTATTAGGATTAGAGTGTAGAAAAACTTCGCCAAAAGCGCCTTCGCCAATTTTATGACAATTTTTAAGAAAATCTTCATTGTATGCTGCGTCAAAAGTTAAAACTCTACGTTGCCCGCAACGTTGTAATACTTGACGCTTAAAATTATCACTGTCCAGACTACAAGTGGATCTTGTTCGATGGCGAGTTTGAATTTTTGATTTTGATCGTACCAATATAGATTTACGTTGGCCGGCAACGCTAGTTGTATTCATTGGTACATTTGACGATTTAAGAGCACCTGTACTTCTGCCTTTGTGATATTGTTTTTGTATTTTACAATTTGCTTCGGTCTCTGAAAGATTTAAGGTTTTTTTCGAATTGTATTTTAATATTCCATACAAATTTAAGTAGATATAGACTTGCTAAGTAGTTATAGATATACAGCCATGGACAGTAAATTAGCACAAAATCACTGAATAATTTTATTGGGGTATTTTTCTAATTTTTTGCCTAATTAGACCAATTATTTTTGTCTTCACTGTTACACAAGAACATTTAGCTCCTGCTATAAAAAAAAAAAATATTACCGTTATAATGTTTTATTTTTTGTTTTGATCACTGATTTGTGTCATTGGCTCCATTTGGCTTGGACAGTACATTAGCACAACGTACAAAAAAGTGTTATAAAAGTTTTTCTTTGCCGCGGAATTTCTTTCTTACGATAAATTCTTTTAATTTTGTGTTGTTTAATCTAATTTTTACAAAAAATGCGTTGTGGTAAAGATTGTACACCAGATGAGGCGCATTATCGTCCACATGTGGAAAGATGGAAAAAAGCCGCCTGAAATTGCCGAAACTTTGCATCGATCGCGAAAAATGGTTTACAATGTGATTATTTCTATGAAAGAAAACTCAGTTCATGCAATAGAAAACAAAAAACCGAAGCCACTCGCAAAAAAACAACCCAAGCTGTGGATCGTGCTATTGTACGGAAGTCGACGAAAGACCCTTCCATGTCATGGCGCGATATTGCGAACGAAATTAACTCGCAATTTGGATTAAATTTATCAGACCGACTCATACGAAGACGCCTGAATGACGCACAGCTGTTTGGGAGAGCAAGCCGAAAAAACCACTTCTATCAAAAAAAAAAAAATATTGCAAAGCGTTTATTGTTTGCTCGAACCCACAAGTCTAAAGACCTCTCATTCTGGAAAAAAAATACTTTGGAGTGATGAAACTAAAGTAAATCGTATGGGACCGGATGGCAGAGTGTTTGTTCATCGACCAAAACGTCAGGCATTGAACCCACGCTACACTCAGAAGACCGTGAAGCATGGTGAGGGAAGCATAATGGTCTGGGGATCATTTTCATGGCACGGTGTGTGCTCAATTGTAAAAATAAATGGAAAAATGGACCGATATCAGTACTTAGACATTCTTAAGAAGCAAATGGAACCCTATGCTTTTGAACAAATGCCCGTTTCATTCACTTTCATGCACGACAATGACCCCAAACACACGCCGAAGCTTGTAAAGGAGTGGTTTTTTTAAAGAAAACATTCCCGTTTTAGACCTGCCGGCACAAAGTCCAGACTTTAACCCGATTGAAAATCTCAGGAACGATGTGGAATGTGCGATTGCTCAACAATACAGACTTCTTGGTACTCTATTCCAAAAGAGCGCTGTCAGAATTTGATTGAAAGAATGTCCCGCATATGCCAAGCAGTGATTGAAAATAAAGGTTACACTACTAAATATTGACCAGAGGGTCATTGTTTCGATTGAGAAATGCAAAAAAAAAAGCACCAATTTAAACTTTTTAATGTTAGCATATAGCTAGCTGCCTTTATTGTGTTTTTTTTTATTACAACTTAGGAAAAATGATTAACTTATGCAGCACGGCTAGTTTTAGGATGTTGTTTGACTGCTGTTCTTAAGCCAAGTGATTAGAAGTAAAAAAATAGGTTTTACTGCAGGATAGAAACAAAACAAGTACATACATATCAATGCTTGTATTCAAAAGAGTTCTAGTCGGAAGAGAAAAAAACTGGTTTTGAGTACATTAGGACTAACGGTGAAACGGTTTTATATTAGTAACCTAAGGAACATAGCATAAAATAGAATAACTAATTAACAAACTTTTAACCTTTAAAAGGCAAATAAGTATAAAAAATATAGTTGTTCACCAACAGTCATTCTCGTTCTGTGAAACGGTGAAATGAAAAGTTTTTTCACGTTTTCATAGTACTTTTGATTCGCGTTCTGTGAAAAAATGTAAAGAAATATCAAAACGTTTTCATATAAAAAAAAAGTGGAACGAAACAAGATTTTTTTCACGATTGCACAGCACTGGCGATTCTTGTTTTGTGTAACAGTGCAAACAACTGTCAAAATATTTTCATATGAAAAAATTGTTTACACAGACTATTTATAAGTGAAATAAACATGGAGAAGATTGTAAGAGGAAAGCGTGCCAGCGAAAGCCAAAAGGAGTATTTAATTAATTATTAAGAAAAGCATGTGGACATTGCAAACGATAAGTAAGTAGCTTAATAACCATAATCACACTATTATTAATCCCATATTTACAGATTTGTAACTGCAAATGGTGCCAAATTTAGAGACGAAAAGTGTAACAAATTGGTGGCGAGCCTTAACAGTTTTAGTGGGACCCAAAAGGACAGTGAAAAATGGCAAAAGTATGGCATATTTATTTTTAGTTTATTTATATTCTTTATGAAATTTTTTTTCTTTAAGCAATATTAGACTTCATACGCGCACCAAATATAGTTCACTTGAAGTAAGCCGATATAAATCCATGAAGTACTTGTCGGTTGTCATCTCGAATGGATTGTGGTCAGCACGAAATATGCGTCTCAGCACTCTCAAAAAATTCCTATAAATTATTAAATTATTTACTGCAATGAAATGCTTGTAACATCATTGTCTTACCTTTGTTCATCTGGAATTCTTTGAGTAATATCCAATAATACAATTAATCCAGATATTTTTATATAATTATTCAAAATAAATTTTACGAACTTAATTCACTTTTGTTTACGTTTTTCTCTGTTTTGACATTTGCTTTAAATTTTGGATAACACAGTTACAAAAGTTTCATGGGTACATTGCGAATGAAACATTTTTTTCATAATACATATGAGAATCGCAATTTATGTATTTGTGAAAAGTTCGAGTGAAATGTGCTTATGAAAACGAAAATGAAAAGTTTTTTTTCACTTCACATTATCACAGAACGAGAATTGACACTCAGGTAAACTTAAAACATTAACATTTTTATTATTAATTGAAATATATCCTTTTATTTCCAGAAATTTTTATTTGTGCTATTTTACTGTCCAGCTAAAGACTGGCGTATGAGATGTTGTAGACCTTATTGAGCAGATGATTAGAAACTTCGACCAAGGTTTAGGGTTTTTTTTTTTAAGAAGAATATTCATTTTAAGTTTTTGTGTTTAAAATTTTCTTTTTCTTGAACTAAAATACAATAAAAAATACGATTGTTTTTATGAAAAAGTTTTGTGCTAATTTACTGTCCATGGCTGCAGCTACTTAAAAATGTAAAAGAATGTATAAAAATGCTGCAGTCCTAGAAATTATTTGCTTTTCTCTTTTATATGTAAACAAAAATATTTGTCATAAAAATATTTGAAATTCTAATATTTTTAAATATAAAATGAATTATGTGCTTGTAAATAAAACTAGAGTGGGGCAAACAATATAATTGTTCTATTTCGCGTTTCCGCGAAGTCCATGTACGAAAACAGCTTTCGTACAAAGGCGGCCCCAAATGTTCAAATTGTATTTATTTACAAAAAAATAAAGAAAAGTCTGTTAAGTAGGGATGGTCGGTTTCTTTACAAGTAGTTAGAGATATAGATATAAAATTCGAAAACGAAACGAACGACTAGTATCGATTGCACAACTATTTTGCACAATTATTCTCATAAAAGAAAGTTGTGTCTTCGTTTTAATTTGTTATTTTTACTTTTGAAAAGACCCCTCAACAGTTATTTTTGATTTTCTTTTATTGTATTTTTGAAAGCGAACTACCTAAATCTTAAAAATTATATCTGTGAATTTGTGATATAAGCACTTATTCTAAAAATATAAATTTTAGAGAAGAGCTTAAAACACCTTTACCGATGAATTTTGTAACAAATTTCAAAGATTGTGTATTATAATAACAATGGAGATTTGCTTTCAATTTAGAAATTTAAGGTGTGTACGAATACATTCCTAGTAAAGCTGGCAAAAAAGCAAAAATTTAAAAAGTCAAAATATAAAAAAGTAGACGAAAAAATTTTAAAAAATAGTAACAAAAAAATTACAAAAACCAGAAAAAAATAGATCCGCGGAGTGCAAATTTAAAAGAGAATTATTTGTGGAATTAAAAAACATTTTGCTGGAAGAATTTTTTCGAGTAAAATTATTTATTAGTTTTTACTATAATTTTTGTACTATAACGAGTTTTTGAGTAAAATTAGTAAAAATTAAGTTGTTTTATCAAAAATTTTTAAGCTATAAAGCAGATATAAGTTAACGTAGTGGTGTAATGGTTAGCGCGGTAGACTGTTACAAGATGATTAAGTGTACCCCGAGGACCGCAACATTACAACTATTGAAGTATTAAACATTAACCAGTGTTTTTTTAAATCAAAAATATCCATCACCATGCAAAGTCACATGTTTAGCTCAGTACTTAATAAATAAAAATTAAAATATCAAAAACTTAACACTAAAAACAATCTTTTTTTCCACTCATTACCTTTATATTCCAACAAATTCAGATTAGCTTCCTAAAAATACACAAGATTTTAAAACTATAAAAAACATTTTCCTCAAAACATCTTGAAACAAAACAAATAAACAAAGTTAAAAAAACAAACAAGTAATTTCATCACCCCCTCTCAATTCGACAACTTTAACATGTTTCGAGTTGTTATAAAATTTATATTAAAAATGTCAGCGATCTGTTTCTTAGTTGACATTTGTTTAATAACTCCTTTTCCACTATTAATATGATCACGTAAGAAATGATGCTTTATGTCGATGTGCTTTGCTCGTTTGCTCTCTGAGTTTTTTGCCATAGCTATACAACCAGCATTATCTTTATAAATTGTGAAATTGTGATCCTTTTTAAAGGCGTTCCTATCTTCTAGTAGACCAGATATCCATAATCCTTTAGAGACAGCACTGCTTAAAGCTACATATCCATCTTCGCTTGATGATAAGGCTACGGTAGTTTGTTTTTTGCAACACCAATTTACAGGGCAACCAAAAACAAAAAAAATTTATCCACTAGTAGATTTTCGATCAACTTTATCAGATGCCCAATCTGCATCTGCATATCCAACCAGAACATCAGTACTTAAATATTCTTCCTATGTGAGCTTTAAAGACTTTATCCCTTTCAAATATCGTAAAATTCGTTTCAGAGCAGTCCAATGTTCTTCATTCGGGTTTTGTTGATAACGTCCGAGATATCCAACAGCAAAGGCTAAATCGGGACGAACACACACCATAAGATACATTAAACTTCCAAGAAGTTCTTGATACGGATTTGTTGATATATTTTCTTTAGAAACTTCAAGATGAAGACCTTTTTCCATGGGTGTAACACAAGAATTACAATTCTCCATTCCGAATTTTTTTAATATTTTATCAATGCTTGTTTCTTGGTCCATTGTAATACCATTTAGTTTATGTTTTTGTGTAACCTTAATTCAAAGATAAAACATTATCTCACCACAATCAGACATTTCGAGTCTAACTCCAATTCCTTTTTTATTTTTTTAATATCAGATTTCTTACTAGCTGCTATTAGAACGTCATCCACGTAAATTAGTAAAATTATTATGTTTGGACCAGACTCCATATATAAACAATAATCTACCCCATATTTTTGCATGAAGCCTTTTGCAACAAGTCTCGCTTTAAAACGTGCCGGAATCCCATCAGCATCTTCTTTGATTCTGAAAACCCATTTAGATTTTAAGTTTTACTCCACACGGCTTTGGTATCAACTCCCATACATTGTTCTTACACATAGAATCCAATTCATCATAAACTGGTGATATCCACTTATTTCTTTCATCAGATTTTTCAATATCGGCAAATGTATTTGGAATTTGTAAGGTTGTAAGGAAAGTTGACAAAATATAATCAGATAACCTTGCTGGTTTTTTACGTTCGCGGACACTTCTTCTTAAACTTGATAGTATCATTATTTTGCATACTATTTTCGTTAATGTCTTGTTCACTTTCACTTGAAATATCGTCCATTCTTGAATCATTTTGTTCATTTGGTGGTTCGATTTCAGACACAGATGTAATTGAATTTTCAACGATTTCCTTTGGTGGTTCGATTTCAGATACAGATTTAATTGAATTTTCAACAATTTAAGACACAAGTGGAATTGAACTTTCGACGATCTCACAAACTACTTCTTTCCCCTCTAGATCGTTACAATATACATACAACATTAACGTTTGATTGAATTATATTATTATCCTTAAATGGATAACGAGTTTCAACAAACTTGACATCACGAGCTTGAACAATTCTTTCGTATCAGCGTTTGATTGATGCATGATTTTTTAGCAAATGTTGTCACTAAGGAATCCCACATAACTTCACACATTCATGATAATTATGCTTTTTATACCAAATATCAGCATTATCACCTACAACATTCTCAGCTTCGGGTACATGAGCCGACCCTTTTACAGCTTCCAAACAACCGGCTGAGGCTTAATGTCGTTCTACTACAGTTTTCAAAATTTTGTCCGTTGAAGTGCGGTATTTAAGTTTTTTCTGCTGGGCCCATAACCTTTTATTATTTGTTTGCGACGGTAAACTAAAATACACTAATTTCAAAGAAACAAAACTAAATTGTTATTTATTGTTTCAATAATTTTCTTCGAGTTACTTCAAAAATCTTTTTTTATATTTTAGAACTATAAAAAACATTTTTCTCAAAACAACTTGAAACAAAACAAATAAATAAAGTTAAAAAACAAACAAGTAATTTCAACAGTTTTTTTCTAATCAATTCATGATTTCACACAAACTGGTTAAATTTTTTTTTTAAATTTAAACTTTTTTCGTTTTAGAACTACATTCGATTATATTATTTTTAATTTATTTATCGACAAATTAAAAAAAAAATAGTTGAAAGGGTTTTGAATCGATAACGGTATTCTGGTTTAAACCTTCAAAGAGATGCCAAAGAGATGACTTGATCCCCCCACCACAGGGTATACCAGTGTTGTCAGAAGTAACAGCTGTCAAACGAGTAAACAAAAACCGTATGGTGAGGGTTGTTGTTGTAATTCGGAACTAAGGTCCGAAAGAGATTTAAAAACAATCCCAATATACCATATAGCAATCAAACTGCAATACAACTTGAGAATAAGCTTATATTAATAGTGTGTTTTAAGCTTTTCTTCATTTCGCTTATTAAAATATTTATAAAATGTGAATTCACAAGCAGTATTTAACAATGCTAGAGAAAAGATTATTATACATAACTTTTTCTCAAGTATGCTTATGAACAACATACAACAACACGCAATATGACGATTGAAATAGAAATATTTTTCAATACATTCTAGTCTTGTTGTCTTTGTTCTACGCTTATAATGCATACAACAATTGCCATTACTTTTTCTTTAAATTTGTCAAACGTGTTTTTTTTTCGTGTACATTTAGTTGTAAATTTTATATAGTGAACGTGCAATTGCATATTAAATTTTTATTTTTGGTTTAAATTAATTATTATTATTTATATTTAAAATGAATTATTATTTTTTATATTGAAAATGAGTTATTATTATGTATTTTTAAAATTAAAATAAAAAATAAATTAAATTAAAGAAAATAATTATGATTTCTCTTTTTCAACTATTAATAATATATTATTTTTGTAAGCTTATTCTACAATTGCAAGAATAAGCTTATAGTAATCATACACACATAATATTTTCACGAGGGTTCCGTTTTGATTTTTCTACAATTGTTACGATAGCCTTTTTCAATATATTCTCAAGTCTCTTTCAAGCTTAAGGCTTGTGTTTGTAAGCTTATAATAATATTTTTCTCAAGTCATTTGGTATGTTGGGATGTATACAAAAAAAAAAAATGTGTAAAAATGAACAACTACACAACATGCTTTCGAACATAGGATCGCCAAAAGTATATAAATGGCTAGAAGGCCAAACTAATAATAAGCTAACGAATTGGAAAATCAGACGCAAGAGATACAGAATAAATTGTCATGCAGTTGTTTCTCCTGCAGTTAGTCGTGGATTAGTTGCTTTTATAGAAAATTAGAGTTGCTGACATAGTACTTTCCACCTAGTTTTCTAAAAGTCTGTAAGGAAATAAGGGGCGCTAAAGATCGTGTCTCCACTGTGTACATCGTTTAGAATTTTGGATAAAAAATTAATAAGAAATGTGTGTGAAGTTATCCAAATATGATTTTTTATTTACTTTCGAGAAAAAAATTTTAAATGGAATTTTATCAGCTCCTCCGATGTTCTGGATGATGGAATCAATGGAATCTTCATGATTGAATGGAATTTTCATGATTCCTAGATCATTTTAAGGTATGTCGCATATTGGCGAATCGCCTTTGAGTGCTTCAAATCAGTTTAAAAAAATCCTTCCATAAAAAAATGTTCAAGATGGTGCAACATTATTTTCTCAGCTCCTCCGATGATTTGGAAGATGCGACACTTCTTCATGATTCCTGGAGCATTTTAAGGTATGTCCCATATTGGCGAATCGTTTTAAAGTGCTTCAAATCAGTTTAACAAATTCATCCATAAAAAAAATGTTGAACAAATATAAAAAATGGTGCAAAATTATTTTCTCAGCTCCTCCGATGTTCTGAATGATGGGATACATACCAATGGAATCTTAATGAATCCTAGATTGTTTTAAGGTATGTCACATATTGGCGAAAGTCATTCATACGTAGATATGTGTCCATAATATAAAAAAAAACTAATAAATGAAGTACACTTTCTTGGGAATGGTCAAAAGTTAATTTGTATCTACGATGAAGGTATGTAATCAGAAGATTCTAAAACACTTTTTCTAAAAAAAAATCGAGTAATTGGTTTAGAAATATACTCGATTTATGCCTTTGAACCCAGTATTCTGGGAGCGTTTTTTCGACTTGTGACAGCCAGTTTTTTAGGAGCGATTATTCCTATATCTACTTTTAAACATCATTGACCCACTGTGATTTTTTTTATAATATAAACTATATATTATGTCAAAAGTTAATTTGTATCTACGTTGAAGGTATGTATTCAGAAGATTCTAAAACACTTTTTCTAAAAAAAAAATCGAGTAATTGGTTTAGAAATAAACTCGATTTATGCCTTTGAACCCAGTATTCTGGGAGCGTTTTTTCGACTTGTGACAGCCAGTTTTTTAGGAGCGATTATTCCTATATCTACTTTTAAACATCATTGACCCACTGTGATTTTTTTTATAATATAAACTATATATTATATCAAAAGTTAATTTGTATCTACGTTAAGGTATGTAATCAGAAGATTCTAAAACACTTTTTCTAAAAAAAATTCGAGTGATTGGTTTAGAAATAATCTCGATTTATGCCTTTGAACCCAGTATTCTGGGAGCTTGTTTTTTTTGGAATTGTGACAGCCAGTTTTTTAGGAGCGATTATTCCTACACTCACAATATTATTTTGTTAAAAACAATTTAAAATACATATTAAATCAGTCAAAAAGAGGACTACTGATTTTTCATTATATTCAACCCAGTTTGTTGTTTATTTTCAATCATTGTTTAATAATTGACAAAAGCAGTAAAAACAATAGAGTCGTTTAAAATAACCATCAATTTTAAACTGACAAAAAATTAGAAAAAACTGCTTTTGTGGTTTGTTTTTCAAATTGAAAGGAATGTAATTACATCATATAACACACACAGATGTAGATATATTTTTATTGGCTTTATGTGTTTGTATATTGGAATAATTTCTTGTAATTTTTATTGAAATAATTTTGTATATATACAAAAGAATTATATAATTTTAAATTTTTAGAAACAGAAAACATAAAATTTTACATTTAACAGAAAATATCAACTCCTACTGAATGTCTGTAAATTTTTATAGTTTGTTTTTTGAATGACTAATTTTAATAGTTAAAAAATATATTTCTATGAATTTCAATTGATTCTTCATTTACAAACAAACTTTACGTATTACGGAAAATATATTGTGAGTGTATATCTACTTTTAAACATCATCGACCCACTGTGATTTTTTTATAAAATAAGCTCTATATTATGTTTTATAAAATAAGAAAGTATTTAGCTTTGAGATTCTTGGTTTGAAGGAAAAGGGAAAAAAAGCAAACAAAAATAGTTTCAAACATTTTTTTTGAAAAAATTTTGAAAAATTGGTTAATCTAATTAGTTCTAAAAAGTGAATATTGCTATCCTATTTGGAAGACTGTAAATATGAGTTGATGTAGGACTCATATATTCTTTTCTTTTGGGTTGTTTCAGCCGGATTTGTTTTTTTCCGAAGACAAGGATATTACATATTATTTATAATTATTCACACCTCTAGCAATGAAATGTGCACAATTCATCGGCTGATATTTTGGTGAGTATTTATCGTTTACGTTGGTTAAAGAAGTTTGGTAATACAACGTATAATTTTAATGTTTTGTTTATATCTTTAAAAATCAATTCCATCTTATGTGTTGTTTTTAATCTCGATATATTGTAATTGTCTCGATTCTTGTTCTATTTATTTCATTTTATTATGATAGTTTTGAATATAAAAATTTTGGTTCATAATTTAACAAAAAGGATAAAGAGAATGTCTTCTAAAATGGAATAGATTCTTGAAAATGGGGTAGGGGATTCTAAGGGGATGAAATAAAATATTATGCAGAGGAATAACCGGTATCGGGCCTTTGGGTTATTCAATGGTAGGGTAGGGACAACGGCCATATCAGTGCCTTTTGACTTAGTGCTGATGTTCTTCCGAGTAATTTCTTCCTTATAAAAACTATTCCTTAATATTTTTTTATTCTGTCTTCTTCAATACTACCTACTCTTTCTTGTTTTTTTTTTTTTTTTTGGTGTTATAAATTTTTTTTTTTTTTGTAACGGAGCTAAAATTCTTTCGGAAACAAGATACCCACGACAGCTGAGCGAAGCTGAGTTCCAGAACACCGAACTGTTTCCTCATTTGAAACATTTGTTACAAATGGCGCCCAACGTTTGATGGCTGTTATGTTTTTGTTGTCATCTACTTGCATCAAGTTTGTTTAAGATACAGTGGCTCACATTCAAAGTGAGCCAAGGTAAATTTTCAAATAAAACTATTGATAAATAATAAAACAAAAAACAGATTGGCGAAAATATTAAGTACTTTGTTTGTTTAACTTCAAAGCTTAACAAATATAACAGTTATTTCAGATAAATCGTCTTAGTAATATAAAAAAACAACAAAAACTCAAAAAATTACCCAAATATACATCACACTCAAAGGGAGCGACTTGATTTTGTTCTTGTTAAAATAACGGTCTGTTTTTGTTTTTAATACTTTTGCATTGGAACTGTACAGCACATTATTCATCGCTTTACAAGAGATGGTAGAATTAAAAATAAAATAAAAATAAAATAAAATAAAAAAAGTAATAAAAAAGCATTTTCGAAAAGAAATGAGGCTTTTATTGGAAGAGAAATAAAAAAAATGGTCAAAAGTCAGTTGAATATCCAAGTACACCCTGAAACAGTTAAAAGAGTGCTTAGAAAACACGGGTATAATTGAAAAGTACCAAGAAAGAAGCCGTTTATTAGCAAAATAAACCGTAAAAAACGACTAGAGTTTGCTCGTAAATACGTTCAAAGGAATATGAGTTTTTGGCAAAAGGTATACACACATAAAATAGAGTAAATATCCACTTAAAAGGTTTGGTTAGGTTTTATTTACAGATGAACGTAAATTTAACTTATTTGGCTCCGATGGAAGCAAATGGTATGGCGACAAAAGAACACCCAGCTTCAGGAAAAAAACTTTACAACAAGTGTGAAGCATGGAGGTGGTTCTGTAATGGTTTGGGGGTGCATGGCAGGAAGTGGAACCGAAAATTTGCACCACATTTCGGGAATTATGAACAAATTTGTTCATTTTAAAGCGAAACGTCACGCCGAGTGTTGAAAAACTTGGGATCGAAGATGACTTCTACTTCTACCAGGACAACGATCCCAAGCATAAATCGTAATGGTTACTGTATAATTGCCCACATGTTCTTGAAGTTCCACCACAATCTCGAGATTGAAATTATGGGCCCATCTTGATCAAAATATCCGAAAACATGCCATTACCTCACAAAAATGCCGCATCGATGCTCTTCAACCGGAGTGGAGGGCAATTCCCACCTCGTACACCCAAAATTTATTGCAATCGATGCCTAGACGTCTGCACGGCGTTATTTCAACAAAATATTAGTATGAAATATTAACCACATTTACTTTTAGTGGCTCACTTTCACTGTGATGCACATTTGAATATTTTTTTAAGGAAAAAAAATTGTTGTTTTTAGGCTTTTTAGTTAAATAAAAAAAAAAAATAATTTATATTTTTGCCAATCAGATTTTCTTTTTATTGTGTATTAAAAATTTTACTTGAAAATTCTGCCTGGCTCACTTTGACTGTGAGTCACTGTACATTTCTTTCTTTTAAGTTTTCCTACTATCTTTTGCAATTTTTCATTTGATTTAGTTTTTTTTTGTGAGATGATAGTTCTGATAAATTGAATTTTTTTATTTGGTTGTTAGTTAATTGCGTCATCTAAATATCTTGATTATACCAAGACGATCGAAAATGTGTTTGGATAGTATTAATGTTGATTTACAATTTATAACAGAATATTGTACTTTGTTTAAATTTACTTTGTATTTTGAAATATTATAAAAACCAATTTGTGAACTTTGTCAAATGAAAAAATATAATGAAAATATTACTTACTTCCATACAAAAACTTAATACAATAAGACACTTTATAAAAATCACAGCGCATTTTTCTTTCTTAATTAACATTCTAATAATTAAGGGTTTCGTAGTCCTGTGTTTAGGTTATATACGATTGTGATACAGTTGCGCTAATCTTTTAGTGCTGATTGGTATGTTAAGTTAGTCCTGTAAGCTGTGGATTTTATGGTATACAGTTGCGACTTGACAAATTGTTTTGGATATTTTCACTTTCATCTATACTTTCTTTTAGTTCTTTGGTTTCCTTTTTTTCTTATATTACTCAGTTGAAATTTTGAAAGGTCAGTGGTTGTTTTCATTCCTTTAGTAAACTCTTTAAATCCCCACACAGTTTATATCGATTTTTTTTTTTTTGTAAACTTGATTTTTAGGAATTATTATCCTTGGATAATTGAATATTATTTTACAAAATAAATTTTTTTTAAAGATGTTTTCTAACTCGTAGTCAGAGCCGTCGAGCCATTATTGGTTTGTTAAATAGATCAGTAAATTTTCAGGGTCCTAAAGTACCTGAAGAAAATGTTTTAAACTCTACTTTTCCTACTGTAGAGCGAAAAGGTCATCATCAAGCTTCTCCTACTCATAATGATAATGTTAATATATGTATGTCATACAATGTGAATACAACTAATATTCATATTGATAATATATTTGTTGTAAACTTTACTTAAAATAACTGTCATTCATTTATCCCTTTTGATCTTATTTTGTTTACAACATACTCCCGTTACTTTCTTACTTTATTACTTATTGTTATTTAAGTTCTAGTTATACTTGTTCATACTTTAATTTTTAGTTACAATAAAGCATTAACAATAATCGGTCGTCTTTTATTTCCCACTGCGTAGTTCACTTTCCAACATTGGTTATGCGCCCAGGTGTTACATGTGTTTTTTTATAAGTAAAAAAAAAAAAAATTTTTGTTGTTTTCGGGAAATAAATGTTAATTTTTGTGATACGTGTTTAGAAAAAAAATAAAATGTCGAGTCAGTTAATGCAAATCGAAAAATTGAGTTGCGAAAATTACTCATCGTGGTCAGTCCAGATGAAAAGTCTACTCATTTCGTTGGATTATTGGACTAATGTCGAAGGTCACCATCCTCCTGTTGGAACGAAGGCCGAGGAATATGCAGCTTGGAAAGCGCTTGATAATAAAGCTTTAGCTGCAATAGTGCTAAGCGTTAAACCATCGGAACTCCAATACATAAAGGACTGTAAGTCGAGTAAGGAGGCATGGTACAAATTATACAACACGTATCAGGCGAGGGGGCCAGCAAGAAAAGTCAACCTATTTAAAAAATTAGTTCGGTTCCAGTTCAACACAGCGGAGGGTTTTGGTGTTCAAATAAATAATTTTTGTTCTATTGCCAGTGATTTGAAGGAAATCGATATAACAATGCCAGAGGACTTATTAAGTATTTTACTTTTATGCAGCTTGCCATCAGAATTAGAAAATTTTGTTGTAGCCATAGAAAGTCGTGATGCATTACCATCACTAGAGAAGTTGAAAATAAAAATCTTAGAAGAAGAAGAAAGAAGAGGTGATAGATGTAACAGTGAAAACAAGGAGCATGTGCTTGCTTTAAAGGGTAAAGTGGAAAAATACCAGAGAAGAAAAAATGTTTTCCAAAAATCAAATGAAGAGAGAAACGAGCATAATAAAAAACGTAACATAAAATGTTATGGTTGTGGAAAACGTGGTCATATTCGATCTGAGTGCAGAAACTCTCGCAATAATAATTATCCCCCTGTTGTTTTATGTGCAAATGAAGGAATAAAAACAAATGAAAATGATTGGATATTGGATAGCGGGGCTTCGTCACATATTTGTGTTTCTAAGAACCTGTTTACATCATTAAAAGTTCATTATCAAGAAGTTTTTTTAGCTTCGGGAGAGTGTGTTACAACAAAAGGTATAGGCAATGTGACATTGAAATCAGCACATGCTGACATTGTACTATACAACGTATTATTTGCACCGGAGTTAAAATCTAATTTTTTGTCTGTTAGCAAAATAATTAAGAATGGTAATTCCGTTATGTTTAAAGACGACAAAGCTTATGTTAAACAATCAAATAATAAATCGATAATTATCGCTCAACAAGTTGGTGAAATATTTAAAGTAAATCTAAAACCAAGTCAAGAATGTATTATGTTAAACGTCGAAGACTCGGAAACTGCACTATGGCATAAACGATTCGGACACTTGAATTTTCGTGATATGAACAAATTAATAAAAGAAAAAATGGTTCGTGGTTTTAATAAAAACAGTATAAACGAATATCCTTGTGTGACGTGTGCTACATGTAAAATAACAACAAAACCTTTTTTATCTTACAATCAAGCCCTTTCAACAAAGCCATTAGAGCTGGTGCATACAGACGTGTGTGGTCCCATTCGTGTTGCTTCTCAAAGTGGTTCCGTTTATTTCATAACGTTTATAGACGATTTTTCGCGTTTTATTACGGTTTATTTTTTAAAACAAAAATCGGAAACATTTAACGTAATTAAAGACTTTGTCAATATGGCTGAAAATCAAACCAGTCAAAAACTCAAAAAATTAAGAAGTGATAACGGTTCGGAATACTTAACAAGCGATTTTGATAAATTCGCTCGAGAACGTGGAATTCTGCATCAAACAACAAATGTGTATACTCCTCAACAAAATGGCATAGCCGAAAGAGCAAACCGAACCCTAATGGAAATGGCGCGATGCATGTTAGCAGATTCACAATTACCAAAAAGTTTATGGACCGAAGCAGTCAACACGGCAGTCTATATACGTAATAGGTCTCCCACCAAAGTTCTGAAAAATAATACACCTTACTCTATGTGGTGTGGTAAAAAACCATTTGTTTCACACCTTAAAACTTTTGGGTGTGATGCTGTAGTTCTAAATAAAAAGCCTGGAAGAAATAAGTTGGAGCCGAAAGGAAGTATTTTATCGTTTGTCGGATACTCTTTGACTACAAAAGGCTTCAGGTTATATGACAAAGTAAACAGATCAATAGTTATTTCGAGAGACGTTTTATTTTTTGAAAAATCGTTTGGTTGCAAAAATGAATTTAGTAATGACGATTGGTTTATTATTGATCGTAACGACAATATCGCTGAAGAAACGTCTTGTAGTTCATCTCAGGTAGGAGTAGAAAATTATAATATAGAACCAGTTGAAGTCGAATCAGAAATTGTAGATTTAGAACAAACCCAAACACAAGAACATGAAAATTATGGTGAAAAACCCAAACGTGGTAGACCATCTGGCAAATCCAAAAAGAAAAGTTCAGAGAGATCCCATAAATACTATTTAAGAGATATAAAACCTCAAGTTTTAAACGTAATTTCGGAAATAAGTATAGATCCAAAAAAACATAAACGAAGCCATGAATAGTAAAGATGTCGAAAAGTGGAAATCAGCTATGAAGATTGAATACAACACCCTTATAAAAAATCTAACATGGGAGCTAGTTGATCGTCCTGTAGACAAAAATATTATTGGATGTAGATGGGTATTTACTACAAAAAGAAAACCTGATGGATCAATCGAGAAGCACAAAGCTAGGCTTGTAGCTCAGGGTTGCTTTCAAAAACCAAATATTGATTATTCAGAAACATATGCGCCAGTTGTTCGTCACTGCACTATACGTTTAATTTTGGCATTGTCTGTACGTTTTAGGTTGTTGGTTTACCATGTGGACATAGTGTCAGCATACTTAAATGGAGAACTAAAAGAGGAGGTGTACATGTATCAACCAGAAATGTTCATAGACGCAGAAAATAAAAACAAAGTTTGTAAATTAAATAAATCACTATATGGTCTCAAACAGGCTGGAAGAGACTGGAATATAAAAATAAGCGAAATATTGCACAGTATTGGTTTTACTCAAAGTCAAAGTGATAACTGTGTGTATGTCATGAGAACAGAGCAAGAGGTCAACATAATCGGTCTTTACGTTGACGACATGCTAATAGCATGTAGTAATATGAAAACTATGAATAATATAATACAAAAACTTAATCAACATATTGACGCTGTTGATCGTGGTCCTATCAGCTACTACCTTGGAGTGGAAATTGAACGTATAGGTGAAAGAGGAGAATTTAAAATACATCAAAACCGATATACAAATGATTTGTTAAATGAGTGGAACATGCAAAATTGTAAACCAGCTTCAACTCCAATGCCATCCGGTACAGTTTTATCCAAGTGTGAAATCAAAAATTGTGAAGAAAAAGAAGATATAAAAATTTATCAATCACTAATCGGCGGTTTGATGTACTTAGCAACAATATCTCGACCAGACATCGTTCACACTGTTTCCATGTTAAGTCAGTTTAACTCTCATCCACACAAAGATCATTTTGCTGCTGCCAAACATGTTTTACGTTACTTGAAGAAAAACCCAAAGGTTTCCATCACTTATGCCAATGATGAAGAACTGTTGTGCTACACAGATGCGGATTGGGGATCGAATCAAATCGATCGTAAATCAATTAGTGGTTTTGTTCTTTTCTTCGCAGGTGGACCTATTAGTTGGGAATCGAAAAAACAAAATACTGTCGCTCTTAGCTCAATGGAGGCCGAATATATAGCCATGTGTCAAGGAGCCAAGGAAATTGCTTTTCACCGTAGTTTATTGCAGGAAATGGGTTTCGATTCTATAGTCAAAGAGCCAACCAAAATACTATGTGATAACCAAAGTGCACAATTTCTTGCCAAGAATCAGATGACTTTAAAACGCAGTAAACATATTGATATTCGTTATCATTATATTAAAGAAAAAATATTATCAAAAGAAATTTGTATAATTTATGTCTCTACTGATCAAAATGTCGCTGATTTGTTAACTAAATTTTTATATAAAATCAAACATGCCCATTTTTGTAAATTGTTAAATTTGAAGTTTTTCTAATACTTGTATTTATCTATGAATATTCGTTGAGGTAGCGTATGTTAATATATGTATGTCATACAATGTGAATACAACTAATATTCATATTGATAATATATTTGTTGTAAACTTTACTTAAAATAACTGTCATTCATTTATCCCTTTTGATCTTATTTTGTTTACAACATACTCCCGTTACTTTCTTACTTTATTACTTATTGTTATTTAAGTTCTAGTTATACTTGTTCATACTTTAATTTTTAGTTACAATAAAGCATTAACAATAATCGGTCGTCTTTTATTTCCCACTGCGTAGTTCACTTTCCAACAGATAACCATATCCATAGTCAAACGGATGCAGTTGATATGAATCGGATGCAACAGATGATTAGTGATAGTGTTGCTGCGGGTATTAATTCTTTGAAGGCTCAACTTCCGGGTTTAATTAAGAGACAGAATCTGCCTTGGGCACATGTTTGTGATAATATTCATCTTCTCTTGTCTGACAAAGCCAATGAATGGTATTGGTTAAATATAGGTCGCAATGGTTCTCCTTCGTGGCCTGAACTCAAATCTGCTATCATTAAGGAATTTAAACATAGGAATTCTGATTTTGAAATTTTAAAGACCATAAAGGATTATAAACAGACCAATGAGTGTTTTGATAATTTTTCTTTAGGGTTCTTAAGATGAATGGTCAAATGGATCAACCTCTAGTCGATAGCTTGTTGTAATTTTAAAGGGCAATCTTAATTTAAGACTCTGACAGTTGACCTTCTCTGCTTGTATTCAGACCGAAACGCTGAACGCCAGCTTGAGATGCGTCAGCCAATTCAGCGGCGTGTGCATGAGATTGATAATTTTATTGGTAATGATCAAATTCTTGTTGAGGAATTGCGTAAGGAGCCTGCAAATCGTCGAACATTGACATGTTGGAATTATGATCAGCAGGGTCATTCGTTCATGGAGTGTCAGAGTGTTCAACGTAAACTCTTCTGTTATAAATGTGGACAGAAGAATGTTGCCGCAGATTTGTTCGGAGCAGAATCCGGGAATGTAGTAGATAATATGTAGCAATATATGTGTATCTGGGGACAGGTTGTTAGTGCAATATATGCGTATAGTGGGGACAGGTTGTTAGTGCAAGTGATAGAATATTACATCTATGAGTATAGTTATCTCTTTTACACTTATGTAGGTCTTATGTAATTTAATAAGTGTCAAGAGTGTTCAACGTAAACTCTTCTGTTATAAATGTGGACAGAAGAATGTTGCCGCAGATTTGTTCGGAGCAGAATCCGGGAATGTAGTAGATAATATGTAGCAATATATGTGTATCTGGGGACAGGTTGTTAGTGCAATATATGCGTATAGTGGGGACAGGTTGTTAGTGCAAGTGATAGAATATTACATCTATGAGTATAGTTATCTCTTTTACACTTATGTAGGTCTTATGTAATTTAATAATCTTTGTTTTAAATCACGATTTGGATGTTTAATATTATTTGTAACGGATTTTTATTTACTGTAAATTATTCTAGAATATTCTGATATATATTTGTCTCATTCATTTCAATATGTTTATTGCATTATTAGAATGTATGCACTATATGCACTATATTTAAGAATGTATGCACTTTTTATAAGATGATTTTAGTTGTTAAGCAAAAATACAGTCATTAATAAAATAACTACGAAACAAACAAGACGTCAAAGCCTATAAATATAGGACAGAACGTGACAAATGACCATAGTTTTGCTACGAACTTTGCAAAATTACGAAATAACAACAGGAGAATTACCAAAGCACAAGGAACCGGATTTTTGATGAAACGAACGATTTAAATCGGCCAGAAAGAAGGATTTGGAGAATAATAATTTGAATAAATTGATACGCCCTTTACACAAGGAAATTTCAGAAGTTATTTTTCTTGATAGTCTGAGGAATGGGAATGATGCTAGGCCATTCCAGATAGTTAATATTATGGAGAAATCGATAAACGTGGTGACGTGACGCGACGATAAGTAGGAATGCGGAAGAGTTTCTGAAAAGTATTAATTGTTCTTACGATAGTTTTAAAACATTTCTTCAGTGTGCAGGAGGTTACTCCGAAAATATTATTAGATTTGTCGTGTTACCTGTTACGTTTCTTGGTCGGACCAAGCATGTCAGATTTTTTATTGCTCCATGACTTGTTCAGGAATTGTATCTGGGCTATGATTTTTGGGAATTGTTTGGTGTTAAGTTGTCAATTATTGAGGAAGTGACTTTAAAAGTGATCCAGAAATCCCTTAATCTTCTTCCGGATCAGCGTGAAAAGTTGGATTGTATATTTCGAAAGTTTCCTTGGGCTTCAACCATGGGAATTGGCGAGACACATTTGCTGGAACACCATATCAATGTGCAAGGTGCAACTCCGGTGAAAAGGAAGTATTATCCGATTTCTCCACCTATTGAGAAAATAATTCACCAGGAAGTGGGTCGTATGTTAGAGTTAGATGTGATAGAACTCAGTAATAGTCCGAAGGGTAGTGGAATGAGTCTCGTTAGGAAAGGAGAGAAAATTCGATTGTGTCTGGATGATCGGGAGATTAATCGTCTTACAAAGAAATGTGCTTATCCAATTCCACCTGTTAATAGTTTACTTTCTCGACTTTAGGACACAGTTTGAATATCGGGAATAGATATCAAGGATGCTTACTGGCAGGTTAGACTTGACAAAGAGTCTCGTGAGATAACAGCATTTGCAGTACCGATAATGGTGTTCTGTTTATATGGATGACATTATTGTCATTGCACCGGATTTTGAAACTATGTTGTATAGGCTCGATATTTTATCTGTTCTTCTTCGTAAGGCTGGACTTACCATCAACGTCCAGAAGAGTAGGTTTCGCTTTAAACGGTTGCGATATTTAGGCTTTATAATTGGAGAGGGAAAATTGATAACGGACCCAGACAAGATTTCGGCTATAGTGGACTATCCAGTACCTAGGAGTGCTAAGGAAACAAGGTATTTTCTTGGAATGGCTGGATGGTATCGCCGCTTCGTCTCTAATTTTTCTGCTCTAGCTGCTCCTGTTACAGATACTCTTAGGAGAGGTAAAGGTTTCCCATGGTCGAAGGATGCACAAGAATCGTTTGAGGCTCTTAAGACTGCGTTGACTACGTCGCCTGTTCTATGGCATCCTGATTATTCTAGAACTTTTGTAATTCAATGCTAGTAAATTAGGAGTTGGTTAAGTTCTTTACCAGATTGATGATAAAGGGAACGAGAGAGTTGTGGCGTATATGTCAAAAAATTTGAATTTTGTTGAAAAAATTATACCACCACTGAACTTGAATGTTTGGCGGCAATTCTTAGTGTAGAAAAATTGAGGCCTTTTGTTGAGATGCTTCCTTTTAAGATCATAACTGATCATGCTTCAATCAGGTGGTTGATGAATCAAAAGGATCTAAATGGACGTTTGGCCAGAGATTCAACTTCAACATCGAGCATCGAAAGGGTGCGGATAATGTTGTAGCTTTTGTCGATGAAATTTCAGTATCTGAAGATTTTTTGAGGAATCCAGCATTTTCATCACCTAAATATCTAGCTCTTTTAAATGATCTTAGTGGAAATTGTAATCGGTTGCCCGATGGTGAACGAAGGTTTTGTGTACAAACGAACGATGTTTAATAGATCGTCATTGCTCAGTTCTGATTCTATTTGGAAGATTTGGATTCCCGAGGCCCTTACTAAAGATTTGATTTCTCAGGCTCATAATCCACCCATGTGCGGACATGATGGTTTTTACAAGACATTACAACGTTTGCAGACATTTTATTTTTGGCCAAGGATGGCTAGTCAAGTTCGTATGTTGATGCTTGTCAAATATGTAAACTGTTTTACGGCCTCCGATGGGTAAAACGTTACAATCGGAAAGACCTTTCCAGCGTCTTTACGTGGATTTCTTGGGGGCTTACCCTCGGACTTCCAAAGAAAACCGCTTTATATTTGTAGCAGTAGATCAATTTTTAAAGCTATTAGTTCGGCCTTAAGGCTATTAGTTCGGCCACCAGCGCCAAAGTAATCGAAATTTTAGAATCAGATGTTTTTCACACTTTTGATTGATTTTAAAGCATTTTAGCAACATATGGTATTAAACAACAATTGACAGCTGTGTACTCTCCTCAGGCCAATGCATCCGAGCGGGTAAACCGGAATGCATTAGCAAATATACGTGCATATGTGTCTGGGGATCAAAAGGATTGGGATGTACACTTAAGTACTATATTATGATAACGTCTACTTACGAGTTTATTGGCATCGATCCATACTATTTGGTATTTGGTCAACATTATGTTGCCAATGGTAGGGATTTTGAGCTATTGCGGAAGTTAGATTTGATTAATGATTACAGGTTGGTTGAAAAGTTCCTGCGCTCACCAAGAGATGGCACTGCTAGCTCCAAACTTTTTTTTCTCAAGTTGGTATAACTGTCCTGAGAACACATGCAAAGTTGCAAGTCATTCTGTCAATTCTTTCTTTGTTTACAAGCCATTTGAAGTTGACGTGTAATTGATATTTTTAATATGGAAAAAATTGAATTCGTGCAGTCATTAGATTCTTTATTTTGAAGGATTTAAAAGCAAGAAAAAATTTATGAACAATTGTTAGAAGTGTATAAGGAGTCCTCACCTTCAAAACGCACCGTTGAATTTTGGGTGGTGAATTTAAACGTGGTCGTACCAGCCTTGAAGACGATCCACGCGAAGGACGACCAAAAACTGCAACCACAGCAGAAATCATTGAGCAGGTACATAATATGGTTAGTGAAGATCCAAGTTTGACTAAGCGTGAAAGTGCCAATGCCATAGGCATCTCAGACGAACGAGTACTCCATATTTTACAAGAAGAATTACGTATGAAAAAACTGTTTGAAATGTTAGTGCCGCACACATTAACAATTCAACAAAAACTGGATCGAAAACAAATTTCTCAGCGTAATTTGAAACGTTTTAAGAAGAATAAAACCGATTTCTTTCTTCGTTTTATAACTATGGATGAGACTTGGATCTACCACCATGATCCTAAATTGAAAGAAGGACGTTTACAGTGGACTGAAGCTGGTTGTTCAGCTCCAAAGCAGGTGAAGTCACAAGGATCAGCAAAGAAGGTTATGGCATCAGTTTTTTGGGATGCAAAAGGAATTTTGTTGATTGTTTATCTTCAGAAAGGTAAAACAATCAACTCTGAATATTATTGCAGCCTTTTGTATCAGCTGGATGAAAAAATTCGTGAGAAAAGACCTGGTTTAAAGAAGAAAAAAAATCATTTTTCATCAAGACACCTATCACAAAATTGTTTTGACGATGGCTAAATTCAAAGAATTAAAGTACGAATTGCTTGAACATCCACCGTATTCACCAGATTTGGCTCCCAGTCACTACTATCTCTTCAGAAATCTCAAACAATTCCTTCGTGGAAAGCATTTTTCGTCGAAAGAAGAGGCCATAGCAGCCGTAGACGGTTATTTTGCAGAGCTTCCGGAAAACCATTATAAGGATGGGATAAAATTATTGGAAGATCATTGGAACAAGTGTATTGAGCTTCTAGGAGATTATATTGAATAAAAAAATATATTTCGTAACAAAAACAGTATTTTTTCATTTCGAGCGCAGGAAATTTTCAACCAACCTGTATAGTGTTGCCATAATACCGAGTAATACCGGAAGGGAATTACTTAGAGCTGAAGTGAGGGAGAATCTTGGAAAGGCTCACAGGCGACAGGAATGTCGGTACAATTTACGTTCTAGAAATATTTCCTTTTCTCCAGGAGATCTTGTATACAAAAAGAATTTCTTCCAAACTAGTGCTGCAGATCATTTTAATTCAAAATTGGCAAATAAATTATCTAAAGGTAGAATAATAAGAGCTATTGGACTGCATTATACGATATCGAAGACTGCATGTAAAATTTTTAAGAACATATCATGCTAAAGACTTTTATCTGAGGGAGTGGTCGAGTCACATTCCATTTGTAATATTGAATACCTTTTTTGTAATATTTAAGGGTTAAGCTCCAGCCATCGAACGTGTGACTCGACCACACCCTCAGATAAAAGTCTTTAGCATGATATGTTCTTAAAAATTTTACACATATATATATATATATATATATATATATATATATATATATATATATATATATATATATATATATATATGTGCACAGCACATGTTGCGGGGACGCGTTTTCGTTCCACAAGTTACTATGAAGACACTTTGTTACTTTGGGGACTGTCCTTAAACTTTTCGTGATTCTACTGTTTACACTGAAGACATTTTACTGGACACAGCGGATATATATATATATATATATATATATATATATATATATATATATAGTGGTGGCCATATATTTAGGAACAAGAATCCATATTGCGAAACATGTAAACTTTTAATAAATAGTTTAACTATTATAACATATTTTTGGAAGCACTGTAAATTATAACGGGTAATTCTTACAGACTAAGAAATTTTACCATGAGCTTTATTGTGAAAGCATCAAATGTTGTAGTATTTTTGGTTGGTCATATAGTTAGGGACAAACACTGCCAACAAGCTTATTGCGAATATATTTTTAAAATTTCTGGTAAGTTTATATAGATTTGTAATAAATAAGCAAATTCCAATTAATAACTGATAAAACAAATTATAGCAGTGCCACGCCAAAAGTCATGTACTCCGGATTTCCGTAAAAGAACTGTTTGGAAGTACTTAAATGAAAACTGTTCGTGCTATGGCAGAGGAACTTGTTTGCTCCAAGACAATGGTACATAATGCTATTCAACATTATAGACAAAACCGAAGCATTGAAAACAAAAAAAAAAACGAGAGCAAAAACAAATCAACGTGATGACCGCTTAATTTGCAAAACAAGCTAAGATAACCCTTTAATGAGCTCGAGATAAATAAATAGCAAAGTGTCTGGTCAACTGAGCCAAAAAATTTCTGATCGCTCTATAGGACGTCGACTCCAGCAAAATGGTTTGCGAGGATGCATTGCTAGAAGAAAACCACATGTACCCAAAAGAAACTTAAATCGTCGAATTCATTTTGCAAAAGAACACCTAGAGAAACCGCTGGAACTATGGAAAAAATACTCTGGAGCGATGAATCTAAATTTAATTTATTCGGTTCGGATGGGAAAAAGTATGTGCGCGTCCACCAAGCCAAGAACTCAACCCTCGCTACACTTTAAAAACTATAAAGCATGGTGGAGAGGCAACATTATGGTTGGGGCTTCATTTTCCTGGTACGGCGTTGGTCCCATTTGTCGCATAAATAAACGTATGGAGCAAAATTTGTACAAAAGCATATCTAAAACAATGAAGCCGTATTCAGATCGAAACATGCCCGAAAATTATATTTTATGCAGGTCAATGATCCAAAACATACGGTCAGGACCATAAAACAATGGTTTTCTTCAGAAAATATTGATATTTTGGATTGGCCTGCGCAGAGTCCGGACTTGGACCCAATTGAAAATCTTTGCGGAGATGTAAAAACAGCGTTGGAGAAATAAAAAACAACAGGAATGCAGATGAGTTATTTTAAAATGTTGAAAATATTTGGAATAATATTCCTGCCGAAAGATGTCGCAAGTTAGTTGAAAGGCTTCCAAGAAGATGCAGTGCAATCCTTAAATCCAAAGGTTTTCCAACGAAACATTAGCTTTTAGTAACAATATATTTAATTTTGTAAGGAATTTTTGCATATTTATTTATATATATGCACTTGTCCTTATTTAAATGTATTTGTATTTTTTTTTTTTTTTGTATTTGTTTTTTAAATTGGATTTCTAATACAACAAGACAAAATATCTTATAAATTACAGTATTAGAATCAGACTAGTTATAGATTGATTAGAAAAACAATTAAACTTAAATTAAATATAAAATAATACAAGTATAATTAATCAGAAAAGTAACGGAAAAAAATTTTACATAATTTGTATAAAAAACATTTATGAAAAATATTCGAAAAGTAATTTCCTAAACCTTATTGCGTTGACAAATTATTTGGGAGTTGGTTCCAGAGACGTATGGTGGATATGAAAAATTGACATTCGGAAGCATGATCACGGTGCCGAAGTTGTGTTATTGCTTTGCCTCTTTGCGATCTCGAGAATTGTAAACGCTTATAAAGATATGATGGCTGCTTTTTTATTATAATTTTATGAATAAAAAGAAGAATATTTATTTCATCATCAATTTGTAAATTTTTCTTCCTTATTATTATGCATTTTGATTTATTTGGATTGAGTCGCAAACCATTTACTGAAGCCCACGTGAAAATTTTATCAAGATCAGAATTTAATTCCTGAGTTTTTGGACAAATTAACTCCTTAAAGCAACTAAGGTATAACTGAACGTCATCAGCATACATCTGTATGTCAGAATACTGAAGTTGTTGTGGAAGATCATTAGCATAGAAAGAGTATAGTAGTGGTCCAAGAATACAGCCCTATGGGACACCTCTTGTTACTTGTAAGGGGTGAAATAGATCCACCACTAGTAACAGATTGGGATCTATTTGACAGGTATGAGGACAGCAACCTTACAGAAAATCAAGAGAAATAAAATAATTTGGATAGCTTCAGGCATAACATTGAATGGTGAACAGTATCAAAAGCCTTGGAGTGGTCTAATAATACCAAAAATGTTAATTTTTTCTCTTCCAAGTTACTTCGAATATCTTCTATTACATCGGATAGTGCTGTAATACAACTCCGTTGAGGCCTGAATCCAGATTGACGATCCGTAAGAAGGTGATTGTCTTAACATACTTATATATTTGTCTATGCAATAAGTGTTCAAAAACTTTAGAAAAATAAGGAAGGATTGCAATTGGACGATTTTCATTTCCTTGTTTTGGTACCAAGACAATTTTGGCATGTTTCCACTCCATTGGAAAAATATTGGTGGTAATAATAGTATTAAAAAGGTGTGTAATAATTCGTATTATCCAAGGCAAGATAATTTTAACAAATTGGGGTTTATATCATCCAGGCCTACTGAATCAGATTTTACTGCCTTAAAACCTTCAGCAACATCCCATACATTAAGGCAGTGAAAATTAAATGCAATAGAATCTGATGGTAAAAGGTGGTCGTAAAAGTCAGGCTGAACCGTTGGCATAGGAATATTAGTAAAATTTTCATTAAGCTAATCTACATCATCAACAGTTGTATAATAAGCTGTCTTCCCAATGCCAATATCTCGTATTTGTTTCCAAGTTTTTTTGCTATCAATTGCTCCATTAAATTTTCAAAATAGTAGGATGATTTATCGTGTTTTGTTTTCGAAACAACAGCTTTTCTTGCCAAACGGTACTCATTGTGTAATTCAGGTGCTTTATAACGTTTCCAAATGTGGTACATCTTATCACGATGCGATATCAACAGTTTAGTTTCATTTGTGAACCATGGTTTTACTCGTTTTTTAATTGTTCTTCTTTTTATTAGTACATGATTGTTATAAATTTCCAATATACGAGAATTTAAAAAATTGAGCTGTTCGTCAACCGTTGATAAGTAGAAAATTTGATTCCACATAATATTTTCAAAATCTTTCTCTAAATCAATAGCATTAATATTGTTAAAGTCACGAAAGCTATATGTTTGCACACGATCTTCGATTGCAAAGTTGTAAGAAATAAATATTAAATCATGTTTCGAGAACGAAGAAACTGCTAACTGATCATAATGTTACACATATTGTTTATCGCTTACAAAGAAGATGTCAAGTAATGTGGTATTTGTGGATGAAAAATGTGTAGGACAAGAAGTATTGACAGCAGATAATCTAAAAGCAGACATTATAGTTGTTAGATTTCCATTCGCGAGCAAATTGCAATTGAAATCACCAGTAATTATTATCTCAGAGTATGCTACTGACAAAAGTTCTAATTTCTCAATTAGGATATCAAATTATATATTCTAATCAGGCCTGTAGACACACCCAAGCAGCAGGTAATGTGATAATTTACATCAATGAAGACAAACTCAATGTTGTTAGGCTCGTTAAATAAAGAGGCAAGTTTGCATGATATATTGTTTCTAATGTATATATTCGGTACCCATCTAGTTTGTAAATGTTATCATTTATTTCTGGTATAAACCATGTCTCCGAAACGCAAATCGCATCAATGCCAGAAGATTCAAAAAGAAAACGGAATTCATCAATTTTTGGTAGTAAACTTTGCGCATTTATATGGCAGACATTAAAACCTTCCTTCCGGCTAGCCAATATTCTAATCAAGTTATAGTTACCAACTCTAGAACCAAGTTGATCAATTGATAAATTTGTCATCTTTAAAATATAATGCAACACAATAAGATTTAAGAGTACATAATAAATTTAAAAGATTGAAATTTAATATATATAAAAAAATAAAAATTTTATGTCATACTCGTATGAGCAAAATAAGAATAAATAATAATAATAATTTATGCAGTTTTAGAATTTATGTAGTTTTAGAATTATCAAAAGAAATATGGATTTGTAATTGATATGATGTAATAGAATTTCCGGTAGTCTTCAGTATATCATTCACGAAAAAGTTTTTTAAGGTCATCAGAAAACTCAATCAGGACAGGATCATCAGAATCGAACTTTCTTACATAAACAAGACTGCGCAATGTAAATGCTGATTTAATTTTTTCGATTTTTGTATATCCAAGTGCTTCTTTAAATATCCTGTGATTATAAGGTGTTAAGTTCTCATTAACATAAATAGGCTGATCACTTTCGAAGCCAGCTTGTCGTAAACTCAATATGTTTTGATTGTCATTGCGGTATTTGGATATTGTTTTTAAAAGAAAGTTTTTTTCAAACGCAGAGTGAAACTTTGCAACTATAACTTCATCCGTCGGATTGTATGGTTTATTGTTTCTATAAATCTTTTTAAGTCTGTATATATTTTCTATTTGAGGTGTTTTTATTTGTAAACTATTGCAGATATTTTGAACAATATTATTTAGATTTTCATTTTCAAAGTAGGGTATACCAGCAATTCGTATACTACTAGCCACAAGTGTTTTCCTGCTTTAATATTTTGCGCTTTAATTCAGTTATTTCTTCCTCTACACTCACATTTTCTAAGCTCTTTTTTTCAAAGTTATTTACTCTTTCTGTAATTGCTGTTATTTCATTTTTTACACCATTTATTTTCTCTTCGATAACGGAGAGTATTCTGTCTTCACTTTTTTTTACATGTTTTTTATAAATTCAAAGTGTTTTTCTTCACTTTCTTTAATAGAATTTTTTATAACTTCACCCATTATATATTCGCTTTTTCTTATTAACTCCCTAAAGAAGAGTTTATCATCATTTGATAAGCGCGGGACTTTTGTAAAATTTTCAATTGAAGAGTCTTGTTGTTGTTCTCGAGATCTCTTAGCCGATTCTCTTGTTGTTGCCATGTTTTATGTTATTCTTATGCAGTTTGTTTTGATATTTGAATATTAATATTGGTGTTATTACTGCAATTCGTTTTTATATGTGCAGATTTGTTTTTTTTTTTTTTGTTTTGAATTGTCTTTTGTAACAAAAAAATGTACCTTTAAAGTAAATAATTTAATCAAAATATAAGTTCAATTTTGTTTTTTGGTGTCTAAGTCTGTTATTTTGTTATATATTTTTCACAAATAAATATATTTTTCAATGAAGTATTTAATTCGTGTTTTAGTTTTTATAATTGATTTATAAATGGGCTGAAAAATTTTCCTTAATACACAACAAAAACTTGTCCCTAAATAGCTGACCACCACTGTATATATATATACATATATATGTATATTATAAATGTGTAAATTACATTTTTTTTTTCAGTTTTTATATATTTCATTTTAATTTGCAGCACACTTATTAAAATATACTTTAAGACAATTGCTACACAACCAACGTTGGCAAACGTTGCAGTTTGCATACTTTGGCGCAACGAATACAAATATCCATAATATCTTTTTTGTTTTTTTTTTTTTAAATTTCTTCACATAAATATTGCCTGTATAATTTTCTACAGGGTAAGTTTTCTAAACTTTTTCCGAAAATTATATGTTCAACAAAATTATAATAAACGGTCCACAATTAGTAGCGTCTGTTTGTTTATCATGTGGTGGTATTTTTTGTGTGAAAAATGTTCTAACGTAATATTAATTAATTGGAAAAGAATTTGGCTTTTTTAAAAAAACTTGTTAAGTTCATTGGAATTATACCCACGTGGATCTAAGTACTAAAAAGTTTTGTTTACAAAATTAATAATTATGACAGTATAATGCGAATTCTGTAAAATGGGTATTACCAAAATATCTTTTACAGTCGGAATGACATTTTTTAAATGTAATTCCTTTTATGTCTAATAAGCCTTTAGATCTCATACAACTGATGAGATTAATGTTGCACTTTCCAGTTTTTTAAATGACTGCTGCCAATGCTGCATCCAAGGCAAAGTTTTTCACCATTTCGTCATTGCTAATTGACCATTCCTTGTTTCTCCAAGAAAGTGTATTTATCATTTTGTCAAAATTATGGCTAAATTTCTATTGCCGGTTGTAGAGCACTAGCACATTTCGCCAACTTGGCATGAATAAAAGCAACTCTTACGAACAAGTAAAGTCTATTGGTATATGCCCCATATTCCAAATTCTCGGAGATGCTGAGAAAAAAATAAACTTTTTTTTTAATATTGAAATTCTGTCCCCAAACAAATAAGTAGTGTTAATTTTGAAACCTGCACCCAATTTTTTTCATTTATCATTTTGTCAAAATTATGTCTAAATTTCTATTGCCGGTTATAGGGCACTATGATATTTTGCCATCATGGCACGCATAATAGCATCTCTTAAGAACAAGAAGAGTCTATTGGTATATGCCCCATATTTCAAATCATCGGAGGAGCTGAGAAAAAAATAAACCTTCTTTTTAATTTTGAAATTCTGTCCACAAACACATAAGTACTCATAAATTTTGAAACCTGCAGCCAATTTTTAATATTAAAAGATTGTTTTTGTCCACAGACCATGTACTTGATTTTAAAATATATCATATTGTTTGAACATTCCAAATTGAACCAGAACTGGCCATTCCAAAAAAAAAACAAGCTCCGGGAATATTGGGTTCAAAGGCATAAATCGAGTTTATTCCTAAACCAATTACTCGATTTTTAGAAAAAGTGTTTTAGAATCTTCTGATTACATACCTTCAACGTAGATACAAATTAACTTTTGACCATTCCCAGTTTTTCCAAGAAAGGGTAATTCATTTATTAGTTTTTTTAAGTTATGGGCACATATCTACATATGGATGACTTTTGAACATTGTTTGTGACATACCTTAAAACAATTTAGGATTCATTAAGATTCCATTGGTATGTATCTCATTATCCAGAACAACGGAGGAGCTAAGAAAATAATGTTGCACCATTTTGTATATTTGTTCAAAATTTTTTTATGTATAAATTTGTTGAACTGATTTGAAGCACTTTAAAACGATTCGCCAATATGCGACATCAGAGGAGCTGAGGAAATTCCATTTAAAATTTTTTTCTCAAAGTAAATAAAAAATCATATTTGGATATGTCTAATAATTCTTGTATTATGGTAAAATTAAAAATAAATGTATTAAACCATAATTCACGTGATATTTTAGTAAATTTAAATCATTTTATTAATAAAAACAATCTGATTTTTGAATATATTTTTTAAGCAAATTTATGTTCCACTTAAGTTCTACACATCAAAAATCTATGGATAACTTCACACACATCTTTTTAATGTATATTATTAAATAAACTTGCTCCAGTTGCGATCCACACAAAAAACTATTAATGACTTTTTTATGGATAACTTCACAGAAAAAATGTATGGATGGGTTTTTTATGGATAACTTCACTCACGTAATAAGAAATTTTATAACTAAAATTCCATTTTACAGTTTAGAAAATAAAAACTCACCCATTTTCGGATTTTGTGTTCGACGCAATAAATACAAGGATTTTCTCCATTTTCCAGGATGAAGTGACAAATTGATTGTTACTAATGGAGGCATTACAACTTCATTCTCCACCACTTTAATGGTTTTTTTATTTTCTTCAAAAGTTTTTATCGCAAAACAAACTTGCTTTTGATTTTGTTTAGCTTTCCATTTGTCTCTAATTATTGTTAGCGGTGAAAGGTCCAACGAATGTCTTGAGTGCAATTTAGAACTTGTTTGAGGTAGGTCATCTACATACTCAACGTCAATTGTGACATTTTCATTAATTGGTGTTGCATTAAATGGCCTATTATCAATAGTTTTTCTACGATCGTTTTTATTATTCTTGTTGAAATACCGAAATTCCCACGGTCCGATGGGAGATAAAGTACATTTAAATGGATTATCTGCCATGCTGCATTTTACTGGTGTTGATATATCAGATCCCTTTACCTGTTTTACTTTTTTCGACAAATTCGTTTGTGGTACATTTAGATATTGGATTTTAGACAAATCTGTATTACTTTCAACCTGGGCACCTTGTGTAATGGCATTAGTAATATCTCTAGTGCTGTCTTCATAGCTAGAGTTCATATTAAATGAAGCTCTTATGTCTCGTTTTATTATATTCAATTCACGCAATATGCTAAATATAAGACACGTTATTGAGAATGAAAAGTAAATATTTTTTTCTAATTACGGTCTTTGATCCAACAATCTATCAAATGAATCTTTCCATGCATCATCGGGCAATGTGTCGTCCTTGACCAAATGTGAATCGTCCATTATTAAAAATAAATATTTATAAATATAAATTTATATAAAAATATTAAATCTTCCAAAAATATTTTCTTGAATTCTATTTAAAATTATCAGTACAAAAAATAGTTTGCATTGTGGTCGTTTTTACACAATTCAGCAGATCGAATTCTTTCCAAGGTTGCCAACTCTGTGATACAAAAATAAAATTGTACAGAGGGCCTTTATGCTCGCCAGCATTCAACCTCACCTCAATGAGCTATCACACATAGGAACTAGAGTATTCAAAAACCGAAAACCGGTCAACCGGTTTCTTTTTTTTAAACCGATCGGTTTCGAATATTTTGTAAATTCCAAGAAAACCAAAAGCCGGTCTTTTTTGTTCGGATAACCGGTTTTTTTAATTACATCACCAACTGGGTTACATGGTCTCTTTTATTTTTTCTGAACTTTTATAATCGTTTGTTTGGTTATGAAGATTTAAATGTAAGTCTGATAAATTCCGATGAAGACTTAACTTTGGATATTCCAAATTAAAAAAATTTAATTTCTGATCTAAATAACACAATAAACAGTATTCAAAATCCTAAAAAAGAGAATGTACAAAATCATTCATCATTATATGTGACCTTCTGCAAGAAAAGGGACCTAGTGTGTGAAAATGAAGTTTTGAGAAAAACGCATTTAAAGTTTCTAACGCATTATCAATGTGAACACACCTTCAGTTGGGAGATGCGATTTGGTATGGTTAGTTATGATTGGGTGCCGACTTTGGTGACGTCATGCCTATGTGGTGACGTATTTCTTTTCGCTTTTAGAGTGACAATTTAAAACCCAAAAATCGAAAGAAGTAAAATTTTAATGTTTTACTCATTTTTATCGATTTTCCCAAGTTCGTTTCGTACGTTTTTATGGGGTAAATAAAATTTTTATCAGAAATCTAACTCATTTCATCTTATTCTACACCCTTTTAGGTACCAGAATCCACTCTTAAGTCCAAACCCGTTTTTTGACACACTAGGTCCCTTTTCTCGGAGAAGGTCACATATGATGATTTCATATATCTTGATAAATGCGACAAAAGAACTAAAAAGTTGGACAATTTATATAATTGTCTTTTGACTATTTGTCCAACATTTACTATTAGTGAAAGAGTATTTTCCTCCTCTAGCTTTATCAAAAGCAAACAAAAAAATCGTCTTAAAACGAAACATTTAAATTGCATATTATTTCTAAAATATTTTTTAGAACTGAAAAATAGATTTTCTTTTTACATATTTAGAATGTAATATTAAAAAAACGTGCCAAACGTTTTAAACGTTCAAATTACTAACGTACCTAAATTTACCCAATTTACAAACTTAATGATCTCTATTCATTTGATATGAATATAACTTTATAATATTAATTTTTAAGATATTATATTAAGCATTATTAAAATCAATAAATAAAATGTTGAAATGCATATATATATTTTTTTTTATTTTTATTACTATATATAATAAATTTCTTTTTTTTTTGTTTGTAATAAAAACAATTAACAAATTATATAAGCTTTTTATCAAATTAAAAAAAACCGAAAAAATCGGTTGACCGGTTCTTTCTGCAAAAACCGAAACCGGTTTTTTTAAAATTCGATTTTTCAAAGAAAACCGAAACCGGTTTTTTCAAAAGGCCGATTTTTTTAATACTCTAATAGGAACATTTATGTTGGCATAATATGCCAGCTTGTTGCAAGTGGGATTAACATGGTGGTTAAACGTTCAATTTCTTGCTTTCAATTCCTCTCAATTTGCAATTTGAGAGGAATTGAAAGCAAGAAATTGAACGTGTAACCACCATGTAAGAGAATGGTTTTTTGGTGCAATACATGCACGTTTTTAAAAAAAGCTTTGTATACGTATACATTTTATGTCAGATGAATCATTCTCGTGTGTTTTGAAAAGAACAAAAATTGTGCGGCTTAAATATTAGTCTATTGTGTGATAGTTCAATCAGCTATAATAACTGTGTAGGGCAAACTATCAATGTTGACTTATGTCATTGGCATATAAATTTGACATAAGCCATCATTTTGGGCATGTGTTACACATCAGATTTTTGGAAAGTATATGTGAAAAATTTCAAGGCTTTACATCTTTTTGCATTTTTTTACAAATTTTTAAAAAGCATGATTTTCATTTTTAGTTTGCTTAATAACCCAAATCTTGTTGAGTTGATGCATGATCAGCCGGATCATTTGGAAAATGTGTTATACATCATAGTTATGGCAAAAGTATAGATACATATCATATGTGAAACTCCAAGAAACAGTTTTACGGACTATGCGACATGTGCGGAATCATGAATCTTGGTTTTTCGGCACGTTAATGGACCGTAATATACGTATCCGTCAAAACTTGTAAGTATACGGAATATTAACGAACCATATAATCGGATTTTGGAGCACAATACGTTTTAACTCCTTTTTGGTGTATCCGTTTCATTAAATACCTCAACAAACAATACGTTCCGTTTACGTACTGTTTTCGGTTCGTCATAAACGGAATCCAACTCTGTTAACGTAGCGTTTTCCGGATCCGAATACGCACGAGAAAACGGATTTTAAGGAACATCGAAACTGCGTATCGATTCTGAATGTGTGAAGCTGTGAAGTGATAAAAATGTTCACTACTTCGCAAAGAATCCGAATCTTGATTTAACATTTACGAAAATTATATGTCAAAATTTTATCATGAGTTTTTTTCTAGACCAAATAAAAGTTCATGAAAAAATGTGAGTGTTGTACTATTTTACAAACATTGTTAGCGATTTTTTTAAACTGATTGTTTTTTTAACATTTTATATATTTTCTAATATATATTTTTTTTAATTTTATTACAAAATTTTTAATTTTCAAAGGATTAGAGAATTTATAAAAACAATAATTACATTATTAAAAAAACGCTCAAATTGCATTCGAAAAATCCATGTTTGCAACACTAACCAAAAAAATATAAAAGACAAAACAAAAAAAAAAATTCCTCTTGTTTCTATTCCAGAAGCATAAACGCATATAAAAACATTTCTTAATATTGTTAGAGAAGTTTCTAAACACTAGAAACTTCATAACAAACTCTTTGGCAGATGGAAAAATCTAGTAAAGTAATAACTGGAAATAACTAAAATACCTGACTACTCATAAAAATACTGGTACTTGGTGACGCAGTAGCTCAGTTTATAAAGTAAAACGCTGAGTGTGAAGAACTAAAGTGTGGCTAACGTTTAGTCTATCTACATCGTGTAAATTAAGTGTGCTATTAAAGTGTTTTTCTGTAATTTTTAGTGACTGTTGTAAATAAATAGAGCTATAAATAATTTAAAACTTTGTTTATTATTTGCAATAAAGAAAAGAACTCGATTTATTTAAAAGGTAAATAAATCAATGATTTTATAAAGGGTAAAATCGTAACAATATTATTTATTTATTAATCCATATTTTAATTGTAATATAATATTTTTTAATGAAAAAAAATAATTAATTAAAGTTTTTTAATAAAACTTTGCTTTAAAACTCACGGAACTAGGGGAATAAAATAAAATTGACAGATATTCATTATAATGCCTGGTTTTCATTATGTAATATGAACTGACAACAAAAACTGACTCAAATGAATTCTCGTCATTTTGTGTCAAATGCGTTTTCATTACATCTTAAAAACTGACAATAAATCGATAAAGCAAAGCGTGTCAAAGACATGTCAAATTTTGGTGTCAGTTGACTGACACGCCGTTTTTATTACAAAGGTCAAATGTGATGCATAAACGTTTGGCAAGCGAACAGCTGATTAGAAAATATTAATTTGAGTTAAATAAAAAGTGGAAAAAAATTAAAAATAATAAAAAAGAAACAAATGGCTGTAGCTTTGAGTTATTAAAACACTGAAGGGCTTGAAAAAATAAAAGGAAGCATTGAAATTTATTTTTCCAGCAAAAAAAAAATAACAGCTTTGCGATCGCCAAACAAAAAAAGTTGACAACTTGTTGTCAATTTTATTTTAGATAAAAAATGCTGCCATATCTGCTGACAAACTGAAATTTGACGTTTTCACTTGTATGTCATTTTAGAAGGCAGTTCGTGTGCATAACTGACTGCAACAATTTGGACACATTGACATTAAAAATGACAGAGTGAAAACCATGCATAACAACTTTTTTTCATAACGAGAATGGGAATCGCTCAAAATGAAAACCTGAAGTGAAAAATAATTGCGAAGTGAAAACGATAAATTATTTATAACTTCGCAAAGCAACCTTATTCGGAATCGCCCTCTGATTCAATGACGGACCGATATATCGGATGAGAAAAGGAGATATCCGTTGAAAGTCCGTCAATGACGGACCGTTTACGGATCCGTATTCGTACCGTTTTATCCACAAAAACGGATTTGTGTACATGCCTATTTTTTAATTTTTGCTTTAAATTTATTTACAAAGATATTTAAAATAAAATAACAAAACTTTTACATACTAAATACAACAAATACCTAGCAAAATTACAAACAAATACCATATTTATCTCCAGCACAATTCGCATCCATCAATCACTGCGATTGTGTCCCATTAAAAATCATGCAAAATAAAACAAAAATTTAATTTAGGTTTATGATACAATACGATGTAGCACACAATCCAACTTTGCACATTTTTTTACAAATCTATTATAAGCTATCAGGCAATATTTGTATTTACAAATGTGCATAAATTTGCAAACATTATAGTAAAACTTGTTTTCGATATCATAAATATTAACCTTATGGATATTTAAGTATTCATTTTTGATAACTGGACAAATCTAACGGAAGAAAACTGATTAAAAAACGTATTTGACGGTAGAGAAACGGATACACCACAACGGAGTCAAAACGTATTGTTTTCGAAAATTCAATTGTACGGTCCGTTAATTTTCCGTTTACGTACAAGCTTTGACGGATACGTATTTTCGGACCGTAAACGTACAGTAGAAGCCGGATTCTTGAATCCTGGGAGTCCGTATAAATGTTTCTTGGACGGACTTCGCATATTTTTGTTTGTTATCAAAGTAAATATACATAAATTAGCTGTGTTTATGCGGGAAGCTGTCAACGTTAGCTCCTCTAATTCCAATACAAATTTGACATAAGTAACGTTAAACGTTGACACTAAACGTTGGCTTATATAAAGTTTACAAGGGAATGACAATAGCCAGTTTTGATAGCTTGCACATAAATATAGCTATTATTTAAAAAAAATACAAAGGCATTCGCTATACGTTATACATCTTTAGCTTATACATTATACGTCTTTAAGCAACATAAAAATAATGGTAAATATTTTTAAATTTGTATGTTTTTAACCATTATTTATGTTAAAGAATGCGGAGTCACTCCGTTTTCAGAATTAATGATGGCCCGTTTACGGTCCTTTTACAGTACACTTTAAATGTACACTCAATTTGTGCATTCCGTCTTTTATACAACACAATGGTCCGTAAATGATCCGTTATTGACGGACTTTCAAAGGATTCGAATCAGTTTCGACGATCCTATAAAAAGGATGTAGTGTTTTTGAAATTTGTTTTAATTTATTTCATTTCAATAAAGACCAAAATTTTATGTAACGAAAAGTTGTTCCGACAAATTTATGTTAATAAACATGGAAATGGCAGACAAAATTCGTTTTCGGTTGAACTAAACCAAGTTTAACTCACAGCCCAAAAACTCGGCCTAAGTCCTTTTATTACATATCTAAGCACCACGTACTTTTTTATGTTTTTAAACACAAGCCAGCTGTTTCTCCAAAGAATTTGTGAAATTGAAATAAGCATCTTATCCATCTTGCTAAAAGAACGGTCACATTAGACAAATATTTGACGAAAAACGTACAGACGTCTGCTCTGTTAGCGACTTTAAAGGCCGAAAGCAAGCCTTGTCAAACTTTTAATTTTGTACTTTTTTTAAATATTCTATCTCACTTTAGCAATGTTGCTTTTTACGTTAACTTAGTTATTAGAGTACCCAACAAACAATACGTTCCGTTTACGTACCGTTTTCGGTTCGTCATAAACGGAATCCAACTCCACTTACGTACTGTTTTCTGGATCCGTATACGGACCAGAAAACGGATTTAAAGGAACATCGAAACTGATTCGAATCTGTTTAAAAGCCGTCAATGATGGACCGTTTACGGACCGGATATATCGTATGAAAAACGGAGTTGTCCGTTAAAAGTCCGTCAATGACGGACCGTTTACGGACCGGATATATCGGATGAAAAAGTTGTCCGTTGAAAGTCCGTCAATGGCGGACCACTTACGGATCCGTACTCCTACCGCTTTTTCAACAAAAAACGGATTTATGTAAATGCCTAAATTTTTTAATTTGGAATAACAAATTATAGCTTGTTTTCTTTAAATTTATTTGTATAGATATGTAATAAAATAAAATAACAAAATAAAACTTTTACAAATTTAATTAAATGAAATAATCATCTCCAGCCTAACTAGCATCTCTATCCATCACTGCGGTCATGTCCCATTAAATATCATGAAAAAATAAAACAAAATTTTAATTTTGGTTTAATTAGTGGCGTTTACGAAATGATCTAGCATACAACGCAAATTTGCACACTTTTAAGCAAAATCTATTATGAATTGGCAGACAAAATTGCATAAATTTGCGCACATCACCGTAAAATTGCATATATATTTACCTCAAATTAAATTTATTTTCCGTGTATCTGTTTTTCTAAACTTCAGCGCGCAACCCGTGTAATAATCACAGACATGTTTCAATTATTCGTTTTTGATACCAAAACGAATTCAAAAGCAAGGAAAGAAAAACTAATGAAATTCCCGGAAGTCCGTATTTGACGATACAGAAACGGATGAACCAAAACGAGGTCAAAACGTATTGTTTTCGAAAATTCAATTATACGGTCCGTTAATGTTCCGTTTACGTACATGCTTTGACGGATACATATTTACGGTCCGTAAACGTGCAGTAGAACCGTATTCATGAATCCGTATGTGTCGGAGAGTCCGTAAAAATGTTTCTTGGGTAAGACTAGAGTATTCAAAAAACCGGCCTTTTGAAAAAAGCGGTTTCGGTTATCTTCGAAAAATCTAATTTTAAAAAAACCGATTTCGATTTTTGCAGAAAAAACCGTTCAACCGGTTTTTTTTAATTTGAATAAAAAGCTTATATAATTTGTTAATTGTTTTTATAACAAACAAAAAAAAAGAAAATTAAAATATAAAGTAATAAAAAGAATGTATTTCAAAGAATGTATTCTTTGGAAAAAAAATATATATATATATATATATATATATATACATATATATTCATTGCACATACTTTGAAGACATCTGTATGTACAGCCAAAAAAGTCCCTATAATATGCGCTGTATCCAGTAAAATGTCTTTAGTTTATGAGAAAGTATGAGAAATGCATATATATATATATATATATATATATATATATATATGTGCGTGCACAGCTCATGTTGCGGGGACGGTTTTTCGTTCCACAAGTTACTATGAAGATATTTTGTTTCTTTGGGGACTGTCTTCAAACTTTTCATTATTCTACTGTATACACTAAAGACATTTTACTGGATACAGAGCATTTTATAGGGATTTTTTTGGCTGTATATACAGATGTCTTCAAACTATGCGCAATGCATACATATATATATATATATATATATATATATATGTATGCATATATAAATATATATATATATATGTATTGGATTTCATTTCAACAAAAAACTAACTTAAAGCCAATATTTTTTAATATTATATCTTAAAAATTAATATTATAAAACTATATTCATATCAAATGAATAGAGATCATTAAGTTTGTAAATTTGTAAAATTAGGTACGTTAGTAATTTGAACGTTTAAAACGTTTGGCATTAAATAAGTTTTTTTAATATAACATTTTAAATATATGAAAAGAAAATTTATTTTTCAGTTATAAAATAATATTTTAGAAATAATATGCAATTTAAATATTTCGTTTTAAGACGATTTTTGGTTTGCTAGAAGTGGAAAATACTCTTTCACTAATAGTAGATATTGGACAAATAGTCAAAAGACATATAAATTTTCCAACTTTTCAGTTATTTTGTTAAGATATATGAAATCATCTTTATTAGGATTTTGAATACTGTTTATTTTGTTATTTAGATCAGAAATTAAGCTATTTGAATTTGGAATATCCAAAGTTAAGTCTTCATCGGAATCTATCAGACTTACATCTAAATCTTCATACCCAAACAAACGATTATAAAAGTGTGCGGAAAAAATAAAAAAAACCAAGTAACCCAGTTGGTGATGTAATTAAAAAAAAACCGGTTAACCAAACAAAAAATACCGGTTTCCGGTTTGCTTCGAATTTACAAAATATTCGAAACCGATCGGTTTTAAAAGAAACCGGTTGACCGGTTTTCGGTTTTTGAATACTCTAAGTAAGACACATATAGCTCTAAGAATGTTATTATTCTCATAGTATTGTTACGATTTTACCCTTTATAAAATCGTTGATTTATTTACCTTTTAAATGAATCGAGTTATACTATATTGCAAATAATAAACACTGTTTAAAATTATTTATAGCTCTATTTATTTATAACAGTCACTAAAAATTACAGAAATGCACTTTAATAGCACACTTTATTTACACGGTGTAGATAGACTAAACGTTAGCCACACTTTAGTTCTTAACACCGAGTTTCATTATCAACTGAACTACTGCGTCACCGAGTACCAGTATTTATATGAGTAGTCAGGTATTCTAGTTATTTCCAGTTTCGTGTGAAGAAATTTCTATAACTAGATATTTCTTGTAACACTGCCGCCCACTTAAGCCTGTTCGTCCCGAACAGACATAGCTATTCCTTTTCCATAGTTAGCTTGTCGTTCGAGATGAACAACCTTCATTTTGGACCTTGGGCTCTGATCTTTCTGTTTTCTGTATACCACATCATTCAACCTTTTAATTACTCTATAGGGTCCGTCCCAATGCGTTTGTAGTTTGGGAGATAATCCTTTCTTTCGTTGCGGGTTAAACAGCAGAACCAGCTGACACTCATTAAATCCTTTAGAATTTGCTGCCCTATCATACCTCCCCTTCATCTTATCGCTGATTATTTTAATTCGATTGCGAATAAACTCATGAAGCTCGTTAAGGTCTTCTTGATCCCGGGAAGCGTTGTCGTTGTCTTTATCTTTAGCGGGCTTAACACCAAATTCTAAATCGCCAGGCAATTTAAGTTCCGTTCCGAAAATAATTTTTCCAGGTGTCCGGGAGGTTGAATCGTGAACAGCCGATCGATATGCCAGCAGAAATTTGGGGATGTGTTCGTGCCAGTCCTTTTGATGAGTACTGACCACTTTTCTTAAGTGTTCCTCTAAATTGCGATTGAATCTTTCGACCATACCATCAGATTGCGGATGCAGCGTGGTGGTTGTTGTTTTTCTTATTCCATACAGCTTACACATCGCCTTGAAGATAGCAAATTCAAAATTCCTTCCCTGGTCAGAGTGTAATTCTATCCGAACACCGTACCGGCACACCCAGTTGTTTACAAATGCGCTCATTATCGTCCTGGCTTCCTGGTTCGGTATAGCGTATACCTCAGGCCATTTACTGAAATAGTCGATCACCACAAGAACGTAACGGTTTCTGGAATCACTGACAGGGAAAGGGCCTGCTACATCCATTGCTATCCGCTCAAATGGGGCACCCGAGTTGTATTGTTGAAGTAGAATTTGGTGTTAAGCGGGCTTAACACCAAATTCTAAATCGCCAGGCAATTTAAGTTCCGTTCCGAAAATAATTTTTCCAGGTGTCCGGGAGGTTGAATCGTGAACAGCCGATCGATATGCCAGCAGAAATTTGGGGATGTGTTCGTGCCAGTCCTTCTGATGAGTACTGACCACTTTTCTTAAGTGTTCCTCTAAATTGCGATTGAATCTTTCGACCATACCATCAGATTGCGGATGCAGCGGGGTGGTTGTTGTTTTTCTTATTCCATACAGCTTACACATCGCCTTGAAGATAGCAAATTCAAAATTCCTTCCCTGGTCAGAGTGTAATTCTATCCGAACACCGTACCGGCACACCCAGTTGTTTACAAATGCGCTCATTATCGTCCTGGCTTCCTGGTTCGGTATAGCGTATACCTCAGGCCATTTACTGAAATAGTCGATCACCACAAGAACGTAACGGTTTCTGGAATCACTGACAGGGAAAGGGCCTGCTACATCCATTGCTATCCGCTCAAATGGGGCACCCGAGTTGTATTGTTGAAGTTGCCCACGAATTCTCCTTACTAGTACTTAAGCTGCGATGCATTGCGCGCAATTTGCTGCAATCGCTTACAGTTTGCTGGCAGCCGACCCAGTAGAATCGTTGTTTTAACTTCTCTAAGGTTTTCGTGACACCGAGATGTCCACCACCGTCATGGAACTCTTTTAATATTTCATTTATTTTGCTTGACTGCACCACAATTAGCTTTGTCTCAGTTTTGCCGTCCGCACTTTCCCATATACGGTATAAGCAGTGATTAATTACCCGTAGACTGTTCCACTGGGCCTTATATCTGCTCGCGGGTAGGCCTCCTGTTTTCTTCTTTGGCTGATATAATCTTTGACAGTATGGGGTCATTCTGTTGCGCCGCCGACCAGGCTTCACTTGACTCAATATGCGTTAGTTTTATATCGTCAATTCTCGGTAGTGGATAGCTGTCCTTTTTGGTGATCTCGTTTAGTTTTCTGTAATCAACACAGAATCGGGTGCTGCCATCTTTTTTCTTAACTAAAACTATAGGCGAGCTCCATGGGCTAGAAGATGGTTCGATTACTCCACTACGCTCCATTTCGTTGACTAACTCCTTTACTTCATTTCGTTTTGCTAGAGGAATACTACTGGGCGCCTGCTTTATTAGCCTCGCTTCACCAGTATTTATTCGGTGTTTTACAATCGCCGTTCTTCCTTGACTTTGGTTTCCCATGGCGAAGACAGAGCCGTATTTCCTGATTCGATCTTCAACGGACGCATTGGAAAGTTCCAAGTTCTTTTCGCAACTGATTATTGCTTCTTGCGGAGTACATTTCTATTTCAGAGTTCGCTCGGACAACTTTTCCACAATTTGATAGGTTCAGTTTTCTTACAGGAACTCTTTTGTCTTTGCTAGTTTTCACGAGGGTTTTCGCTGTTATTAGGTCAGTTTTTATTTCTGATGGTTCTACCACCCACAAGCTGCCGTCCTCACAATCTCCCTCCATACGCACCCATACTAAAGTTTCTGCCCGTGCTGGTAGTTTTTGGTGGCTGATGGTAACTAGCTTTCTTACCCGATCCGCTTGCTCATATCCAACATCAAGGGGTATTTCAACATTGCGCCAAATCATAACTTTTTGACCCATATGCAGATTAATGCCGTGACCAACCATGAAATCTGCACCAATGATTACTTCGTCCACAATATCGGCAACAATAAATACGTGATTGACGCTTATATTGGCAATCGTTAGTTTTACATTTATTTTACCATAGACAGAGGCAGGCTCCGCAGTAGCTGGGCGCAGACTTGCCCCGTATAGTGGTTTAACTGCCTTTTTCACTAAATCGGGCCTAATGATTGACTGTGATGATCCTGTGTCTATCGTAAAAATGTGCTTTCGCCCGTTGATGTACCCATAAGCAGTAAGATTGCTTTTCTCCTGCTGTATTACTGATATGGAGATTGTGGGAGCTAGCGAATCGGTTGTGGGAGCTAGCGAATGCCCGGTAATGCTAGCTATTTTTAGTTTAACGGTGACTCTTTAGGTGATTGCTGATTGGTCCGGAAGATCTTCCTTGGTGCTTTGCAATTTTGCTGGAAATGTCCCACTTTACCGCAGTTCTAGCATTTATCCTTGGCCTTGACTTGCTTCTCCCCTAATGCCTGCTTAAATGCATCTTTTAACTCCGTGAGCACTTCTCTGAATCCTTCTGTTAGCTTTGTGCTTATATCTTGTTCTCTTTCAGCAGTCGCTTCGAGATTACGCACCTTAAATAGTTGTGGCTTGGAAATAACCTTCGCAGTCTCTTGGGCCAGCGCGAATGAGACAGTTTCAGCAAAAGTCGATTTCAGGGTAGCACATACCGCATGTCTCACATCAAAATCCCGAATTCCATTCACAAATGCTTCAATTTTGAACTGATCTAAGAATGGATGATTTTGTCCTGAATAGGTTAGCTGCACCAATCGCTCAGCCTCTGTCGCGAAATCTTGCAATGACTGATTTGCTTTCTGCAGTCTACCTCTTAGTTCCATTCTGTATATTTCTTTTTTGTGTTCGCCACCATACTTCCGATGCAGTGCCACCATTATGTCGTCATAATTATTTCTGCAGGTGATTGGCACACTTTCTAGAACTTCAGCAGCGTTTCCCTTTAAGGCCAGAATCAACTCTATAACCTTTTCTTCGTTGTTCCACATATTTCTGGCGGCAACTGTCTCAAACTGGAACTTTAAGACATTAAACGGTATGCTGCCATCAAAAGTAGGGGCCTTTGCTCTACCAGAAGTTTCCGAAATAATTCGTACTAGGCCTTCTTGACATTAAGAATTATTTATTTTACTTTCCAGATCTTGCAGTTTTTTCTCGACTTCATTCTCTAAGTCAGAAACTCGTTTTTCAACCACAGAAATTTCATTAGTAGCTTTAGAAGTTTCCTGAAGCTTTTCTTCCACCTTAGCTAACAGTTTCTCGTTGTCTGCTCTCGATGTTTCTAGCAGTTCCGTTTTCATCTTAGCTAACAATTTCTCGTTGTTTGCTCTAGAAGTTTTTAGCAGTTTCTCATTTTTTTCCATCTTAGTTAGCAGCTTCTCGTTGTCTGCTCTCGAAGCTTCTAACATTCTTATGTTGTCTGCTTAAGAAGTTTCTAGCAGTTTTTTTGTTGTCTTCCTTCTTTTGCATCATGGCAGCCAACATTGTGCTTAACTCTAAGTTACCTTCTGTTTTACGCGTACTAACCTCCATTGCTTCTTTTTGTTGTATAGTTATTATGTTGAGATATAACACCAGCGTATAATTACTTACGCTTAATACGTTGTGTGTTTGTTATGAACCGAAACGGCGCTAGGGTGGCAAATACCGGCTAACACGCGGACAGAACAAAAACACACTCAAAGGTCGGTCCATCCCGCCAAAACCCTAACCCATCGATCCGAACAATTAAAATTCACAAAAAAAAAAAACAATCTCGAAATAAAAAAAACAAAACGCGTCGCAAAAAGGGGGGAGGATGTTGGCCCCCACTGGCCCTCCCTACCTTGGTCGTCCGTCTGTCTAGTACAATTAACACGACCCCAATAACCACGATTTGTGAGTAATTACTCTCTTAAATATACGCCACCAAATCATATTTTTTTGTAACTTATAACTAAACATTTTTATTAAATAAACTCTTAAAACTAGCAAATAAAATTCTCGTTATAATAATAAATAAATAAAAATAATAATGATAATAAGTATTTATACGTCCAGTTAATTTTAGGATTTTTGAAAATTCCAAATGGGAATTCTTGAAACCTTCAAGATGGCATCACCATGTCAAACAGTAGCTTACACTGGACGAAATGACTGCCAACAACAAATTACACAGGACACAATAACTTAAAGTATAAAATAAAAATAAAAAAACAAACATGCAGACAAAGGAAAATAAAATAAATAAAAACAAATATAAATATAAATAATAATGGAAAAATCATATAAATAATAATAAAAATATACGTGAAATTAAAAAAAAAAAATTAACTAAAGGAAGAAACCAAAAATAATATAAATAAAATTAAAGAAAAATAAACAAATTATATACAAAAACAGATAAAAAAACATAAGGCTTAAACGTCACAAAACACCCTATACCCGAAGGAGCTCCCTAAAGTATTTGAGTTTTTTTTTGGATCTGAATTTTCATAATTTTTTTCAATTCCCATAGTTTCTCTGTCTTTTTTTTTTTTTGTTTTCCTTTTTTTCTTTTCCGCAAAAAAAACTTAACACTAAACTTATTATAACATGCACAAACACTACACTTAACACTAACTTAATCAATAATCTTAGCTTATTTTTTTTTTGTTTTTGGATTTTTTTTTTATACTTTTCCACCATTTGCCTTAATTACTTCTTTCCTTTTTCTTAAATTCTTTTTCTGAAGCCATTTTTTTAACTTTGTTACCCCAAATTTCCTAGATTGGGCTTATTTCTCCTTTTAAATATCCGTGAAGTATAAGAAAAAACGTATACATATATATAAGAATATTCTGGCCTCCACTTCACATCTGGACCCTGCAACCAGCTGGAGGCCAGTGCCAATGATCTCTGTTAGAACACCGGCAAACAGGGAGTGGCGCGTTATTTGTTAATTATTTATTTAATTTTTTTTTTATCATAAAAAAAACGGAAAAAACATTAAAAAAATAACCTGCGAATCTGTTCGCTTTTATTCGCTTCTTCTTTTTTTTTTCTTAAAAATGGCCACTGTGCCTGGATATGTATACCGTTTATCTATAATTCACCTTGTAGTGAACTCTTTCTCTTTGCTAGCTAGTTGTCCCTTTCTATGAATCCACCACTAGAGGGCACACAAGACAACAAAAGCCAAAAACAGAGAGAACATAATTCACAATTACACTTTTGTTTCTCTAAGTACACTAACAAATATACACAGTGTACTACATACATGCATACATAACATAACAGAACACAGCTGAGCGCCTTTCAGTGGCGTAAATATCAATAATTTGGTAGTCAGTGGCGTGACTACTGCTAGGGATGAGTGGGGCAAAATACCCACCGTAACATGTTACGCTAAAACATAATGATTGTACGAGCCACCCTGTTATTATTATTATTAGTTATTATATGATTTATCTATAAATAGAACTAATAAAGAATTCTTAATTTGGATCTTGAATATAAAACATGGTGTCAGAAGTGGCAATTTCCAATCTCTAAAAAAGAAAAGTTAGTAAAGCTGATTTACAAAAAATATAAGTAGAAAAAAAACTAAGGTGCAAAATGTCGCTAGAAGAGCAGAAGCCAAGTACTGGTCAATTGTTTGCCACTACATTACCGCCTATGAATTTAAAGGCACCAAACTTGGCCAAAGAGTGGATAATGTGGCACACTCAATTTAAAATTTTTCTGAGAGCATCTGATTTGGAATCGCACCATCTGGGCAGCAAATCATCAGAAATATTTAATTCTTTTGATTTCGATATTGATACTGTCAAATATGGCGATTTGGTTAACAAAATGGAGGCGTTTTTTATTCCTCAAATAAATATTGTGATGGAAAGACACAAATTTTTAACAAATAAATAACAAGAAGAGCAAACAACTGATGAATTTGTAACTGTTCTAAAAAACCTTAGTCTGAACTGTGAGTTTAAGGATTTACGGAATGCATTGATTCGTGACATTTTTATATGTGGCTTAGTGCCTAATTGGCTCTGGAAAGGGCAGTTTCTATTGCGAAGAACATGGTAATGGCGAAACAAAATTCCGCTATATTACAGCAAAATGGTGATGCGGAAGGTGTTTTTAATGTAGTCACTAAGAAAAACGCAAAAATGCAGTATTTGCAATATAAAAATGAAAATTAAAACAGCAGAAGCAACAGTAACTACAGCGACAGGAATAATTATAGTGGCAGAAACAACAATTACAGCAGCAGAAATACTAAGATTTGTATAAAATGTGGACGAGCCCATACAGTCAAATGTCCGGCAGAAGGGGCTAAATGCTATGAATGCGGAAAAATTAACCATTTTGCTAAGATGTGCTTGCAAAAGAAAAGATTCGTAAAGCAGATGGTTGCGGATGATGATGTGGACGATGAAGAGGACCTATTTGTGGGGGCCGTTAACAAAGAAAATGAAAAACCTAGAGAATGGAAAGTTGAGGTAACATTTAATAAACAGAAAATTGTTTGTCAAATAGATACGGGTGCACAGGCCAATATTATGTCGACAGAAACTGCAGATTTGTTAAAGATAAAGAATAATTTGAAACAATCTAAAATTAGAATTTGTACTTTTAGTGGGGAAAAAATCCCAGTATTAAGAACAGCAGATATACAAGTTTTTTATAAGAATAAAATTTTTATTTTAACATTTTTCGTTGTAAATATACATTGTAAGAATATTATTGGCATTGAGACTGCTATAAATATGAATTTAATTGAGCAAGTTAATAGCATTTCTATGAATAAAATAATTGAAAAGTATTCGGATGTTTTTAATGGTCTTGGTCGTTTGCAAAATGAATGCAATTTTACGGTGAGAGAAGATGTTGCGCCGGTTGTGGAACCGCCTCGTAAAATACCGTTTAAACTGCATGAGGGTTTGAAGAGGGAATTAGATAGAATGGTAAAGTTGAAGGTGATTGTTCCGGAATATGAAAAAACAGAGTGCTTAAATTCCGTGGTTCTTGTCACTAAACCGAATGGTATTTTAAGAATTTGTTTGGACCCTAGGAACTTGAATAAGGCAATTTTAAGGCCACACTATCCATTCCCTACTATTGAGGAATGTAAGGCAAAACTTAATGGGTCTAATTACTTTTCAACATTGGATGCTAATAGTGGATTTTGGATGGTACCATTGAGTGAAAGATCATCCAAACTTTGTACGTTCAATACACCATTTGGTCGTTTTCGGTACTTAAGGCTTCCTTTTGGCATTAATGCGGCTCCTGAAATTTTCCATGGGGAGATGGTTAAACTTTTTGGTGATATTCTTGGGCTTATCATTAATATTGATGATTTTTTAATTTTTTCGTCCAGTGTGGAGGAGCATATAAAAATTCTGGAAGCGGTCCTTTGTAGGGCAAAGGATGTCGGTTTGAGGTTTAATAAGGCCAAATGCAATTTTTTCAGGACTGAAGTAAAGTTCATGGGCTATAAATTTGATAAATCTGGGGTAAGGGCTGATGAGGAAAAGATAAGGGCAATCGTTCAAATGCCGAAACCAGGAAATGTCAAGGATTTACAGCGGTTTTTGGGTATGGTGAATTATTTAGGTCCATTTATTGAAAATTTATCTTTAAAGAATAAAAATTTAAGGGAACTACTAAAAGCTGAGGTTCAATGGCATTGGACGTCGGTACATGATGCCGAATTTGGTAATCTGAAAAGGGAGATTACAAGGCACCGGTACTTACGTATTTTAATCCAAAGAGGGAAATCATCTTGTCCGTTGATGCTTACAAATTTGCTCTGGGGCAACAATTTCACATGATAGGCATCCTATTGCATATGCATCTGTTTCTTTGACAGAGACTCAGAAAAATTATGCACAAATTGAGAAGGAGCTATTGGCTATACTCTTTGGTTGTACTAGATTCTATCAATACATATATGGGTCTAAGGTAACAGTGGAGGCAGATCACAAACCCTTGGTTAGTCTTTTTGATAAACCTCTTCATAAAATTCCTCCTAGGCTTCAACTTTTTATGCTGCGGTTGCAGTGTTATGATATTTCCTTATTGTATAAGCCGGGGAGAGATTTGAAAATCGCCGATACTCTTTCGAGGGCACCATTAGAGCATACGACATTATCTGAGGTGGATAAAGAGACAACTCTACATTGTAATTTTATCGCTTCTAATATGGAAATCCCATTTGCGGATATTGATGTGGTTTTTGAAAATTATGGCTTATGTTAAGGAGGGCTGGCCTAGTAATCGAAAGGATATGGAGGAAGATGTCGTACCTTATTTAGGGTAAAGGATGAGATTAGTATATTGAAGGATGTTTTGTTAAAAAATCATCAGATAATGATCCCTAGGAGTCTGCGAAGGATGGTCTTAGATAGAATTCATGAGGGTCACATGGGAGTCGTAAGATGCCAAAACTTGGCACGGCAGTCAGTGTATTGACCGAATATATACAATGACATTGATAATGTGGTATCGAATTGCGAAGTGTGTTTGAAATATCAGAACTCTAACTCGAGACCGGAATTGTTGCCACACGATGTTGTTGATATACCTTGGTATAAAGTTGGGTGCGACCTTTTCGAATTTCAGGGGAAAATGTATCTCCTGGTAGTGGATTTTTATTCGAAATTTGTTGAACTGAAATTGCTTAATGGGGGTTATAGTAGTTTTCACGTGATATCGAGGTTGAAATCAATTTTTTCTAGACATGGGATTCCATTTATTTTTATATCCGATAATGGACCTCCCTTTAATTCTAGGGAATTTGACCTTTTTTGTATAAACTGGGGAGTAAATCACAAAATTTCTAGTCCGTATTTGGCAAGATCAAATGGTTTAGCTGAACGAACAATTCAAACAATGAAGAAATTGTTGAAAAAGTCGTTGGAAAGTAATTCTGATCCCTATTTAGCGTTATTGCACTATCGGACAACACCTAAGGGAAATCTACCGAGCCCTTCGCAGTTGTTGATGTCTCGCTTTTTGCGTACTCGAGTCCCTTCAGTGGTTGATAATCTTAGACCAAATTTAGTGAATAGCAAAGAATATAGGAATAAACTGAAATCAAATTTAAGGAAAAGTGCAGAATATTACAACGGAAAATCGAAGAGATTTAAGCCAATGAGTGAGGGTAATAAAATTATGTTTAAGAAAACACCTACGAGCTGTTGGTTTCATGGTAAAGTAGTTGAGATTTGCAAGGAACCAATATCATTTGTACTGTTAGATAACAATGGATCAATTTTTAGAAGAAGTTTAGAGCATATTAGGAAATCACCAAAAACCAATTTAAATACTTTTGATAACTGTAAAAATCAAGAAATTAATGAAAATGAGGAGAATAATGAAAGGGAAGAAGAGAGAATAGAAGAGAGGGTAGAAGAGAGTCAAAATCGATGATAATAATAAAAAATATGTAACGCGAAGAGGTTGGATTGTAAAACAACCGAAAAGACTTGATTTGTAATTTATTGAGTTTGTTAATAATATAAGATTTATTACAACATAGTTTTTGTTTAATGAAGTAGTGAATTATTTATGTATAATGACAAATGCTGTATTATAAATTAAAATTTTGAATTTTATACTATATGTAAAGGGAGATGTTGTATAGTTATTATGTTGAGATATAACACCAGCGTATAATTACTTACGCTTAATACGTTGTGTGTTACGCTTAAACATAATGATTGTACGAGCCACCCTGTTATTATTATTAGTTATTATATGATTTATCTATAAATAGAACTAATAAAGTATTCTTAATTTAGATCTTGAATATAAAACACTTTTTCTTCAAATTCGTAAGTGGCTACGCCGCTCGAATTCCTCTATAAGCCGTTTTTGCAATTCTGTCTTATTACCTGCTGTCGGTAGCTCCAACTTGCTCAATTCCTTCTTGAGCTGTTCCACCTTAAGCTCCTCCAGTTTCATGACTGCTTATTGTTTTGCAATCCCACTTCTGACACCAATTGTTACGATTTTACCCTTTATAAAATCGTTGATTTATTTACCTTTTAAATAAATCGAGTTCTTTCTATATTGCAAATAATAAACACTGTTTGAAATTATTTATAGCTCTATTTATTTATAACAGTCACTAAAAATTACAGAAATAAACTTTAATAGCACACTTTATTTACACGGTGTAGATAGTCTAAACGTTAGCCACACGTTTATAGCTCTATTTATTTATAACAGTCACTAAAAATTACAGAAATAAACTTTAATAGCACACTTTATTTACACGGTGTAGATAGTCTAAACGTTAGCCACACTTTAGTTCTTAACACAGAGTTTCATTATCAACTGAACTACTACGTCACCGAGTACCAGAATTTATATGAGTAGTCAGGTATTCTAGTTATTTCCAGTTTATTACGACACTAGATTTTTTCATCTGTCAAAATTCATGTGAAGAAATTTCTATAACTAGAAATTTCTTGTAACAGTATGTAAGAGAATCAATGTAATCGAAAAAGAAGAATACTTAATAAAATTTCTTCTTACTTACTTACTTGACGAAAAACGGGAGTCTTGATTCTGATCTTGAACGATACAGACGCACAAAAAATAACGGAGTGTGAAAATTTATAAAAATATAAATATTTTTAACAGAAAAAGTGAAGTAAACTATTAAGACTGCAAAAAATTTTATAAAAAATATAAATATAGCTATATTTACAAAAAATATATATATAGCTGAAAAGATACTGAATTTGGATACCACGTGTGCATTTAATTGCATTGGTGCAAGCATGGAATTAAGCAACGATTCAAAGCGAAGAACATCAGAGGCATTGTTGTCATCGGCAAAATTGACGTAACTCATTTGGGTGAGAATAGATTTGCTTTACTTGATGGACTGGAAATTGAGAATACAGAGGACAGCCCCGTACAGAGAAGGGGAGGGAAACCTGCTAGAGCAAAAACACCCAAAATAACGTTTCAAATGAGAAACGTTAATAAACATAAAAGTAAGTTGTACCTTTCAGATGCATTCTGAAATGATGGCCATCCTAAGGGAGAGGAATATTCACTCTTACTCATATACACCTAAAGAGTTAAGACAGACTCCTTTTGTATTAAGAGGTTTTTATCATGGTACTAGTGTTGAGGAAGTTAAGTCTGCCCTTGACAAATCGGTACTAAACATTGTGTCCAAAATTACATGTTTTACAACTTCGTATTCCGTAAAAAACTCATATGAGACTGGCCTGTCTTTAGTTACGTTAAACCCAGGGAATTCACTCTCAGATATTGCGCACATTAAATATCTTTTAAGCTGAACTATATATAAACCGAAAAAAAACGAGGTAAAATGCCACAGATGCCAGCGTTGGGGTCACATTGCTAAAAATTGCAATTCCGAATGCCAATGTCTGAAATGCGATAAAAAAACAACCTCCAGGTGAATGCCAGCGCACAAATTCTGAAACATCAGCACCCCACTGCGTGAACTATGGAGTGCCGTACGAAGGGAACGCATAAAAAAGGCTAGTGAAGAAAAACTTGTTGCCAAAGATAACGTAAACAACATAATGAACCAATCTACTCGTTCACCAGGCAAATCATTTGCAAATCTTTTTAAAGTAAATACTACTCAAGCTCAAACTCATAAAACTTCTTCCCCTCTTACCTGGGGAATTGTCGCTGGACATGCAAAAAAATTAAGCTAAAGCAGAGTTTCTGCGGCCCATATATCACTTAAATTTATGACATTTAACGTCCGCTCTCTTGTAAACATTTGTCGCCAAATTGAACTGTCAAATATCCTTCATCATAACCAAAGTGATGTAGGATTTATTCAGGAGTAGCAAGTGCCATTAAAAACACTACATTATAATAGAATTATTTTCAATAGAACACAATTTAATAACGTTTTTATTTAAATAGAAATGGTTTCAAACAGCATTTGTAAAAAATATTGTCTCTTTTTATATACCTTGTGTATATGACTCACATGAGTTAAACAACAGCTTAAACCAGATTCTCCAACTCAGCAACAATTATGATGGGTTTATATTGGGTGGTGACCTTAATGCGAATAGTTTAAATTTGGGAGATACTGCAGATAACGCTAACGGGAAAGTTCTACATAGCTGGTTACAAAACAACTGTTTAGATGTAGCACGATATATTTCCATCGTTTCCTTACGGGTCTTCTTCTCCATACCGCTTTCTACTAAGTCCCAGTTTAATCAACAGTATCCAACCTAATTATCAGATCAAAATCTTATCAACTGAAACTGGAAAGTAATGCAGCCTGTTTAGCACTAAGAAGTCCTCTGGTAATAACTTCATACACGAACACTAATTGGAACGCATTTAGTAGAGATTTAGATGCTGTTTCAGATGTCATTTTACCTCCCACCAACTGCAATTTAAATAATGATGAATTAGATGTGCTTATTAATACATATAATATACTTACCTCAATACATGACAGCTACTCCAACAAACATCAAGAAATTTTTTAAAGTTAAGTATGCTTGGCAGAAGAACCTAAAGAAAATAGAAATAGAAGAATAGAACAAATACAGCTGTTAAAAACAATTATTATTGAGCACATAAATCTTAAAGATGGTAAAAATTTGAGACAGACTCACAAAAATAACACCAGGTCTTACTGCCTTTAAACACGTATTTCGGTTCGTTAGTAAAAAGAAGTCTCCGTTTTGCAAGCAGCTCATTCACAATGATTTCACTTCCCATAGTTGTAAAATTTCAGAGATATTCAGAACTCATTATACTGCTGTTTTTCAAGGGGTAAATCCTGAAAGACCGGTCAGTATATAGAGAATCAAATCTCATCATGCGTCGATAGACCACAGCAAAATATTTATACATTTGAAGACACGCTTCTGGCCGATGAAAATCTTGATAATTACCATTTTACAAACGTCAATAATATCAGAATGCACATAAATAACATTAATAGCAAAAAGTCTTTTGGCTTTGATGGCGTTTTCGATTTTAAAATTAAAAAATTTCCTGATACAACACTAAAATTATAAGCTGCTATTTTTAACAATTGCATTAATAACGGCTACTTCCCATCGGCTTCGAAAAGCGCGAAAATACTTCCAATACAAAAAAGCAGGACAGTAAAAGGCCTGAGGATTTTCGTCCAATATCCCTTTTATCCAACATTGGTAAATTATTTGAACACGTAACTAAGGAAAAACTAGAAAATGAGTTAATTGTGGAACCAATATGGGAATTTCAATTTGGATTTAGAAGATCTCACTCAACACAACATGCATTGTTGTAATTTCACAATGATGAAACTTGCAACTTAAGGGATAAAACTTGTGTTATTTAGTTTTAGTAATGTTATTTACCGATGACTGCTCTGTTAGCGACTTTAAAGGCCGAAAGCAAGCCTTTTCAAACTTATCAGTTTGTACTTTTTTACATATTCCATCTCACTTTAGGAATATTGCTTTTTATACCCTTCACCATAGGTGGAAGGGTATATATAAGTTTGTCATTCCGTTTGTAATTTCTACAATATTGATCTTAGACCCTATAAAGTATATATATTCTGGGTCCATATGAAGAGCGAAGTTGATTTAACGATGTCCGTCTGTCCGTCTGTCCGTCTGTCCGTCTGTCCGTCTGTCCGTCTGTCCGTCTGTCCGTCTGTCCGTCTGTCCGTCTGTCCGTCTGTCCGTCTGTGTGTTGAAATGGGTTTTCCGAAGAACCCAGACATGATGAGGACTTGATTCTTTTTTATTTCTGTTACATGTGATCCATTTCTGTTTGCTATTAAAAATCAGACAGATCGGTTAATAAATGGCTGAGATATTAGCAAAAAACCAGGACTACCTCTAATTTTTCCAGTAAAATCCCTTTGTTTAATAAGAGTGTGTACGTAGGTTAAATACGTTTCACAACTATTGTGAATGATATAAATAAAAAAAAATAGTAGTGTCGCCAACTTTTTTTTGCCTAGAAAATGCCAAATTTGACAAGAAAAGCGCTGAAACATATGGAAAAATATAAATTTGAGATTTTACATGACATATTATTTTGGATTAAAATTTTTGGACATTTAAGAAAAAATAAATGGGGATACCGCTTGTTTGTGGAGAGCTATGAGGTAGTAGATTCCAACGATGTATTCATCTCCTTCAGAATACCATGGTGAAGGGTATATAAGATTCGGCATAGCCGAATTTAGCCGCTCTTACTTGTTTACATTAACTTAGTTATTAGAGTAAGACCTAGTTTTTTGGATGTGAGTTAAACTTGGTTTAATGGCTTATTAGTTAAACTGAAAATAAACTTAAACTGGCTTTAATCCCACTTTTTGTTTTTGAGCCATTTCACATTAGACTACAAGGTGGCGCAAAAGTAATCCTCCTATCAGAAAATGCTATAAATTTTGCGATTGGCCCCTAATGTCAGTTCTGTTTTTACATTTGTGTAGTAAACACATGCGAAATAAACGTTAATAAACAATGTTACGCTACACTGCTCCAGAACGCGGAATATTGGTGACAATTTTTTTGAGCAATAATGAAGATGATTTTTCATCAAAAATAATCATGAGTGATGAGGCCCATTTCCATCTTAGCGGGTACGTAAATGAGCAAAATTTACGCTTCTGGGGCACCGAAAATCCGCGTGTAACCCACGAAGAGCCATTTCAGCCGCTCAAAGTCACTGTATGGTGTGCTGTTTTCGCTGGAGGAGTCATCGGACCTTTTTTCTTCGAAGACGTCGCGGGCCAAACGGTTACTGTGAATGGTGAGCGCTACAGAGCAATGATCAACGAATTCTTTTTGCCGCAACTTGATGAATTGGGATTGGAAAACATGTGGTTCCAACAGGACGGTGCAACGCCACACACTGCACGTGCCACAACCGATATGCTGAAGGATGCATTTCCCGGGCGCCTAATCTCCCGTTTTGGCGATTTGCACTGGCCAGCAAGATCGCCTGATTTGACCGCTCCAGACTACTTTTTGTGGGGCTTTTTGAAGTCGCGGGTTTATGTCAACAAGCCTCAGACTCTTGCAGCTCTTAAAGACAATATCCGTCAAGAATGTGAGGACCTATCGCCGGAAGTTTTGGCCAAAGTGATGAAAAAGGGCTCAAATTACAATCAACTGTGGCGGCGGCCATTTACATGACATCATATTCTCGACTTGATATAAAAAAAATTAAAAGACCAAATAAAAATAATCCACAAGAAGAATCAAAGTTTTTCATTTTTTTTAAATTACCAACATCGGAAGGTTATTTTTGCGCCACCCTGTATAAACATTGGCATAACATGTATTAGAACTCACTTGCGATCGTAAGCGTAACGTCGGGAAAACCGAAATATATATATGAGTAAATGGTATTAAAAATATTAAAAAAGGAAACAATTTTATTAAAAATCTAAATTTATAAAAAAAATTATATTTATTAAAAAAAACTATTTTAAAAAATTTTAACAAAATCAATGCTCAGCCAGTACCATTGGCAACTTCTCTCCTGAGTGACCAAGTAACTTACAAAGATTTTAATGTAGTACTGGGGAATACAAACCCATGTCGAAATGATTACCCACCGCAAAATCTAAATTACGTAGAATTTACAAAAGTTGTAATAGACAAACATTTTATTTCTGTGACTTTAGAAACGTAAATAAACTCATCAAAAATAAGAAAAAAAAGTAATATACGGTCAAACCCGACCATGAGATTCCCTACACCATTGTACGAATTGAGTGCTATTCTCAGATACGGAACGAATTCCCGAAAGTGATCTGATCCTTTTTATATGGACGGAAAGTTATCGAGACAGAAAATATTGAGAAAAACTTTAATAAAATTAGCGAAAAAGTGCATCTAATCAAAAATGATGTATATGGTTTTTATGAGGACTTGGTCTAAAAGTAGTCCCATTTTCTCTAAATTTAGTTGCATTATTTATAAGGGTGTACTATATATACACGGCGTGTGAACAGCATTTTTGATTGTCAATAACGATTTTTTATTGAGAGAATCGAAATTATTTTGTCACAGTCGAAATACTGTTCAATTAACTGGGGGTTGGTTAAAGGTCTGCTTACTATAATTAGTGGTAAGACTGTCTCTGTTGATGTTAAAAACGGGTACGGTTGTATAGACAAGTTCCCCTAGCGCTTTTGTAACACCTTTTATTAGGGTCATCTCTGGTCTGGTAGTTTTTGGCGGACTCACAAGAATAATTGGCAGTTAAGTGCGTGAATTGGAAAAAAGTTCTGAATACAATTAATAAACACGACTTAGTAACTCACAATAATAATTGTTAGGTGAGTCGGGTTAGAGTGTGAATCGGGGAAAAGTTCTGGTTACGATAGTAAATTTGACTAAGAAGCACACGAGTACAGTTGGCAGGTGAGTCGGGTTAGTGGGTGATTTAGAAAAAATTTGCTGGATACGATTAAAATAAATACGACTAACTCACGAGAATAATAGGTTGGTGAGTCGGGTTAGCGTGTGAATCGGGAAAAAGGTTCTGGATACGATTACTAAATACGACTAACTAAGGAGAATAGTTGGCAGGTGTGTTGGGTTAGAGTGTGAATCGGGAAAACTAACTACTTCCTAGCAACAGCACGTGTCAGGAACAGGAATCTGGTCGCCTTATGGTTTTACTTCGGCTGCTCGTTTTTGGCTACCAAACTTTGCCACTATATCTGGTAAGTTTTTCTAACTAAATGAAAATTATTAGAATTCTATAATACAGCTAATTTATACTACGGCCAAAAATAGAATGTTGGTTATGGGCGTTATTAGGTATATAAATAAGTAGGTTTTTTGGAAAGTGACGATACAATCCTAAAAGGTTTTGTTGAATCGATTGGTATATTTGAGACATTACAAGTCCGTTATTTTTGGTACTCGTAGTTACCAACTCATCACAACTCACCGTTTCCACGTAGTTGTGTAGGGTATAATTAAAGAAATGATACCATAAAAACTGTTCATGTTCCTGTGATTGTGATAGAAAACGGAAGGAAATGGATATTTGAAAGTGTTGGTCATATACACATATATGTATATACCTCATTTAAATACAGCCAACGACATAAAAAAAAATACTTAAATAAAGTAAATTATCCAAATATATGAATTTTTAAGTATAATAAATCATAATGACATAGAATTGAAAATATGACAGGAACATATCTGACATGGGAACTCTCCTTAATGTGAACACCAATTGCGCTGAAATCCGAATATGAAATAAAGGATACAAGACTAAAACAAACATTTCGTAACGCCTTGAAAATAATCTTTGGTATATTTTAAGAGAATTCTTAAAATATTTTGATTTTTGGTGTGCTGAACGATTCTCGGTTCGGTATGGTACTTTTTCAGTAAAGTCCAGTAAATTATATTCACAAAGATTGTACCTTAACCTAAAAATGTTCATGTTATTTGGATATGCGATAAAAAAAGAAATCTAAGAACAACCGAATTTTTTTTTAGTCCACCTCGGAGATCTAGGGAAAAACTAAGGCGAAGAAATTCTGAAATTTTTGGATTCGTTTTTAAGTTGCAGTATATCAATTGTTTTATCACAGGGCTTTGCAAAAACTCTGATAAAATCCAAAATAGCACGAATATTAAAAAAACAATAAAAAAATTCGATTCCCTTAAATTGAATAGGAAAGAAAAATAGCAAATTCAAAAAAACAAAAAGAACTCAAAACGATACTACACTTGCAAAATGTGTTTTGGATTAAATATAATAGCAGGCTAAAAAACCAAAAAATTCCAATTTTCATACCCTTAAACTTCCAATTGTCATACCCTTAAAATTCTGGTGCAATTCTGGTGGTCCATCTTTTTGATTTTTTAAAGGGTGATTTTTAACCGTTTGGGTTTTGAAGATTGAAAAAAAAAAACTCCAAAAAATTGTAGAAGTGAATAAAATATGTATTTGGGACGATAAATGTATGACTGCCATTTACTTTTTAAAGATTATTTTATTGTTACCCACGGCTACGTCGTAGGTGGTCCATCCGTTAGCACCAATTTTATCCCATCGGTATCATTTTATTTATCGGTATCTCACCAATGGTAGCTGTAATGTTGTTTTCCAGAGCTGGAATCGATGCCGGCTTGTCAGTGTACACGAGAGACTTCGCGTATCCCCACCAAAAGTAATTTAGTGATGTCAAATCACATGATCTTGGCGGCCAATGGACTGCTCCCAAACGTGATTTTAATTGCTTATCAAAGTCGGCTCTAGGAACTATGTAAATCAAACTATGTTTTGAAGATAAACTAATTTGATGTTACAGATAATAACAATATATAAAAATAAATATGTTATTGATGGTTAATCATGACCTTTACTACAAATAAATTATTATGTTAGTGCAAACTACGTTGACATACCATATTTGTGGAAAATCAGACCCGAAGGTAAACAACTAAGTTTTCTTGAGGGTGAGATGAAGGTTAAAAAAATGGCGCACGTGATTGGAAGTTTTGAAATAACCTTTGATTAACTATTGACGTAAGTTAGTTAGTTTAAATAAAAGGTACATTTTATTAATACGTTGTTAGATTTTCCTTGTAAATTTAAATCTATTTGGTATAAAACTAAAGCGTTTGCCTGCGGCGCAACAATCTTAATTGCACAAATTTGAGATTATTGTTAAGCAAAAATCACGCCCACGATTTTGGTTTAAAAATAGACCTTTCGCTTACGTTGCAATAATCACAGTTGCTCAAAAAAATCTCGCAGTACGCATTTAGACCAGGAAAATATGTTTGATATTAGCTTTATTACAAACTAGTGGGCAAAGCCCGATAAGTTGTTAGCGTATAAAGAAATGTTCACATGACTAAGGCCCGGGATTGAGTAGAGTGCGCAGGTGATAAAGGACAATAAAAACGGTGACCATTAAAGTTCTTCAAGATCCAAGTCCCCGTCAATGATAATGCTTATAAGATGTATGTTTATACAAAAATAAATAATTGAGAAAGTTTTTTATTCCAGAAACATATTTTCCTATGGCTGTTTGTAGTTGCTACCACCAAAATAATTCAAAGCATACATTTATTTATTTTATTTATTTATTTATTTATTTATTGTAATAATAAAGCCACCTTAGGGCCAATAAATATATTACAGAGTTTATTAAAGTATAACTATAAAATAAAACTTTACAATTTAAATTCATGAAATTTGCTAATATAAGAATTTAACATAATGATTAACCTAAGAATTCAATTTATTAATTTTTTTTTTGTTTTTCTTTGGCCGCCAGGCAAAAAAAAATTAAGAGAAGGATACAAAATAAACAGTATATGGTCCATGTTGATGACATTGCATAGAAAAGTCAATAATAATCTTGAAAAAAGAAAAAATAAGTAAAAAATAACAAATACGTTCTATGTAGTCTCACAAACATATGAAAACATTTTCTTCCTGAAGGAATTTATTGGATACGTTAAAACCTTAAGATCATTCCATAGTCGAGCAACTCTTATTAGAAACGTACGCTCAAAGATTGTCGTATATTGAATCGGTATATCTATCTGTGGATTACGTGTAGACATAATAAAATCAAATTCACTAGGTAAATAAGGCGAAGTGGAAGTAAACATAACATTATAAAAGAAAAACAACAATCGAAAATCTACAAATCTTCGAAAAGTACAACCTTAAAAGCTTATTACATATGACGTAATATGCTCACATTAAAAACAAATCTGGCAATCCATAATACATGCTCTTTCCAACTTAGCAAACATTTTTGATGTTGTACCTGAAGTGACTTATAAGCAATAGGAAATAAGTGACATAAGAAGAGAGAAAGCTATTTTTGCATGATATGTTTGGGAAGATATATATTTGAATTATATAATCGCCTAAGGGTGTAAATTATTCTCCCAGTTAAAGTATTTATGTGCTTACGAGAATAAAGTTTATCATCAACCATAATTCCCAAGCACATCAGGTGGTCAACAACTGCAGGTTTCAACAATTTACAAAACCATGCACTTTGTTTTCATTAAATTAACGCTAAATTTAATCTCATTCATCCACGATGATATATTGGCAAGGCAATAATTTGCACCAGCCTCCAAAGCGCCTATAATTTGTCTATCACTGCTAAAAAGTATTTGTATATCATCGGCAAAAACAAATGCTTTGCATTCATTAGTTCTAATCAGTTCAATAAAGTCATTCAAGTACAAAACAAAAGTGGCCCAATGACCGACCTTTGTGGTACACCACATCTATTGCTACGACTTTCCGAGGTTTGATCTCTATAATCAACGAATTGCGAACGATCCTTTAAGTAAGAGTAAATAAGTTTACATCCATATATCCTGTTTTATTGTATTTATGTATTTTTTATTACATAAGTTTTTATTTCTATTACTCGAATTGATTCGGTCCATGTTATCAAAAGTTAAGAAAAAATTTCATTGTACTTCATGTAAAGCTCAACATGTGCATTAAAACACAATGCAATCCGATGTAAATCATTTCGATTTGGCGAACATGTTGAAGCTTTTTAGTTCATAGCCCTGGTTTGTTACTTTACTTCGATGGGATTAAGTGCTATGGGAGGGCTATAAAATTCATACATATTATATTCCCAAGTTAATGTTGCCGAGGATCGACACCATAACCTTCTGTGTAAAAGTCCAACAGGCGAACTATTACACTACAACGCCAGTCACTCCTAGTCAATCACAAAAAATAAAATTAAAATGATTAAATTTGCTTCCCTACTTTTACACTTCTAAATTTGGATTTGGGTAGTTGAAGAAGCATGTGTTCCTCAGATTAAAATCTGCAGGTCTGCCCCAGGAGACTATCCTTATGGGTGAAGTTGACAGAAACATTTAACCGTCTATATAATTACTGAAAAAAGTAAACACTTTATTTTGTCGTTGTGTGTATATAAGTACTATAGTAATTCATTCATTCATAGTGTAATGGAAAATTTATAAACAAGCTTAAAAGGATTGCATAAAACCGAAACACAACAGACTAAATGGCCAGGTGGTAGCTTAGAATGACTATTTATGTATATAGCATATGACATAAGTACATATACCGTTGTGTGTATGAGTAACTATACGTATGTGTATGTACATTAGGGTGTCCCGATAAAAAAATTAAGCAATACGAATCAAACGAAAGGTACTAAAGATAGGGGTCCAAATTCCCACAGTTGTGATCTATGATGAGTCTCATTACCTATTGAATCGTAACAATAGTTACGATTTGGAAGATAGAAAAGTGATTACGTGTTTTTTACTGGCATAATTCCGATTGCTTTTTAAATTTTTTACCATGGGTTAAACTTTTTATTCTGAGTCCCAAAATATCTTTACTTTTTTCTTGACCATGCCCCCTATAGAGTGGGCAAAGCTTTAAAGTTATTCAGTAAGTATATATCCGATCAAAACATAACGCCACCACCAATACCATAGGAAAGGAAATATTAACCTATAAGGTACCAATTAAAAATTTTTATATTTTTTGATGACTCTTTTGCAAAAAGCCTATTAACTCAAAACTCTGTGAGATTGTCAAATTACAGTTGACAAGATTGATGTGAAAAAAAATTTTCAACGAAGAGTTAATTTATACGATGCTATTGATTGCATGCAATTTTCTTAATTTCCTTTTCAAAGTTGCTTCCAAAGCTATGTCTGTTTTTACGGTGACTTTTATTGCACAAAAACTGAATGTGAATGAAACAACAAAAGTAAGTAACAACAAAAGAGAAGTAGCAAAAACATGCACAAAAACGAAAGCCGTGCCTTTTTTGTTACCCCGCTTGCTTCTCTACCCCGTTCCCTAACAAACAAAATTTGCACGCAATAATTACATGCAACAAAGTCACCGTCTAAATTGGCTTGAAGTCGTCAAACTGTTATCGCAAGCTCATTTGCTATAGAGTAAAATATCGTTCGGTTGTTTTCGAATGATCATACGATATCGAATGTCATCATTAGAAATGTCAATAGACTTTGCTAGATATCGAATAAAAAAATGTAAAAAAATAATAAAATTAAAACATTCAAAAAGTATTTCGATTTATCACGACTGCGATAATTAAGCCAATGGGTACTATTGTTCTGAATATTGGAAAAATAAAAAAAAATATACTTTGGTATAAACATATATATGAATATATTGTACAAGTAATATTTCTTCCACAAAAACAAAAATCAAACAAAATAAAGTAAAAAAAAACTCTACCAACGTTATATGAAGTAAAAGCAATTTTAAATTTTTAAAAAATGTGGTATCAAAATTTGCGAAATGGCGAGGCCGTTACAAAAATATGTTTTAAATTTTTGACTATTAAATGTGGTGCACTTTTATGATTATAAAAAACATGCAAGATTTCGTGAATGTTTTTTTTGTAAGGAATTTTAAAGTTTTGAATGCACATGTGTAGAATTTAAAATTAATAGGCTTGTCAACGCCCAACTTTGAAGACTTATTTTGCAATCTACATATTAAAGGCGCAATCGTGGACTAAAGCTACTCCATAAAAATTGTTTAAATATGTATGTATATTTAATATGTCGTGTTGATGGAACTTTTTATACCAATTTTACAAATAAATTCAAAACTTTTCTTCTGCCAAACTAGACTAATATTGAAATATTTAAACGGTAGCAGGGAACTAAAAATCCCCTTCAGAGTTTTCCCCCTATTCAGCTCAATAATATACATCGTTCAAGTGCTTTTACCTGAATAAATTCACATTTATGCCATTTAAAGGGTCAGCCTAATGTAATGAAAGATGTCATGGAGGTTTTTGTGGGGATAGACTGATAAGCACTTACCTCACTCTTCATAGGGTCTGTATTCACTTGGCACATGTAGCTGCCCGAATCATTTAGGTGTACATGGGATATGTGAAGTTTCCAGGTGTTGTGTCCATTGTGTGTCACTGATAATCTTGGATTTAGAGACACCATATGGGTGTGAATGCCGAGTATTGCTTTGGAATCGGATTTAATCCAGGCAACCTAAAAATATACACAGAAACAACGTATATACATAAATGATTTAGTTGACCACACAATCATACAAAAACCTCTTCTTAAAACATATTTATTTATATTATACATATGAGGGATATATAAGCCATTTACATGACATCATATTCTCGACTTGATGTAAAAAAAATTAAAAGACCAAATAAAAATAATCCACAAGAAGAATCAAAGTTTTTCACTTTTTTTTAAATTACAGCCAAAAAACATCGGAAGGTTATTTTTGCGCCACCCTGTAATATTTAAGAAGCACAATTTTTGTTCTTTTCAAAACACACGAGAATGATTCATCTGGCATAAAATGTATACGTATACAATAGCTTTGTGTGTGTTTTAGTGTTTTTGTATGCATTTAACATTTAGCGTTTTTTAAAAATGTGCATGTATTGGTTTTGTACTGATAATGCGGAGTAGAAGCTGTTTGAAACTTTACGTCACCAAAAAACAATTCTCTTCACCACGCATATTATGCCAGCATAGTTGTTCTAATACCACACATTAGAACAATTATGCTGGCTCTTTCAGTAGTAGCTTAAGACTTTACAGATAAGGTAATGCTGCCATATTTTATTCCAACAAAATTTTATATTTTATAGCCAAACGTATGGTAGCATTGAAAATACTTGATAAAAAACAAAACAAATATTTAAAAAAAAAAAAAACCACGTGTTCACGAATAAAAAAAATTATTTGGACGAGTTCTAATTGTCTTACTCTTTCTAGTTATGGTCTTATTTAAATTTGCATATCTAAATAGAATCGCTGAAATTTTCATAATATGAGGAATAACTAATTTTTTTTAATTTGTAAACAACTTTTTAGTATTTACGAAACAGCTGATTTATTTAGAGAAGCTTTTCATCAGTTGTGTGTTTTGACATCTGTAACTTAGTTTTAACTGGCCAATCTTGCCCAGTTAAACTCAAATTAAAACAAAGTAAACTGGATTTCAAGAACAGCATGCCAAGTTTAAACTAAGTTTGTTCAACTACATCCAAAAAACTTGCTCTAGACCAGTGCTGTTCAAAAATAAAAATGTAGTTGTGTTGGTGAGAAAATGATAATTGCACTGTAAGAAATGTTCAATGGGTTAATAGCAGTGCTAGTATCTGTATGAATTTACTTTTTTTATTGAAAATATGAAACTGTTACAGCGGTATTCATAAAAATTTTAAACAGTGTTTCAAAACAATTTTAAGCAAAATTTGCTAAAATTGTATTCATAAACGAATTTTAGCTTAAAATACCTTTTTTAAACCTTGTGTAAATAAACGAATTTTAAAATTGGTTCGACCCTATTTTAAACCTATTTTAAAATGACATTTTTGATTTGTGTTTATTTTCATTTTAAACATTTTTGCAAAAAATTGTCACTTAATCAAATTAATTTATTTGTTTTTGTTTAATAAATAATGGACATTCTATATTTGATCAAAAGAATTGGTAAGAACCATTTTTATTTAAAAAAATGTGATATTTTTAATTGTATTTTGTTCATAATAGAAAGTATGGCCAAAATTTAAAAAAATCGTCAGACGAAAATTTACAAAAAGAGGATCGACCCGTTTTCAATTCCGGATAAAGAATTTAAGCAGAAATAATATTTTTTGATATTATTTATTGAAAGTAAACTAGTAAAAACATAGAAAATAAAACCGGTTATTTGAATACTTTTTCATCTACAATAAAATCATTATCTATGTAACACTTTTACTGGGCATTTTGTTTTGACTCTTTTTCTCTTTTTATTTAATAAACAAGTTTTCATAAATTTTTTATTTTAAAAAAACAATATTTTTCTGAAAAATTACAAAAAAAATACATAGAAACGAGTACCGTATGGTTTAGTAATCATTGATTTGCATCATTCCGATTAATGTGACAAATAAAAAAATACAGTGTTGCCATCCTCAAGTTAAACAAACATTAAATCGTATTTTAGTTAAAATACTGATTATGAATACGAATTTTTAATAAACCTTTTTTAGGCTTAAAATGTTTTTTAACTAAAATGCATTTGAAACTTGAATTAAGATTTTTTTATGAATACCGCTGTTAATGTTTTGTGTAAAACTGTTTTGAAGAAATAAAAATTAAACAAAAAATGAATTTTTGAAAGGAAAAAATAAATACATGTATACATTAGGGTGGCTTTTTTTCATTGTATAAAAAACAAAAGGTTGTAGATTTTTTAATCAATATTAAATATTTCATTATATTTACACATTTATAAAATATCTTTAATATGTTGGACTTATTATGTTATCCTGCAATGCAATTTTTGTTAATTACAAATCATTAATTTTGTGTCCGAGTATTTTTCGGCACCTTTGCCTTTGGTGGGTTAATGCTCTGTTAGAATCTAAATATTACTTCCCCTTTTGTACAACTTTGGGAGTTTTTACACAGATTCTAGCGAGTAAAACCGTTAACGGGTATTAAACATTGTTGCTCATCACTTTAGATAAGTTGTCTCCTTTTTTAGATATTCATTCGTTTTTTTGAATACCTATTGTCACAGCGTACACAGTGAAGGCACGGTGATTGGAGCGCCTATTTTTTAAGGCCTTTTAGAAAACTACGTGGAAACTACTATTTTAATACACTATAAAAGCAACTGCGCTATGAATAACTGTAGGTGAAACAACTGTATGACAAATTATTCTGTCTCTCTTTATTGCGTCTGATTCTCCACTTCGTCAGCTTATTATTGGTTTGACGCACTCACCATTTTTGTAATAATAGAGGCTAATGGATTATATATAATATGAATATCCTCTTTCTATTTCTGAAACTCGTTTTTCGATATCTGGCATCATAACTGAGATAACTAATATCAACTTTGATATAAAATTAAGAATGAAAACCATTTTCATTGTTTTTCTTTTAAATCTTTGGGCAAACTAATAATAAGCTGACGATTAAATAAATGTGTTTTGTGAGTATGTTTATTTGCTCATACATTTCACAGATCATATAAATGTGAAACTTGTATGTTTTGTTCTTTTGAATACTGAGATAAAATAAAAAAAATACATTAATTATGTGCAAAAATGCTATAAAAACATAAAACAGTTTTTGTTATTACAATATGTAACCCAAGTATAAAATTTGTTGTGAGTTTGTACTAAGTTTATGAAACAACAATTTTAGTAAATACAGTCATGTTGCACTTCTATGGTATCTTTTTGATATTTTATGTTTTAAAACATGCTGTGTAGTTGTTCACTTTTACACATTATTTTTTTGTATACATTGTTTTTAAATCTCTTTCTCGCCTAGGACATGAAATACAACAACAACCCTCACCATACAGTTTTGGATCACTCGTTTGACAGCTGTCACTTCTGACATCACTGGTATACCCTGTGGCCGTAGGGTTGGTTAAAAGTAATTTTTTCCCCAATAATTTGTAATATACATACATATATACAAGTGGTTTTTATTTTTATACCCTTCACCACAGGTGGAAGGGTACATATAAGTTTGTCATTCCGTTTGTAATTTCTACAATATTGATCTTAGACCCTATAAAGTATATATATTTTGGGTCCTTATGAAGAGCGAAGTTGATTAAACGATGTCCGTCTGTCCGTCTGTGTGTTGAAATGGGTTTTCCGAAGAACCCAGACATGATGAGGACTTGATTGTTTTTTATTTCTGTTACATGTGATCCATTTCTGTTTGCTATTAAAAATCAGACAGATCGGTTAATAAATGGCTGAGATATTAGCAAAAAACCAGGACTACCTCTAATTTTTTCGGTAAAATCCCTTTGTTTAATATGTATGTAGAATATTAAGCATAACAAACACATCCATGTGTTAAAATTCTTTTCTTTCATCTCCACCTTTTATACACAAACAACACACATACAAAGATTTATCATTTAAATAAAAACTAAACAAATCTCTAATGAACGAAGACTTTTATATATGTACCTCTATTGAAGATGATTTTGTGTGAGCTTCAATAGCTCAGTTGTCTAGACGCTATGTTAGAAATACTTTTTTCTCTAAGGCCGCGGGTTTGAGGTTCGAATCCCGGTCAATTCACTTTTGTTTTTTATTATTTTCTTAAGACTTTTTTTTTGTTTATTTTTGGTTTTTTTTTAACATTTAATAATTAATTTATATAAAATTTTATATTAATAATTAAATAATCCATAAATAGGCTAAAAACATCAACATTTTTATAAAAACCCTCTGATACAAACAAAATACAAACGTTTTTATACCCTTCACCACAGGTGGAAGGGTCGCGGGTTAGAATCCCGGTCAATTCACTTTTTTTTGTACATTTTTTTTATTTTCTTAAGATTTTTTTTTTGTTTATTTTTTGTTTTTTTAACATTTAATAATTAATTTAAATAAAATTTTATATTAATAATTAAATAATCCATAAAAAGTCTAAAAACATCAAAATTATTATAAAAACCCTCTGATACAAACAAAATACAAACGGTTTTTGTCATGTATAACCCTGGGAGTTGGCATCACTTTTATGCTAGGCCTGAAGATAAAAAAAAACTCCCGGTGGCATATGTTGTTGGTAACGCTGTCAGTTGGCGTTGCCCGGCCAGTGACGGCAGACCGCGTGGGTTCACCAACAATATAGCCACAAGTTAACTTGAGCAAAAAAAAATTTAAAAACTGAAACAAAACGTATTCAACTACTAACAAAGGGGTAACTATTGACATTCTCATTGTTTTTCTTTTGTGTTTACTTACGGGCTTTTTCCTTCATTCCAGGTTTCTATCCCTCAGCATGTACCGCTTTGGCGGGCAGCATTGATGGTTTTTGCTGCTGGACCTGCCCTCCCTTAACCATGGCAAGCTATGGTCCTTATTTTGTTAGCGTTGCCCCAATATGATATCCTCTACGGCTCCTTTCTAACTCACTTACCTTTTACAAAAATAATACCTATTTCCACATTCTTATGGTTTCAATAAAAATTATAAATAAAGATTTTCATTTATATAAAATAGTCTTATTTATTCTTGGTACTGTTTTGATTTCATTAATTTTGTTTTTTTTTTTTGTGATTTACTATGTGCTTTCCTCCTTCCGGTCAAAAGAAAAGTATCGGATTATGGCTTCTAAAAAACATTTAATTTGGGACATTAATAATACTACCACGAAAATCTTACTTTTTCCTGCGGGCCTACTTTTACGTTGGGACCTGCGCCAGATACTTCGGCCCTCCGAGGGTTTGTCCGTCCGTTTTCCGTCCTAAAGGTTGTATCCTTACGAATAAAATAACTCCTAAAATAGATCTATTCTCCCCTTCGGACAGATTTTCAGGGTAACTTGGGGGTGTTTTGCGGCCTACTGAGGCGGTATACCTAATTCCTAATAGGAATGAGCTCAACCTACAGGGACTGGTGAAACAAAAAAACATACAAACCGACCGTTGCCCTTACCCCTATACCTACTAAGGGCAATATATATATTTTTACTCTTTACAGAGGGAGGGTCACGTCAGTTCTCTTTCCGGGTCTAAAATATCGTCCGAATGGTCCGAAAACCCTATCAGAATACCTGACCTTTCCCTTTTGAGGTTGCTGTTAGGTGGTGTTGGTGCTCCCGTATACGGCTACCTTTTTGTGTCGCTTATCCTCCTCGAACCGTGTGTTGTGTGTGTAGTTTGTTGCGTATAAATGCTGTGATATTGATGTTGTTTGTTTCTATTGTTTTTAATAACAATGGTTTTGTGTTTATTGTTGAACTATTTTTTTTTTTAAACAAAATGTATTTTATGTTGGTGTTTTTTTTTTGTGTTGTCTTATTCGTTTTATTAAAATTATGACATTTTTTCATAGAACAAAATGCATTTATGTTGGTGTTCTTGTGTTGTTTTATATTTTTTTTTTTTTCATTAAAATTATAACATTTCTTTTTTCACAAAACCAAGTATTATCCTTTTCACAAAAAAACGATCTTATCTGTACCACGCTCCGTTAACCAATCCTCCATTTCTTCCTAAAAAACCCTTTTTTATCTCCTAAAAAAAACGGGAGCTCTTCTCCATTTTTCATATTTTTGCTTATTTTTTTTTATCAAAACAAACATTTTCCAGGGAGCCATCCCCCTCCCCTGTCATCCATTCCCCTCTACAGTTTTCTGCAAGGCTGCATTCTAGTACAATCTGAGTGTTGCCACCCTTTCAGTGTTGCATTAGAATGCAACCTTAACCCTCTGAGAGGCGAACATGACAAACCCGCCCATCCTGCACTACGACCCTGTATAAGGGATGAGGGGGGAACTAAGACTCTCATCCCTTCGACAAATTTATCCCATTTTCTCCTGAGATTATTTTCTGCCAACTACACGGCAACAATTCCTTTGTTGACCCCTAGTCGACAACTTGCCATACCAAACTCCAACTTGGCAGCACTTATTGGCTGACATGTTTTTTCTTTCATAAGAAGAAATCTTGCACGGCCGCCACACATGTGACGCCGTAAAAATCAAAAAAGTAGAGTGAAAAAACACGCGGTGTGCAATTCCAATTTACCAAGTATAAAATCAAAGTTTTATTTAAAATATGTGTAAAATAAAGAAAAACATCTAGAACTATGAAACTATTTACAACCAGTGAAAGAAAATGAATCGCATCAAAGATTCTGTGGCCGTTAGCAGTTCTTTTCATGTTTCTCATATGGGCATCTTTAACAAAGCGGCCACACAATTTCCTTTCAAAATCTTAAGGCTCCCAAGAGGTCCGACGATTACATTTAAAGTGCAAAGTACTTTAGCCCGTGATGTTATTTCAACTAATAAACAATTTACCTATGAAGATATTTTCAAACATTTCCATTGGTGGTTATGACAATTTTACCGGTGATGGTAAACATTTGAAACTTATGGCTCATACATTTCAAATTATGTTTCAAGCCACAACCTTAGCAGAGGTGGGATCTTAAAAAAAAAAATTTAATCACCTATTTTTCTATTTTAAGGTAAATATTGACACTATCAGGAGATGTGTTTTGTCCCCATACAATCCCGAAACAAGCTTAGTGGAAATGCGTCACTATTCCATACAAGTAGTACCAGTGGGAGAAAAAGAACTATACCAAAAAAAAAATTGATCCAACATTGTTGTAATGTCTGTCTTCTAAACATTTATTTGTCACTATCAAAGTTAAAAGATGATTTTACTACATATTCAAGTAAGACATTGTTTTGTAGTTTTCTATCTGTATAATTACAATTTTTGTTGTTGAATGTTGCTGTTGTTGTTGTAGTTAGTTGCATCAACGTCATCTTTTTACTATGAATTTTATAATTCTTACTAGAAATGCGATAACAACGTTTCGTTTATGTTGTCGAAGTTAATGTTGATGCTGCTGATGCCGATCCTACTGTTGCTGATGTGATAGTATTAGTAGTAGTAACAGTTGTTGCTGTTGTTCTTGTGTTATTGGTGGTTGTGTTGTTGTGTTTGGATGGTGTATTATTAATCACACTATCATTATTAAAAAAAAAAATGAAATCCATCTGTTATTTTTGTTTTAATAATACTATTTACTTTACTATGCGCTAAACTAAACATTGAACCCGATAGACTACCCTCTTCGTCAGGGTAGGTCTCACGTGATCCTTCGGCGATAGCTAAAGCCCTGAAACCTAAATTTACTGATTCTTCCTCAAAAACTTCAAGTTCTTTACCATGTTTTTCATATATTAATCTTAATCTTTCGGCACGTTCTTGATTAAACTGCTGTAGTTCAGCCTCCATCTTACTCTCTTAAACACTACGACGTACTGCAACACGATTTTCTAATTCTCTACGCTCACGATCACGATGTTCTTGAGCTTGTTTCTTATTTTTATTTTGATAGGCTGTAAGCACTTCCAATTCATATTCCAACATTTCGTTGGCACTCGATCACTTGACTTTTATCTAATTTATAACTTTGACTTTGGAACATAGAGCAATTCCATATGAAAGCGATCACCTTTTGGACGACCCCTCTCCGATTTTAAAATAAATAGTCTCAATCGATTGCCCAGCAAAAAATAATGTACCTACATATATTTTTTATAGTGACTGGTTTAGTGGTGGTGTACACCACTGTCATGTGACAAAATTGAAGAATTCTTCATAAGGGACCTCATTGAAAGTTGTTTAAAAAAACTACTAAAGCGATCGCAACGAGTGATAGCTCGTTGGAAAGGTATTGAATCAGGCTTTAATTGAAAAATAACATTTTCCTAATTTTTCTCAGAAATTCACCTTTTTTCCATGAAAATTAAATTTTCCCATGAAAATTAAATTTTCCGATTTTCCACAGAAGCTCCTTCCCCCTTCCGGCTAATTTTATTTTTTTTTGGATTCCTCATAATTTTTGCTTTAAGAATCAGCAATAAAAAAATGGGCCCCGACTCCTTGTTTGGACAGGAGAAGAGCATTTAAGAGACCACCTTGTTCTCATTGTTTTTATATTTTTTATAATTGAATTATTTTTAATTATTTAACATTATTTTATTATTAAAAATACATTTTAAAAATTATTTTACAGTTAAAAATACATTTATGAAGAAAAAATCAATTTTTTTTAAGAGTCCCAAGTTGAGTGTGTAGTGAATATGGTCTGCCTGCCTTCACAAGATCGGCCATAAATCCATGGATAATAGCAGCAGTGGCATGTAATGGCACTCCAAACCCGACTGAGGCTACAGGTCATAAAATGTTTTGTAAATTTTTTAAATTACCAGGTAATAATTATTTCGCCTAAAATGACACGTGCAGAAACAAGTCATAAAACACGGATTTTCCATAAATATGGCGAAATATTTATTACCTAGTAATTTAAAAAATTGACAAAACATTTTTTGACCTGTGGTCGGCTTATTGGCAGTAACCAATTAAGTCCCTCTTTAAAAAACATTTTATGACCAGTAGTTCACGCAAATTTTCCTATTAAAGAAAAGCAAATATCGCTTATTTTTTTTACCTATTTTTTACCAAAAAATAAATATAAATACTTCACACACTCTGAGTCAAATTTCAGTTGAATACTAAACGTGAACGTGTTAAAGTGTTTTTTTTTTGTAAAGTAAAGAGTGATGCTGTAAAGACAATTTAAAGTAAAATAAATAATTGTTGCTGCAATCCGTTTAACAAGAGTGGACATCGTTCGAAAAAGATGAAAGTATTAAAATTAACTGGTGTTTCGAAGCGATACATGAATGAATTAAATATACAATACGGTGAAGAAGCACAATTCATTTGCCCCAAGTGTAAAATCGATTTGTCTCAACAAGCAAATGCATTGAAACAAATGCAACCACAATCCGAGAGTGAAATGACAATTGAACAAAATGTTTCATCTGATAGTGAGGCAGACATTCCGATGGCCAATATGTCTTTGAGTCCTTTGAATGAGGCTATTACCACTTTAGGTGAAACGCCTATTAGAAAAAGAAAGTTGCGAAGTGAAAAATACAGGAAAGATAAAAAAGGCAAGGTTATGAGTGCAATCGCGACAATATTTGATGAAGGCTCTGATAACGAATGCAGTCAAGCAGATGACGTTGATGACGGCAAACAAATGATTGAGCAGTTGAAAAGAAAATTCAATTTAGCGACCACTTTTCCGGAGAAATATCTCATTTTATCTGTGCTGCCTCAATCATGGTCTATACGCAAGATTTCTGAACAGTTTCAAACATCTTTTTACATCGCGAGAAGAAGCAAAGAATTAGTTCGACAGAAGGGCATATTGGCGACTCCCACCAAGAAATTTGGCTCAAGGACCCTCAGCGAAGCAACGGTGAAGTTGATTCAAGATTTTTACAGCAATGATGACAACAGCCGCGCCTGCCCAGGTACACGTGACTATGTTATCACACGTGAAGATGGAGAAAAAGTACACAAGCAGCGCAGATTATTATTATGTAATCTATCCGAAGCATACCATCAGTTCAAAGAGAAATACCCAGCAGAAAAAGTGGGATTTTCTAAGTTTGCCATCCTACGACCAAAAGAATGCGTGCTGGCATTAGACAGGCACGGAACGCATTCAGTCTGCATTTGCATGTTTCATCAAAACATCAAATTAATGTTCTTTCCATGCAAGAAATTGAAAGTATTTCACGGTGAAATTGAAACAAATAGGGACCTCCTGTCGAAGTCGTTGTGCGCATACCCCACGGAAAATTGTCATCTGTCCAAATGCGACAATTGTCCGAAGATTGACGAGCTAGAGCAATATTTGGCGGAAAAGTTTGAACAGCTGTTAATTCAGGAGGTGCATTTCAAACAGTGGATAATTAGCAGCGGCAGATGTTCCCTTGAGACCGTGGTAAAGCAGATTCCGGAATTCATCGAGGAATTCGGATTCAAGTTGAATGAACTGAAGGCGCACCATTTCATATCCGAGATGCAATCGAAATTTCTAAAGGAAAGTAAGGAGAAATTATCCCAAAATGAATTCATTGTGATAAGCGACTTTGCCGAGAATTACACTTTTCTCGTTCAGGATGAAATTCAGGCTTATCACTGGGCAAACGACCAGTGCACGGTGCATCCTTTTTGCATTTATTTCAAAAACGAAGATAACGAACTACAGGTTGTAAGCCTTGTTGTTGTCGCGGAGAGTTTAGCTCATAATTATGTGTCCGTTTATTTATTTCAAATGAAACTGTTTGAATTCTTAAGATCAAAATTCGATGCAATCGACAAAGTAACGTTTTTCTCAGACGGCGCGGCTTCTCAGTACAAGAATAAAAAAAATGTTTACAATCTTTGCATAATTGAAGAAGAACAAAACTGCAAGGTCGAGTGGCACTTTTTTGCGACGTCCCACGGTAAGGGCCCATGCGATGCATTAGGGGGAACCCTAAAACGCATGGCGACTAAGGCAAGTTTGCAAAGGCCATATACTGACCAGATCTTAAATGTACAACATTTGTTTTCGTGGATTCAAAGCAAGGAAATTGCCATTAACACAGTTTTATGCACTCTGCGTTAGGGGGAACCCTAAAACGCATGGAGACTAAGGCAAGTTTGCAAAGGCCATATACTGACCAGATCTTAAATGTACAACATTTGTTTTCGTGGATTCAAAGCAAGGAAATTGCCATTAACACAGTTTTATGCACTTCTGTCTTTTAAACTGTCAACACGCATTTTGTCCGCATATATCGTTTATGTTTTTAGTGTCGTTAAATCGAATTTATACGCGCGGTTTTTTTTGTCCAGTGTTGATATAATAATAATTACAATAAATCAATAAAAAAAATAAAAAAAAAAACTGAAGGGGCAAAGGGCTTTAATGTCTCTATTTGCCTGTGTTATTGTTGCTAGATTTTTTTCCTTCCCTTTCCTCTCCCTTTTTTAATTTTTTTCTCTATTTTGCATGGTACAACCGCCTTGTATTCTTTTTGTTGTTGGGCCAATTAGTGATGAAGGCATAGCACTGATCACTGAGTAACCAATTCAGCAACAAAGTGTGTACCCGGTTGTTGTACTATTGCAGATATATTGCATATTGTCTGTACTCTTCAACACTACTCCCTCTTTCCTCCCTCTCATAACATATTTTCCAAATTCTAACACAATGCACTGCATTAGTAGGGGACATCCCCTGAGTGTTAGTCTAACGTAAAAAAAAAAAAAAAAAAAAAAAAACACGATGCCATGGAGCGACGACTTCAAAACAGATATAATAATGTCAAAACTATAACTGGAACGCAAAAGTTTCATTGCTTCATACCAAATATTTCTGATATGTCAATTAATGTAAAGCGGTACTCTTCGTCTGCCGACGTGCTAAATTTAAAGTTACTTTAATTTTATAATGATGCCAAGACAATTGAAATTTTTAATAAATATTGTAATTAAGTATAAGCAGCAAAATAAGAAAGATTTTTTCTTCATAAATGTATTTTAACTGTAAAATAATTTTTAAAATGTATTTTTAATAATAAAATAAAATAATGTTAAATAATTAAAAATAATTCAATTATAAAAAATATAAAAACAATGAGAACAAGGTGGTCTCTTAAATGCTCTTCTCCTGTCCAAACAAGGAGTCGGGGCCCATTTTTTTATTGCTGATTCTTAAAGCAAAAATTATGAGGAATCCAAAAAAAATAAAATTAGCCGGAAAATTTAGGAGCTTCTGTGGAAAATCGGAAAATTTAATTTTCATGGGAAAAAAGGTAAATTTCTGAGAAAAATTAGGAAAATTTTATTTTTCAATTAAAGCCTGATTCAATACCTTTCCAACGAGCTATTTTTTTTAAACAACTTTCAATGAGGTCCCTTATGAAGAATTCTTCAATTTTGTCACATGACAGTGGTGTACACCACCACTAAACCAGTCACTATAAAAAAAAAATAATATATGTAGGTACATTATTTTTTGCTGGGCAATCGATTGAGACTATTTATTTTAAAATCGGAGAGGGGTCGTCCAAAAATTTGCCAATTTTGATCGTTTTCATATGGAATTGCTCCATATCTGCGATACTTTGTTCATATTGTTCACCTAACAACGCAAGTTTACGATGTTTTCCTCCTTTAATTGTTTAATGACTTCTTTTTTGTTGCTCCTTTGGCGTTGTTTGTAATATCTGGGCCTTATAGCGTTTATATTGTTTGGTTTGAGTTTTTCAGGTCTCGCGTAATTGTTTACGAATTTGCAACCCCTTTTGCCTAAGATTCTTAGGATGTTGCCTGATTTCCCGAGCATGTTTACGTAGTAAATATTTTTTAACACGTTCCATATAATCCTTTTGATTTTGTAACTCAGTATCGTGTTGTTTATTAATTTGTTCCTCTCTCAACTGATGTACACTCTTTTGTTGTCTATATTCCAGCTCCTGGGTTTTCTCATGATGTTTTAACAACATCCATGAGCTTGTTCAAGTTGTTGTTGTTGTTTTTTTTTTTTTTTTTAGACAGTTCATCTCTTAACAATTGATCTTCTAATTCGGTAACATTACTAAACGCCTTCGTTTAAATTTACGCATTTCCAATTCTATATATTTCTTTTGCAATTGCAAAAGACGTTGTTCTTCTTGGGCCTCAGCTTGTTCGAGGTTATCCTTTTGTGATTGCAATGTTAAATCCCTCTGGCGTTTTGGTGTCGATTCATCCATTGAAAGCTCACGTTTCCACCGTTCCTTATTGGCCTTGTATTCTTTTTTCTACGATTCATATCGAAAGCTTTACGATCACATTCTTGTTTACGAGATATCTCTTTGTGTAATTTCTTCTCGGCAGCAGTTGTTTGCTTCATACGCCTTTCCAAATCTTGTTGATGTTTGGCTTCTAGTCTTTCAAATTCTCTGGTGAAATTATGTAATAAATTATCATATTCCTTGTCTAGAGCATTCTTATGCGCTTCCATTTCAACTTTACCTTTCTCTACAAGTTTGAGTAGTGCAGCTTGATGTTCACGACGCATTCGCTTGTATCCAGACATTTGCTCATGCATCTCCTCCTGCACATGTTCCTTTTGCTGTTTAGTGACTATACTTGTAGTACGTATGGTTGCAAAATTATTTGGACCACCATGTTCATTATTAGATGATGTTGCTGTTGTTGTTGGTGTGGCATTGGTGCTGGCACCACAGCTGTGGAATTAGTGGGAGTAACATTATTATTCATATTGTGCATACTGCTAGGCAAAGGTGGCAAATTACGATGACGCGATGAGTTGCGTGAAACAGCTCCGCCTTGCTGTTGGTGTTGACCACTACCACCATGTTGTTGTTACCTTTTTTATTTAACATTATACGCCACGACCTTTAGTTTAAAGGAACAATTCGAACACGGTTGCGGCTTACTCTTGCTTATTACCAAAAAGTTACCGTTTACGTTATACCTTAGGGGAATTGTTATGTGTTCCGTGAAGAAAAGAATTTTGGACTAAATAAACACGTCTACATTGCAAAAATTCATTATGCTCTACCCTTTGATAACCAGACTATAGTTTATGCTGCTATTTCACTGCCACCTGTTTACTAATCTTACCTTTCTTCTTTTTCTCCAGCTGAGCTAAACAAACGCTCCACTGACATCTGTTAGAAGACCAACAATTTTTCCTTACTGCCCTATGGAAACCCATCGACCCAATATTGTCTAGGTAAGCTGTTGTATATTTATTTTATTCAAATTACCAGTATTTATTCACTGCATGTATTTAGTTGTTTACTCATTACACTTAAAATTAGTATCAGAATTCCCTATTCAAACTGTTGCCGAGGCTAAACGAAACTTTGAATTTTATTTAAATTATAACCTGATTATCGTTTTTTTTTTAAATCTAAATTTTAAATCGGATGACGAACGCAGACGTGATGGACTCTTCACTCATTGGTCGATTGGTCGGCAGATTTTAACTTACTTCTGCAATGAGCTGCTTAAATCTGAAATTATTAGCTTCCTATATCCTTTAGCCTTGGTTTAGCCTGCCGTAAGGTCCGGGTTTAGCTTGCCATGCAGTGCTAGCAGACTAACGGGGTCCAATGCGCCTAATGTCATAGCTACCCTGGGACGGTCCCTGCTGCAATAGCACTCATGCTAGACTACAAATGTAGCGTGCTAAAAACGGTGGCAACTGGTCGACCAAAACAAAGGTCTGCTCATTGAAGAAATTCAAGTTTACTCTAGCCGTTAACTGCTGAACCAACCACCCAATTAGAAAAATCTCCAGCCGTCTGACGGTTCGTGCATCCAGTTCCCAAAAAAAAGAACGATTATTTACCTTTTCCTTTTAAGAAAAAAAAAAACCCAAAACAAATTCGAATCAGCTAACAGCCTCAACAACGTATTGAAATAAATATTCAGCTGTAAAGACCCCTATCGTATATCAAATCCAGGTGTTTATTTTTAATTTCTATCGCTTATAAGTATTTCATAGCCTAGTTACTACCTAATTAACTTCAATAAAGATTTATTTTATTTTCTAGAACTAAACTATTCTACTTATTATTTAAAGCCTAAACTTCATTCTCTACTTAAAAATTAATTTTCTAACTAACTCTATGGCCTAAAAGAGTAAATACCAAAAAAAAAAAAAATAAATAAATAAATATATATATATATATGTAAATACATATACACATATGTATATATATATATATATATATATATATATATATATATATATATATATATGTATATATATATATATATATATATATCGAAATAACAAGAAAAAACAATCCGATGGACTTTTTTCTTAAGTGTCGTAGGAAGTGACTACAGGGAGTATAACGAAAAAACTTGGAAAAATTTAACCTTTGCGTTAGAAATCAGGAATTTAGAAATAAAGACTATAAACGGGTTTGCAAAAAGCCAAAACGGAAAAATCTCAATTTAGATCAAAGACACGAATGAATTTACTGTTTCATATCTTTGGCGTGGTAAACCCCGATTATTTTCCCCTGCAGGTCTTCCAGTTCGTAGTAGCATTTTCCGATTTTAAAAACTTCTTGCCCATTTTCGCGTTGTACAATTTGCTGGAATCACTGAGGTTAAAATTACGACGAAAAACCTCTTGTTCGCACGCAGAGCGTAGCTTTGGCTCAGATTTTCCCGAATTTTTTCACGTATCACGTCGTTTTTTGCGGTTTCGGTAGAACGTTAACCTCAGTATCTTCCAGCAATTCGAGTTTCCTTGCAAGTTTATGAACGCTTCCATGCGTGATCATATTTGAACCAAATAATGCGAAATAAGGGGTCACCCCAGTCGAAGAATGCACCGAAGACCTAAGAGCACACTCGATTTCTGAGAGATGGTTATCCCAGTCTCTCTGGTCTCCTTTTAGATACGATCTAATGCCTGCTAAAATCGACTGATTGACTCTTTCCGACGCGTTCGACTGCGGCGAATAAACTGCCGTGCGCATATGATAAATACCAAACGATTTTACCATTTCTTCAAATTCTTTCGACACAAATTGGCTCCCGTTGTCAGACACCACAATTTCAGGCACGCCGAATTTGTGAAAAACTTCTGATACTAGAAAGCGAATCACATTTTTAGCAGTGGCTTTAGCCATTGCTTTTAGTAAAACGAATTTGGAGAAGTGATCCAAAACTATAAAAATAAATGTATTGCCGACCTTTGATCGGACATATGGACCCAAAAAGTCCACGTAAATCTTTTGGAACGGCCGAACTATCTGGACCGTTTCCCCTCCCATCGGTGGCCTCAACACTTGATTGGTTGGCTTGCTTTCCTTACAAATCTCGCAATTTCTTACAAACTCTCGCACCTGAATGGTCATATGTGGCCAATAAAAATATTCTCTTAAACGTTTAAGATTTTTATGGAACCCGCCATGACTGGCAATTGGAGGCTGATGAGCTTTGGCTATTAAATTTTCCGTCGAACTGGCTGCAACCCAGAGCTTCCATGCAAAATCGTCCCTGATCTCATCACCAGTATAATCAAGGTACGTTTATAAATCATATTGTCTTTTATTTGTAAATCTGGTAATTTTTCTTTATTTTCCTCTATACTAGTGATGAGTTCCAAGTACGCACTGCTTTTAAACTCTGGTGATTCCAGATCAATGAGATCGTTTACCACGGCGACTATTTCTTCCATGTATCGCGACAGAGTGTCTGGCACCACATTCTTGCTCCCTTGGCGATGTTCTATATCGAACGAATAGGATTGTAGAAGGAGGCTCCATCGTGCTAGACGACCGCTGAGCTCTTTATTTGACATAAGCCATTTCAGGCTGGTCGGTGATCACTGTGAATGGCATGAGCTCAATATATGGTCTGAATTTCTTTATTGCCATCACTACGGCTAGACACTCACGCTCTGTCACCGAGTAATTTCGTTGCACTGGCGATAACTTCTGCGATGCAAACGCAATTGGATGCTCCCCTTCTCGCATTGCTCGCATTGCACGTAGAAAGGTTTCGCGAAATCCGGATGACGCAACACGGGACTACAGGTGAGTGCTTTTTTAAGTTTATTAAATGCTATTTTCGCTTCATCCGTAAACGAAAACGTTTTCCCTTTCCGCAGGGTGTCAAAAATCGGAGTAGCAATCGTCGCGTAATCTTTAATAAACCACCTATACCAGCCGGTAGTGCCCATAAACCGGCGTACCTGCCTGGTCGTTTTCGGATACGAGAACTCCAGTATCGAGGAAATTTTGTCGGGATCCGGTTTTAATTTCCCTTCCCCTACTATATATCCTAGATACTGAAGTTCCTTGAAGCAAAATCTTGATTTGTCGACTTTTATCCTTAACCCGGCATTAGAAAGCAGTTCGGCCACCCGCTGGAGTATATGTATGTGCGTGTGGAAGTCAGGAGTAACTATGAGAAGATCATCTAGGTACACAAACACTCGATCTCGCAGCTCTGAGGGGATCACTTTGTCCATTAACCGGCATAACCTTTGGGCTGCATTGCACAGACCAAAAGGCATGACCGTGAAATGGTAAAGTGGCCGCCCTGGCACCGTAAAAGCAGTTTTTTCTCGGCTCTCCATATCCAATGGGATTTGCCAGAAAGCATCTTTCAGGTCCACACTGGATATAAAGTGCGTGTCACCCAATCGGCTGAGCAAACCCTCAATATGCGGCAGAGGATAGGCATCCTTGACTGTGAGTGCATTGAGCTTCCGTGCGTCCAAACAAAGCCTGTTTTTGGTTCCCTTGCGCACCAACGTCACTGGGTTATTCCAGGGGCTTTGACTAGGCTTAATTACACCCATAGCAAGCATCCTATCCAATTCCGCATACATGAGTTTTTGAACTGCCGGCGAAACCGGGTAATGTCGCTGTTTTACGGGCTCTGCGTCTCGCGTATCGATTGTGTGTGTCTCCATAAATGTTTTCCCAAGCCCTTTTTCCACGAAAGAAGGATACTCAGCTATGGCTGCCTCTAACTGCTTTCTATCTTGATCACAAAGGACATGCATTGCAGGATTTGATGGATTTTCGCCCATCTCTTCGCTCCAAAGCATATCATTTGTAGTCAAGCTATCCACGTTAACGATAAGTCGGAACGCTTTCATAAAATCCACGCCCAGGAATAACGCCCTCTTCAAGGTCGGAACCATATAGAACGTGATTTCACGTTCCATACTGTTGAATTTTATTTTGGCTCTGAACCTACCCTGAATTTTATGAGGCCTACCGTCTGCCGTGCGAACCGTCGAACAAAACCTATGAACTTTGACACCTGCTTTTGATATAACGTCCTCGCATCCTTCCCCGAGAACAGACACCGTCGCCCCACTATCCAGAAGACCCTCGATCTCTACCCCATTGATAGAGATACGGGTATACAACCGGGTATCATCGCCCTCGTATAACGAGATATTCGCGATCTCACGCCTAAGTTCTCTTCGCTTTTTCAATTCGAGTCTTTCCAAAAATCCTTTTCCTAGCCTTTTCATATTCCCTTATTCTAACATGCAACGGTTTAATTTCCCTAACTTTTAACTCTCCTGCCTTTTCACTTATCCTAACTTTATTATTCATAAGAATCCTAACTACATTCTCCTCTTTTGCATCCTCCAGCAGACTACTACTCTGGACCTGCCGCTTCACTGGGCTCCTGGCCTCGGGCGCGTCTCCCCAGTTCTGAACGTGTCCGACCTCCTGTTTTCCGCACAGCGTGGACATTCAGGGCACGTAGTGTTTTCCAAACCGCACCTGTAGCAAAACAACCGGCGACTTGGAGCCGGGCATTCCATGAAACTGTGGGCTCTTTGGCGGCAATTCCAGCATATATAGTGGTGTTGGCGGTATTGATGGCGTTTATCTCCACAGTAGGCTGGATTGGGCCTTCATAGTCTATTTCATTTACCCGTGGGCCAAATTGACGGTGTCCGAACGCCTGTCGCTGATTCTTAAGCAATGTTTCCGCCTTTCTGCACTCAATCCGAAAGTGACTTAGACCAAACATACGGATAGGAAACACCAGCTGCGCCATAGCCGGACGTAGATTCGACTTCATCATTTCAACCAGGTCCCCCTCGGAAATTTTCCTAGTCTGCTGGTTGTACAGCTTTAGAACTTCATTACAGAAATCTTCAAACGGCTCTTGAGGAAGCTGGCGTCTATCCATAATCTGACGAGTCACTTTCAAAGCGTCTAAAGCGACGGATCATCAAGTCGCGCAAATCCAGCCACTGGGAGATTTGCGTATGTTGCCGCTGAGACCAATACCAATTTAACGCCTCTCCTTCGAGAAGATTATGAAAACTTGCCAAAAATTCCTCCTCTGGGCAGTCATAATCCCTCTGCATGGTTTCCACGCGAAACACAAAATCAGCAACCGGCATTGACTTACTGGTACCATCAAATTTCACGTTCCATTTCTCCACTCGTGGCCTGTGGTCTGCGAACGGCCGCTGATGCCGTGGAGTTGGTGTTGGATAATTTGGTTGGTTCCCTGTATATGGCTGGTATCGCTCATTGCCGGCGTACGGCTGTTGTTGTGGCGTTTGGTTATGTGCCCACGGCTGCTCTGAGTAATGATGTGTCGCTATGGGCGGTGCTGGCGCACCGGGTACCGGTTGTGGCTGCGAAGCTATTGCCGGTTGCTGCATAGCAGCTGCAGGCTGACTTCCGATTCCGCCATATCGTGCTTGGGCCGGTTGATTACCATTCTCCGACGCCCCCGAGCGCGACCGTAAGCTGTCTGCTACTAATTGAGGTACCAAAACGCGCAACCGCTCTTCAAAAGTACGCATAATTTCCACCTGTGCCAAACTTGTTGCCATGTCTATTTGCTGCCCCGTTGTGGCCGCTGTGGGAACATTGGGCTGAGCGATCGGTGGCGCAAATCGAGACGAGGTTGGTTGATTTCCCTGCGGGCCACCTGGTAGGTTACTTCTCAGATCCTGCCGTATGCCTTGTGCCGTCAGACTACTAAAGGGTGGCGATTCGATGGTACTTAGCGGACCAACTGATTCATCACGCATATCTGCTGCTTCATCTCTATGACTGATACCGTACTGATTATCAATTTCAGCCGAATTTGGACTAGTTGGATTAACAATAACCGGTTGTTGAGTGTTAGGGTCCATTGTAGCAGGCCCCTCAGAGGATGGAGAAGTGTTATTCATCCTTTGCCTTCTGGTCCTCACCATAACCTAAACCTTGAAAATAATTCCAAAGACAAACTTGCTAATCCTAACTAAAAAAAAAATTGCAAGCAAATTACTAAAAAAAAAACAAAATTTCTCTAGCAATAATAAACCCTAAATAAAAATCAAACCCAAAAAAAAATAAAAACTTAAAATAAGTAATACAAAATAAAATAATAAAACCTAAAAAAAAATTTATATAAAAAAAATAAAGAAATAATATTGAATCTAAAAAAAAAACTAAAATAAATCAATTTATTTGACTGCAAATATCCATGTCACTGACTGCGACGGTCGTTTGTGAGGAGCGAATTTAACTGCACCTAGACGTTCCAATAATAACAATGTTGATTTGTGTTAATTTAAGGCACGGGTCGGTGCGTGCGTTTATTTCTAAAAATTTAAAAATAACAATTATAAAAATATCTAACATATATATTCCACCTACTTACCGCAGTGTTTTTCCCTCACAAACTAACTTTAAAAACAATACCAAAAGAAAAAGAACCAAACATTCTTACTTGTATAACAAATAAGAACTAACGGACCATTTAATAAAAAAAACTTGACGAATATAAAAAACACTGCAGTAAGATTAACATTAAAGAAGAATATACAAATATACAAAATATGACAATAACAAAACATAAGGCAAAACGTTACTTTAAATTGTACATTAGGGATGATCGCAAATCATCATATTTACAAATACAAAAATTTAATATTAATTGACAAACATTCCTAATGTACAATTAATCAATTTGTTATAAGCCATTGAGCGACAATCCACTTTTGCACCAAATAAAGCTAATGAAAATTGAAAAAAATCATGAAACCTAATAAAAAAAATTATATAAAAAAAAAATAAATAATATTGAATCTAAAAAAATCAAAAATAAATCAATTTATTTGTCTGCAAATATCAACTTTTGCACCAAATAAAACTAATGAAAATAAAAAAAATAATACAACCTAATAAAAAAAATTTATATAAAAAAAAATAAAGAAATAATATTGAATCTAAAAAAATCAAAAATAAATCAATTTATTTGTCTGCAAATATCAACTTTTGCACCAAATAAAACTAATGAAAATTGAAAAAAATCATGAAACCTAATAAAAAAAATTATATAAAAAAAACAAGTAAAATAGGGCTGTGCCGAATCTTTGAATACCCTCCACCATAGGGGCTGAAGATGATATACGTATATACTAAATTTTGCATGAACTGTAATATAGTAAATATGTTTTGTCAATTTATGTAACGAACTTTTGTTATTTAGTTTTAGTAATGTTATTTATTTAGTTTTAGCAATGTTATTTACAGAGGTCTGCTCTGTTAGCGACTTTAACATTGTTGATTTTTACGTTAACTTAGTTATCAGAGTAACACACATATAAGCTCTAAGAATGTTAATCGAACAATAAGAAGACTTAATAACATTTTTACTTACTTAACAGTAAAAAAATAGATACAGAAAAATTGTACAAATTTGTATGGAAAATTTAGAGGTACCTTCACATTTTCACTCATAACTTTTGAACCGCTTAACCGATTTTGCTCATTTTAAATACCAAACTGCTCGGGAGGATGTTCAATGCGTCTTCGCGTCGTGATCGCCATTTCAACAGACAGACAGACGGACATCGCTAAATCGAGTTAAAATTGCATAAGGATCACGAATATATATACTTTATGGGGTCTTAAACCTATATTTCGACATGTTACAAACGGAATGACAAACTGATATATACCCTCACCATATATGGTGGAGGGTATAATAAAGAAATAATATTGAATCTAAAAAAATCAAAAATAAATCAATTTATTTGTCTGCAAATATCAACTTTTGCACCAAATAAAACTAATGAAAATTAAAAAAAAATCATAACCTAATAAAAAAATTATATATAAAAATAAAGAAATAATATTGAATGTTAAAAAAAATCAATTTATTTGACTGCAAATACTAATTTTTGCAATCAAATAAAATAAAAAAAATAATAAAAATATGACTTGCAATATTTTCCAAACTGAAACCACCAAAAAAATATTTTTCCGCTATGCGGCAATAAAAAAAAAACAAAATGTCCTTTCTGCAACCGTTATTAACCAAAAAAAATTGCTCTTACCAAAAAAAAAAACAAAATGAAAATTTAAGACCAAAAATTAAAAACTCATAAATTTAATAAAAACTGAAAACATGGTCATATACTTCCATACATGATCTCATATATGACCATATATCTTCGGATCCGAAATTTGAGGGTATATGGTGATATATGTTCATATACTATCATACATGCTCATATATTATTCATGTATGCTAGTATATGATCATATACGTCCATATACCCTCAAATTTCGGATCCGAAGAAATATGACCATATATGAGATCATGTATGGTCATATATTGAACAATGTATGGACGTATATGACCATGTATGCCCATGTATGATCATATACAGGCCCATGTATGATCATGTATGCTCATATATATTTCGATTTTTAGATGGGCATTTTATTTCTCATATATTAAGAAAATTTTATACATAATTTCCCTTTGAGTGCAACTATTTTAGGTCATAATTTACAATAATTTATAAAAAAAAAATTATAAACTATTTTCCTTCAAATTTTTAAAATTAAGCTAAATAAGTTAAAAATATTTTGTAATAAAAAAGCGAAATAAAATTATAAATACAAGTTTGCCAGCTAAATCAAACTTTTTTGTAGAAATAAAACACATGCACTTCTTTTAACGATTTGTAAAAAAATATTTTTTTGGTCGAAAAAAGCTTTTTTTAGAACTAAAAAGATTTTTGAAAAAAAAAAATATGACAACACTGATTGGCATTATGATCGTGATTGTTGTTGTTTTTATTTTATTTGTTGAACTTTTTGTCTTTCACCTCCTCACCTTTTACCCACAAACAACAAATCCATACAAAGGTTTGTCATTTAAGTAAAACCCAAACAAATCTGTTTTAAACGAAAACTCTTTATTTACTTCTATTAACGACGTTTGCTCAGTGGTCTAAGCGCTTTGTCACAAATACTTTTTTTCTTTTAGTCGCGCGATCGAGCCCCGTCTATTCAACTTTTTTTATTTTTATATTTTTTTAACACTTTTTTTATTTTCTTAAGACTTTTTGTAATTTTTTTATTTTTTTTTTTAACAAAACAAATGCGTTCAGCACAGTTGTCTTAACGATGTTTGTCAGCTTTTCTGTATAATTGGAGAACGGAAAAAGGAAAAGTTTCCAAATAAGGTACAAGCATCTTGGTTATCAATACACAACATCTGACCAAATGTGGGCGGGATCCTTGAATTGGGCGTGGCACAAAATAGATTAATTTATATCTTAAGAACGGTAAGACCGTAATTAAATACTCCATAAATGGGCTAAAAACATCAAAATTTTTATTAAAACTAAAATGTAATATGACCTATGGATACGTCTTATATATCCAAAGATCGAAAATCTTGAGTAGAACATATTTGCTGAAAGTAGTTATGACCAAAACCTAAAAAATACCTATTTTCGGGAACCATAAATCTTTCAGAGTCCAAGTTTTATCACAAAACTAAATGGTAAATTTTCACTTAAAGATGTCCGTATATAAATCTGTCCATTCCATATATGTCCATATATAAACTTCACTATTTTTCCAACCATGGTGAAGGGTATATAAGATTCGGCATAGCCGAATTTAGCCGCGCTTACTTGTTTCTATTCTCTTTGTGCTATTCCTTTAATTTAAATATACAAACATACAAACTGTATTGTTTACAAACAATTTAACATTACAGCTTCATACACGTTGTTGTTATTGCTTTAATAAACTGTGTATAAGCACCCTACTGTCCGTTTGAGTCGCGACTTATTGAGTTTGTGTTTTTAATTTCAAATAATTTTGGGATTATTTATTTTCGGATTTTTGGGTAAATTTATTGGAAATTTGAAAAATATTTTAATTTTCGATTTTTTTATTTTTTGTGGGTTTTCGGAGTTTTTTGATTTTTATATTTTTTTTTTAAATTCCTTTATATTACTCTTTGAAAATTTTAAAAATCTTTTGATTTTCGTATCTTTTCGGATTTCTTCGGGTTTTTTCGAATTTATTTGTATTTTTTGGAATTTTTTTTAAATTAAAATAAAATGTCTGATAACGCTTTGGATATTTTTATTAGAGAGTCCGATTCTCTTATAAAATTCGAATCCAAATTTAATGAAATTCGCGAGAATGTACACACGGTATTTACGCTTAAAATTCGCGGAAAGAAACTAAGTTTTCTGTGGGAAAGCATTAAATTAAAGTTATTTCTTGGCCCACATAAATAACTCGCGTCTTAGTACAGTTGTGCGATTATTTGCTCTTTTGGAGAAAACAAGTGGCCATGCACGGGAACTTGTTTCAAAAGCGCCGCTTACGAATAAAGGTTTCGATATTGCCTGGAAAAGTTTAACGGGCAAATACGAGAATTTACGTCGACTGGTGAACCACCAGCTCATTATGCTTTTCGATCTTCCGTTCCTTGACAAGGAAACGGATGAGGGCGCGGTATAAACGGATGTCTTTCTGCCTTGTCTGCTTTGGACATTTCCGCGACCTGGGATTTAAGTTCGCATATGATCGTTTTTATGTGTATTCAACGGTTACCTGCGATCACTGTTAATCTTTGGGAGCAGTCCGTTAAGAATAAAATGGCGTTGTCCCTCTGGAGTGATTTAGACCGCTTTCGATAGAAAGGATCGACACGTTAGAGTGCTCTCGTGATCTTAGGGGTTCACATCTTTCGAAAAGGTCCGCTGAATTAAAGATAAAATCCCATCATACTGCGGCTTCCTCTTCTACAAACACTTCATGCGTTTTGTGTAAAAATCAGGTGCTCTTGCCCTCGATTTAAAAGTTTGTCGGTTGCTGATAGGTATTTGAATGTAAAGAAATTTCATTGTTGTGTCAATTGTCTCTAAAGGACACATAAGGCTAAAGATTGCAACAGTATTCATATGTTCAAAGTGCAATAAACGGCATCACACTTTGTTGCATTGAGATTCCGCTGCTGGTGAGGCATCAACTCTGAAAAATACTTCTTCTAATTCGGCAGCTGGTTCGGGTACAGCTCCTCGTCTTCCCAATCTGGCACCAGTTGATCCAAATATACAGTCCACTTCTAATGGCGGTAATTCCGCATTGCCTCTTAATAGACAGGTATTTTATGCTTCTGTTAATAGAAATGTGCTTTTAGGGACGGCTATGGTTAACATTGTTCACCAGGGTATTACGTACCCTGCACGCGCACTTATTGATCCCGCCTCCGAAACTTCGTTTATTTCGGAACGTTTAGCGAATCGTTTGAAACTTCCGACGCTTTCTACGAAGGTCGGCGATTCAGATGTGGAATAAATCTCGACTTCGTCGAAAAAACTTTGTTCTTTTTGATTCCGCTTTTTCATTAGAGGCCTTACTTCTTGTGTTGACCAATATTTCTGTGAATATTTCGTCTTTTAAAGTACCTTCAAATATAAGAGAAAATTTGCCAAATCTTCGTTTTGCTGATTCTAATTTCTATGACAGTCGACCTGTCGATCTTTTGCTCGGTTCTGAACAGTATCCTAGAATTATCGTAAAGGACTTTCCTCGGGATATTTTGGGTTTTTTGATAGCTCAGAAGAAGGTTTTCGGCTGGATCATTTCTGGTCCACTAGTGCAACCTTGAGTTCAAGTCTATTCTACATATGTAGACTTTTCAGAAGAAGATAATCTTAATAAAAATTTTCTTCGTTTCTGGGAACTTGAAGAGGCTCCGAAAACGAAAAATTTATCTCTTTTTGACAAATATTGTTAGGAAAATTACAAAGCGACTACTCGACGCTCCCCTGATGGTAGATATATTGTGACTCTGCCTTTTAAACCCGAATTTACTAAAACTCTTTCGTTAGGATCGTCTAGGTTAAGTGTCTTGGGACAGTTTAGGACCGAATCTTCCCTTCAGCGAAAACCTGAGATTAAGGAGGTGTATGACAACGTCGTTAGGGAATATTTAGATCTCGGCCACATGAAACCTGTTTGGAACCCTATTTTTAATCCTAATTTTTCTTGTTATTTGCCTCATCACCCCGTTATTAAACCTGAAAGGAAAACTACAAAATTACGAGTTGTCTTCAACGCTTCAAATAAGACTTCGAATGGGAATTGTCTTAACCATTGCTTATATGTTGGGCCTACTTTACAGGCAGACTTGGTCCTCTTAATTCTTCGGTGGCGCCTTTTTAGATTTGTTTTTAATTGTGGTATTACCCAGATGTATAGGCAAATTTTGGTCGATTCTTCTCATACCCCATTTCAGCAATTTTTTTCGAAATTCTCCATCGGAGGACGTTAGGGAATATGAGTTACAGACTGTGACCTTCGGTGTCACTTGCGCTCCATATCTTGCGATTCGGACTTTATTACAGTTAGCGGACGATTCTGAGGCTGAGTTTCCTCTGGCATCACACATTCTTCGAAAGTGTTTGTACGTTGACGACGTTTTGACAGGAACTCACGATGTTTCTACTGCTTTGATCGCTCGTGATCAGCTGATAGCGGCCTTCTGCAAAGTTTCAACTTAGGAAATGGACTTCAAACGAACGTAAGATTTTAAACGGTCTCCCTTCGGAACATTTAGTTGACGCTAAATTATTGACGTTTGATGAGTATAGTAGCTCAAAGACTTTGGGAATCCAATGGAACGCTCGATTGGACTCTTTTTATTTTAATGTGACTCCTATGGGGCATAGGTCAGGTTATACAAAGAGGGAAGTTTTATCTACGATAGCGAAATTGTTCGATCCTGTTGGTTGGTTAGGTCCTGTTATTGTTGTCGCGAAAATTATCATGCAAAAAATTTGGCTGGATAATATCAATTGGGATGATTTGCTTCCGCTCGCTACTGAAAAAGAGTGGCAGAAATTTGTTGCTTTCTATCATGAAGTGAATACTATATAGATTCCACGATGGGTTATTATACTCCGGAAACTTCGGTTGAACTTCGTGTCTTTTCAGATGCCTCGGAAAATGCATACGCGGGGGTGATTTATATTTGTATTAAGACCTCTACCGGAGAAGTTCACACACATTTGCTTTCGGCGAGGACTAAAGTGGCTCCTATTAAATCAATTTCTTTACCGCGACTTGAACTTTACGGTGCAGTATTGGCCTCTGAACTTTTGAAAACAGTGGTAAGTGAAATTGATGTTATAGTTAATCAGATTTATTGTTGGACTGATTCTACTATAGTCCTTTCCTGGTTAAAAAAGGCAACCTGTTCTTGGACCACTTTTGTTGCGAATAGAGTTTTTCGTATTTAGGGAAACGTAGGAAACCATAATTGGTACTATGTCCGATCTGGGGACAATCCTGCAGATTTAGGTAGTCGGGGAACTTCTTCCTTTGAGTTGGCGACTAGTAAACTTTGGTGGCATGGTCCACAATGGCTTCGACAGAACAGGGCTAAGTGGAATATATCTGATCTTTCTTGCCTTACTACAGACATTAAGTGTCGGGTTGTTCGAACTCATGCTTCGTTTTTTACGGACTCCGGAGGATCCGACGTATATGAGGATATTCTTACGAATTATTCGAGTCTTGATCGAGCACTTCGTGTTCTCTCGTATGTTTTGCGACTCATTTATAATATTCGCCCAGATCATAAATTAGGTCGAAATCAGTAAGTTGAAAAGAACCAAATTGCGTTTGGCCATTGTGGCTCATGATGAATATAAATGTCTCTTGGAGAAAAAACCTTTATGTTCGAAAAGTTCGCTTATACCTTTAAATCAGTGCTGTTCAAAAATAAAAATGTAGTTGTGTTCGTGAGAAAATGAGAATTGCACTGTAAGAAATGTTCAATGGGTTAATAGCAGTGCTAGTATCTGAATGAATTTATTTTTTTTTTTATTGAAAATATGAAACTGTTAATGTTTTGTGTAAAAGTGTTTTAAATAAATAAAAATTAAACAAAAATTAAATTTTTGAAAGGAAAAAAATAAATACATATATACATAAGGGTGTCTTTTTTGATTGTATAAAAACAAAGTTAAAGATTTTTTTGATCAATATTAAAGATTTCATTATATTTACATATTAATAAAATATCTTTAATATGTTAGATTTCTTATGTTATCCTGTTAAAAAAAATGTTGTCATATGAACTGACTACAAAAACTGACTCAACTAAATTCTCATCATTTTGTGTCAAATGCGTTTTCATTATACAAGGTGGCGCAAAAGTAATCCTCCTATCAGAAAATGCTATAAATTTTGCGATTGGCCCCTAATGTCAGTTCTGTTTTGACATTTGTGTAGTAAACACATGCGAAATACACTTTAATAAACAATGTTTCGCTACACTGCTCCAGAACGCGGAATATTGGTGACTATTTATTTGAGCAAAAATGAAGATGATTTTTCATCAAAAATAATCTTAGCGGGTACGTAAATAAGCAAAATTTACGCTTCTGGGGCACTGAAAATCCGCGTGTAACCCACGAAGAGCCGTTCACCCGCTCAAAGCCACTGTATGGTGTGCTGTTTTCGCTGGAGGAGTCATCGGACCTTTTTTTTTCAAAGACGTCGCGGGCCAAACGGTTACTGTGAATGGTGAGCGCTACAGAGCAATGATAAACAGGTTCTTTTTGCCGCAACTTGATGATGTGGTTCCAACAGGACGGTGCACGCCACACACTGCACGTGCCACAACCGATATGCTGAAGGATGCATTTCCCATATCCGTCAAGAATGTGAAGACCTATCGCCGGAAGTTTTGGCCAAAGTGATGGAAAATGCCATAAAAAGGGTTCAAATGACAATCAACTGTGGCGGCGGCCATTTACATGACATCATATTCTCGACTTGATGTAAAAAAAATTATAAGACCAAATAAAAATAATCCACAAGAAGAATCAAAGTTTTTCATTTTTTTTTTTTAATTACAGCCAAAAAACATCGGAAGGTTATTTTTGCGCCACCCTGTATCTTAAAAACTGACAATAATTGACATAGTACGTCAAATTTTTTGTGTGAATTGACTGACACGCCGTTTTCATTACAAAGGTCAAATTTGATGCGTAAACTTTTGGCGAGCGAACAGCTGATTAGAGTTATTAAAATCCTAAGGGCTTGGAAAAATAAAAGGAAGCATTGAAATTTATTTTTCCAGCAAAAAGAATTGTTAAACATATGTAAAAAATTACAAATAATAAAACAATTTTAAAAACACATGTCTTTAATATTAACTAATAGCTAATTTGGACATACGGTAAACAAAGGAGAACATAAATAACACAAAAATAGTTAGTAAATTTCATCTAAACTCAATAATAAAAATCAACTGTATGTTAGCATAAATAGCTTTTTCCGTTGATTTGTGAGTTAAATAGAGATACTTACAATTGGTATTTCGTCACAAAGAATGTTGATGAAAGTCGTAGCTGACCAGAAAATGCATTCCATTCGGTTAGTGTCTAATAACATTTTGTGTGTATTCGCCATGTTTACTTAAATTAAAAATAAGAAACAAATTTTCATTTGAAAAAACTTTTCCTATGATCTCGTATCAAACTAAAAATACATTTTCATACTGTAAAAGGGCAGAACTTGAGCGGGAGTATTTAGGGCTTCAGGTTGAGTTTGTAGTGGACTGTATAGCTTGGGCACCTAAATATGCAGAAGAGTCAGGCCCTTTGTTCTCAGCTTATAATTTCTCGCAGCTCGAGACAATTATAAAGGAATTGTTGGTTGAGTTAGAAAAAATGGGAAAAAGTATAAAAAACAACAAAAGAATTAGTAATGTATTTTTGGAAAGTACTTTATTGTGCTCACCGTTTCTGTTGAGGGTTACAAAGTAAGAGAAGTAAGTAATTATTTTAGGTATAAAGAAACTTCAATTTATCTTTGTTTCAAAACCCGAATATGAATTTAGATAATTTCTATGTTGTTTACAATTCACAATAATTCATAGTTCATAGTTCAAACATTCCAACTATAACTATTTTATATAAATTCAATTTTGTTGGCAAATTCAAATACTTAATTTACAATTCTAAATATATAAAAATTTTGTTTATTTTAAATTGTTTATTGTCTAAATTTATGAATTTAGACATGCCGCCGCCTCAATTTATGTTAACCTTCCGGCTGGCTGTGCACAGAGCACTTGGGCAAGTGTTCGGATAGCTTCCGATATGATCTGCTGATCCGGAATAACTTGGCGTGCATTGTTGTTGTTAGGAGGTTTATTGATGTTGTGGTTTCTGTTGCTGTTGCTGATGTGGTTGCTTCTGTTTCTGCTGCTGCCGTGGTTGTTTCGGTTGCTGCTGCTGTTGTTGTGTCGGTTGCTGCCACTGTTGCAGTTTCGGCGATTGTTTTGTCTGTTGAGCCTACCTCTTAAATCATTCCGGGTACGACTTGGGTGCAGGAGGGTGTGATGATAACTGTCACATCTTCTACATAAATCACCTGATTGGCAGGCTCTCAAATCATGACTGCGTGCCAAGCAGTTTTCACAGTAGCCAAACCTGCGGACAACTCGGTTTCTTTCGTTTGTGTCCATCTTCAGGAACTTCTGGCAGAACCTGAGGGTGTGAAATTTTTTACACACCATGCACTGGTGTATGTCGGGATCACGATCACGGCGATTTTGAGGTCTAGAAAGGATAAAAAAAAACAAAAAGAAAACCAAAAAAAAGAAGAAAACATATGAGTTATTAAGGTTAAATGAGATGAATAACGGGAATTTTTAGTTGGTGATTACAAGGGGAGACAATTTTAGAGATTAACTTAGAGGTGGATCGTTTTCATTAAGAAAGGGTAAGTAGCAAAGCTTTACAATTGGTCTGGTTATGGTTCCAGCAGCTGTTCGTACTTCTGCAACTCTAACGTAGTTATCAGAACCGACATGAGTTGTCTCTATTCTGCCTAACTGCCATTCGTTGGGTGGCAATAAATCGTCGATTATGACGACAAGATCTCCTGGTTTCATATTCGGTGCGGAATTTTTCCACTTATATCTTTTGTGAAGGGATTTCAAATAGTCTTCCTTCCACCTTATTGCGAATTGGTGGTGGAGAGTTCTGAGTTTTTGCCATCTATTTACAAGAGATATTTTCTCGGGTTCTGGCTCTGGGAAAGCCGTTATGGGTTTACCTGTGAGAAAGTGGCCTGGAGTTCAGGCCGTTATATCAGAGGGATCTTCTGACATTGCGGAAATGGGACGAGAGTTCAATATCCTCTCAATTCGAGCGAGGATTGTGCAGAACTCCTCGAAATTGAATCTGTGAGAGCCGGCAATGCGTTTAAAATGAAATTTAAAGCTTTTAACGGCAGCCTCCCATAGACCACCCATGTGAGGTGCATGAGGTGGTATAAAGCTCCATTCAAACCCTTGAGTTATGTAAGTCTGAGAAATGTCCGCGGAAGCCGACGTTAAAAATTTTGCGAATTCGCGACCTAGTTCTCTGCTCGCCCCAAGAAAATTACGGCCATTATCGGAGACAATCCTGTAAGGGAGCCCCCGCCTCCCAACGAAGCGAGCGAATGCTGCTCTAAAAGCTGCAGTTGATAAGTCAGAGCATGCTTCAAGGTGAATAGCCTTAGTGCTGAAGCAAACGAAAACGCAAACATAGCCTTTTGCGTATGGTGCGTTTCGCAAAGTGGAGGTCTTGAGCTCAAATGGGCCCGCGAAATCTGTACCGGTGGTTTGAAATGGAACTGAGAGGTTGCATCTCTCCAAGGGTAATGGTGCCATAATTTGAGAACATTGTTTCTGTCTAAAAATTATGCAAGTTTTGCATTGGCGTATGATTTTCTTTACTCTAGGTTTTAGACGAGGGATATAAAATTCGGTTTGTGTCATTCTACACATTTGATTGCATTCTGCATGAGCTAAAAATATGTGTAAATGATGCAAATAAAGCTGGCAGAGTCGGGAGTTGCCAGGTAAAATTATGGGATAGCGTTCACTGTAGGGTAGTGAGGAGTTAGCTAAACGCCCGTTAACACGCAAAACTTTATGAGAATCCATAAAAGGATTAAGTGGTTTTAGAGAGCTTTTATCTGATATTAATTGTGAGTCTGAGATTTTTAGATATTCTTCTCGGTAATGTGATGTTTGAGCAAGAGCAATCAGTTTGCGTAGTGCCTTGTGATACGAGGAAAATTGCTCTAATATATCATTCTTTTGAATCGAAATGTGCAATGCCTGTACTTTTACCGTTGAGTGTTGTGTAATTGGTGGATTCAAGGGATTCCGCTTTGGCCATTCCGAGGGTGGATTAGTCAACCACAATGGACCATGCCACCATAAGGGATTTATAATAAGATCTTGCGGTCTACTGCCTCGAGTTCCTAGATCAGCTGGATTATCATGGGTGGGAACATGACGCCAAGATGCAGTTGGCAACAGAGTATGTATTTGGGAAATGCGGTTGGCAATACATGTTTCCCAGGTCCATGAGGGTTTTGATAACCATCCCAATACAATTGAAGAATCTGTCCATAAAATTATTTTAGACTCCTTCATGTCAAGAGAGTTAATAACGTGCTTAACTAAATTGGCGAGTAAAACAGCTCCGCAGAGCTCCAGCCGAGGTAAGCAAACGGTTTTTAAAGGAGCTACTTTGCTTTTGGCAATGAGTAAATTAGAAAATGATGTATGCTCCGAAGTTTGGCATCTAACATAGACTGCCGCGCAATATGCCCCTTTGGAGGCATCAGCAAACCCGTGAATTTGAATTGAATATGCAGGGTTGTATTGAAGCCATCTTGGGATCACAATCTCTTCCACTTGGGCAAGATCAGAAAGCAAATTTTCCCATTTGGCAAGAGTTTCGGGACCTACGTTTTGATCCCAATCTAAACGTTCCAACCAGAGTTGTTGCATTAACATCTTAGCCCGGATAACGACAGGAGTTATCCAGCCCGCAGGGTCAAACAATCTGGCAACGGTCGACAATATAGTTCGTTTGGTTACGTTTGAACTCTGAGAACTCGGGGAAAAGGAATAACTAAAAGAATCCGTAAGCGCGTTCCATTTCATCCCCAACGTTTTCGTTGCACTACTCTCATGAAAACGGAGAAAATTCGAATCATAAAGATCATCCGCCGGGAGATGAGAAAGCAACCGAGTATCGTTAGCTGTCAGTTTTTTTAGGGGGAATCCTGCTGACTCTAAAGCCAAAATTAGTTGCGATTGGGATCTTAAAGCTTCTTCTATTGTGTATCCTCCCGACAAAATGTCGTCCACGTAAGTTTCTCTTCGTAAGATTGAGCTCGCTATAGGATATTGCGATTCAGAGTCGGAAGCAAGCTGAAGTAGCGTTCGGATTGCTAGGAATGGCGCACAGTTGACTCCAAAAGTGACAGTTTTTACCTGAAAATCTTTCAAGGGTCCGTTTTGCTCACTTTGAAAAAGAATTCGCTGATAAGGTCTGTCAGCGGGATGTACCAGAATTTGGCGATACATTTTTTGAATATCGCCACTGAAAACAAAACGATATTTGCGCCAATTGAGTATTACACTCATCAGATCCTGTTGTAGCGTGGGTCCGGTGTATAATGCGTCATTTAAAGAGAATGCGTTGAAAACAACCCTAACCTTGGTTGTTTTGTGTTCGGGGCGGACTACAGCGTGATGGGGCAAGTAGAACGAAAAATACTTTTCGCCAGCGCTAACTTCGCGAAAGGAAGTTCTTTCCATATGGTCAAGTGTTAAATATTCGCCCAGAACCGCATTATACTGCGCCTGAAGTTCTGGATCTTTCGAAAGTGATTGCTTCATTCGTGAATATTGACCGAGAGCCAAAATTCGAGAAGCTCCAAGGAATATAGAGTCGGGAAATTCCCTTTTGAAAGGAAGTCTTACAACATATTTTCCATCTGACTCTCGTGTAGTGGTTCGTTCATAAAGATCTTCGCAATATTGATCCTCATCCGACATATGCACAGTTGAGGGCAACTCTTCTTGCTCCCAAAATCTCTTGAGCAGATCGTCAAGTTCCACTGTTCTTGAAGGTACCACAGTTGTCGTAAAGGACTGGACCGCCTGAGTATCAATGGGACCACTAAGAACCCAACCAAATATTGTGTTGTAGGCAGAGGCCAAACCGCAAATATTTTTCTTTGTTCCCGTTGTATATAAATGTCTTTCACAATCGTTTCCGAGAACAAGATCAATTTGTGAACGTTGATTAAAGCTCGGATCAGCTAAATCAAGATCTTCCAAGTCGGGAGAATGAGGAATTTCGAATGAAGTTAAGGGGACATATTTAGTGACATTTGGTAGAACGATGGCACTAACGGAAAACTTGAAATTCGTTCTTTGAGAAAATATTACCAAGTCACATTCCTTGGTAGTAGAACCGGGTTGTTCCCAAATACCCAATATTTCGTACCTGGACCTACGTGTAGGAATTTCAAGCCTTTTCCTTAACTTATCGGTAACAAATGTTCTTTGTGAGCCCGGGTCTATAAGTGCCCTGACCATAAATAGTTGGCCCCTGTGTTCAATCTGAACCAAGGCTGTTCGGAGTAATATGTCACTACCACTAACTGACATATTAGTTTGGACATGTGATTTAAATGCCAGTTTCGACGTGGACGGTAAAACTGAACTATCCTCGCTTGCACGTGATGCATTAGCTCCTTGAAAATTATTTGATTTGAAATTTGGAGGGGGAGTAAAATTGCGTGAACTATTCGGTTTTGCCAAATGTAACAAAGTGTGATGCTCCCTTTTGCAGATGAAGCACGTGTGTTTGCTGGGACACTTTGCCTTAAAATGATTTGGTGAAAGGCAATTGTTGCAAATTTTGTTAGCCTGAGCAAAATCGATTCTCTGTTGAACCGTGAATTTTTTAAAATTGGGACACATTCTCAGACTATGATCTCCATCACATACTTTACATTCCAAACTGATCTTTTCCCGTGAGGCGTTATACTGAATTTTAGGTTGGGATATACTGGGAATGCTCATTCGTTCTTTTATTATTTTCATACTGGAAATTCTGTCGACAGCTTCGTATCGGTCTATGAGAAATTCCTCCAATTGGGACCATTTGATTAAATCTCGATGATTTTTAAGCGATTGTTCCCAAAGAGATAGTGTTTCATTGGGAAGTTTTGAGCGGACCAGAAAGACAATGAAGAAATCGCAATGTTCTGTGGCCACGTTCAAATTCTTAAGAGACTGCAAAACATCGCTAACAGTCGAGTGAATTCTCTGAAGGGTTTGACTGTCCTCTGAGGTAGCAACCGGAATGTTGAACAGAGTCTCGAGTAGACGGTCAACTAAATCCCTTTTGTTTTCATAACGTGCCTTGAGTGCATCTCAAGCAAGATAAAAACTGTCATCGCATAATGGGAATCGTTTAACAATCGCCCCAGCATCATGTGTTGTTCTTCTCCTCAAATGGTACAACTTTACCACTGGAGGGCAATTTGTTCCGTTAATATACACGGCCGTGAACATATCACGAAATGATGGCCATTTTTCATAGCTGCCTTCAAAAACTTCTGTATCGCATGGTGGAAGCTTGATGCTGTTATTACAGTTTTGCATCGAAACGCCTTGAGAGGGCAAGCTCATTCGAGAAGTGATATCCTGAGAGGAGGCACTAACTTTTGCAATTTTCAACCAGTCAATAATGCGAGACCTACATACGTAAAAGGATTCAGAGCATGCATTAAAATTAACCTTGGCATTGCCCTTAACCTCTTTGGAATGTTCTGGGAACTGCGAGAGCATGAGGTTCTCGTATGATGATTCTAATTTGGCCCATCTATTCTCTAGATCTCTTAACTTTGTTTCAAGCATTGATTCTGTTTGGTCTTCAATTTCCGCGTTACTAAAATTTGAGCAAAATGAAAGCAAGTGTTCCCAGTCAAAAAGAAATTTATCCTGAACGAACAAATGGCGATTATTTCCTGAAGTACTATCGTTATTGTCGTCTTTATTGCTCATGATTAACGATTTTTAAATGGGCAGATTACTTCTTCTTGTTTATGAATCCTAGCAAATTTATTTGCTTATAGATAGCTACTACTTGCTTATAGCTTGGATTTTTTTTTTTTTTTTTAAATTTAGGACAAACAATTTTCGTTTCTTTTTGGAGAGAAAAAACAAAAATGTTCAATTAAAACAACACGAGAAAAGAAATTGTTGCTTTTCTTTTTTTTTTTTTTGAATATGATTGTTAAATTGGAACAATATGGGAAAAGAAATTATTGCTTTCTTTTTTGAAAAAAGATTGTTCAATTGAAACAATATGAGAAAAGAAATTGTTGTTTTCTTTTTTGAAAAAAGATTGTTCAATTGAAACAATATGAGAAAAGAAATTGTTGCTTTCTTTTTTGAAAAAAGATTGTTCAATTGAAACAATATGAGAAAAGAAATTGTTGTTTTCTTTTTTGAAAAAAGATTGTTCAATTGAAACAATATGAGAAAAGAAATTGTTGCTTTCTTTTTTGAAAAAAGATTGTTCAATTGAAACAATATGAGAAAAGAAATTGTTGCTTTCTTTTTTGAAAAGAGATTGTTCAATTGAAACAATATGAGAAAAGAAATTGATGCTTTCTTTTTTTTTTTTTTTTTTTTTAAAAAAGATTGTTCAATTGAAACAATATGAGAAAAGAAATTGTCGCTTTCTTTTTTTTTTAAACAGATTGTTCAATTGAAACAATATGAGAAAAGAAATTGTTGCTTTCTTTTTTTTTTTTTTTTTAAAGATTGTTCAATTGAAACAATATGAGAAAAGAAATTGTTGCTTTCTTTTTTAAAAAGATTGTTCAATTGAAACAATATGAGAAAAGAAATTGTTGCTTTCTTTTTTTTTTTTTTTAAAAAAGATTGTTCAATTGAAACAATATGAGAAAAGAAATTGTTGCTTTCTTTTTTGAAAAAAGATTGTTCACTTGAGACAATTTGGGAAAATTTCCGTTTTGTACCGGAAAAAATGTTCAATTGGACGAGAAGAAAAATTTGAGAAACCGTGATAAACAAAATGCAAATCCATTAATATCGTGTATATAAATTTCTCAGTGTACTTAAAAAGGAAAATGAAATTGTAATTTGTTTTAGAGTTCAACTATCCTTACTCTATAATTTTCTTTTAAATAAATCTGCTGTAAATTTACTTTCTTCCCTTTTTTCTTTTCCTTTTTTAATGATTATAAAGGTAGAAAAATTTTTTATTAAAATTTCTTTTTTTTTTTATTGCAATGAAACTATATTTTGAAAGCAATTGTGAGCGGTAATAGTTAACAAATCAGAATAAATATTTATGTTTGTAGATACCAAAATTGTTTACCTTAGTTTTATCTTTTGTTTATTAATTCTTACGTTGATATTTGATAGAACAGTTTTGTCGTCGACTGTATACTTTATGTTGTTTGATACACGTTTGTTGTTATTCGCGCGCACAAGTTGCAAACCTTGATGTACGAATGTTTGTTTAGCTTTTGCGTTCGCTTTTATTTGATCAAACACGTTGTAGAGCTTTTGTTTTACGACCGTTTAAAGATCTGACATAGTAAGCACAAGAGAACAAGTTAAATTCACCACGACCAACTCTTTTTTTTTATATTTTTTTGTGTGTTTTATGATGGCTGACTAACCCGAATTGGTATATGTATGTATGTATCAATGTACAACGTATAAAAGGCAAAGAATTTAATAAATAGAAAATAAAACAAACTAACGGGATTAAAATTTGCGAATTCTTTGAATTTCAAATTTTTTAGAAGTATCAATTTTTAAAACGGGATTTATTTTTTAGTATACCGAAAATGTATTATTTGTTGAAAAAAATTTTATGATTTTTTAGAAACTTCAATTTTTAACGGGTCTTATTTTTTAGTATACCGAAAATTTATTTTTTGTTGAAAAAATTTTATGATTTTCTAGAAACTTCAATTTTTAACGGGTCTTATTTTTTAGTTTACCGAAAATTTATTTTTTGTTGAAAAATTTTATGATTTTTTAGAAACTTTAATTTTAACGGGTCTTATTTTTTAGTATACCGAAAATGTATTTTTTGTTGAAAAAATTTTATGATTTTTTAGAAATTTAAATTTTTGTTGTTTTTTTTTATTAGGTTTTCCAAATTTTTTTGTGTTTTACTTGTTTCTATAAATTTTTCTTTTTTTAAGCTTTTTTCTAAAAAATTTGCCCTTTACTTTTTTTTCTTGCTGTTTTCACACTTTTTTTTTCTTGTTTCTAGAAATATTCTTCCTTTGGTTATACTTTTTTTTCCGGCTTTCACACTTTTGCTTCTTTAGAATTTTTCTTTTTTTTTTGCTTTTAAAAATTAAAATTTCCAGAATTTTAGGGTTTTCTTTTTTGCTTTTAAAAATTTAAATTTTCCAGATTTTTCGGGTTTTCTTTTTTGGCTTTCCCCGTTTTTGTCCAAAATTTAGCACTTTTTTTTATATATTTTCAAATTTTTTCCCGAAAACTATGATTTTTGTTTTATTTATTTTTCGATTTCTTTAGATTTTTTTTGCGTATTATATCTTTCAACTTTTTTTTGTCTATGTATGATGCGTACCAATTATACCGACTAGAACATTGAGAGTGATATGTGTGTACATAAATGTAAAAAGGTCAACTTTACCTCATTTTAGTGGTGAAACTGCAAAGCTTTCCAGTGATGCTAATCTCGTGGTTTTTCCTTAAGGTTCGAAGTGACCATGTAAAAGGGTAGAACTTGAGCGGGAGTATTTAGGGCTTCAGGTTGAGTTTGTAGTGGACTGTATAGCTTGGGCACCTAAATATGAAGAAGAGTTAGGCCCTTTGTTCTCAGCTTATAATTTCTCGCAGCTCGAGACAATTATAAAGGAGTTGTTGGTTGAGTTAGAAGAAATGGGAAAAAGTATAAAAACAACAAAAGAATTAATTTAGTGTATTTTTGGAAGTGCTTTATTGTGCTCACCGTTTCTGTTGAGGGTTACAAAGTAAGAGAAGTAAGTAATTATTTTAGGTATAAAGAAACTTCAATTTATCTTTATGTTTCAAAACCCGAATATGAATTTAGATAATTTCTATGTTGTTTACAATTCACAATAATTCATAGTTCATAGTTCAAACATTCCAACTATAACTATTTTATATAAATTCAATTTTGTTGGCAAATTCAAATACTTAATTTACAATTCTAAATATATAAAAATTTTGTTTATTTTAAATTGTTTATTGTCTAAATTTATGAATTTAGACACATACATAAAAACAGGTTTGTTTAAAATTACATAAAAAAAATCATACATAAAAATAGTTTTGTTTAAAATTACATAAAAAAATTATTAAAACTTAAAAAATAACATGAAATTTTGTAACTTATTTGACTTAATTTAATTTATCAAAAAAAAATTAAAAAAGTTGAGACGTTAAGTAGAAACAAGTTGTTTTGCAAAAATATTTAAGAGTTCGCTTATTTCAATTTTTTTTTATTGCGCAATAACAGAAAAAATCGTTACAATTTACTATGTGAGGAGGTTCCTCCTCAGGAATGTTAGCGTTCAAAAGCTTTATTGACTACAAAAATTTTGGAAAATTTTCTTAAGTCGATTTTGGAGGCTGCTCTTATATATTTAAAAAATTATACGAAAAACTCCCAAGATTCTAAAGCATTATTCTTTAAAAAGTCTGAGGAAGCTTTGAATTACCCTGAACAAACACTTTATAAACAAATGCAGTAGACTTAACTTGATATTTCACAAGAATGAGCCTTTTTGTTCTTATTTATGGAAAAAATACATTTATTTTGCATTAAACGACTAATCGCCAATTTTTCGATTAATCAACCCGAAAACCCAATTTTTGTAATTTATCGAATAATGCCATAACCGGTTAACCGAAGGGTCGAATAATTGAAAACTCTGTATAAAACTCAATGTCATTTTCATAAAAATTACTAACTAAAGCCTTTGTTTAGCACAAATTTCACAGTTAATATATTTTATATATATTTAAGAAATTCGGAGTTAAAGTTACAATGTGCTATCGCCGCAAAATAAGATCATTTTTGAAATTAACCCAGTAAAAAAGACATTACCAAGTAATTAAGGAAGTAAGTAGTACACAAAAGGTTTCTCTAGTTACCAGTTTACTCGCTTAATTAATTTTATTCGTGATATTCCTACAATAATAAAGGAAGAAGTTACTGTGAATAAAACAATAGTGGGCCTTACTCAAGTAATATTTTCTTACTTAAAGAAATCGAATGAATAATTTGTGTTTTGATTTTAAAAATAATATTTAAAATATCTTCTTTTCGCATTAAAAAAATTAAGTTTATATGTACATGTATGTAGATGGAATGCTATTTCACATTAAAACCCCTTTAAAATCTTAAAATTTTTGCAAATAACTTTTTATAGCAGATAATTTTCTATTGTGTTGTATAGTTTTTCAAAAAAAATTAATCAATAAATATTAAAATAAAAATACGAATTGTACTTATTTCAGTAACTACCAATAATTCATTATTTTGTACTTTTGCCATCCATTATCAGTAGGTCATTTGTTCGTATTTTAAAGAAATGCAAAAGGTAACAGCCTATCATTACATGGTAATCTACACAGTAATGACCTCTCATTACCATGTTTTTGCTGGGAAGTTAGTACAAATTGTGAATTAAGCCGCACCCAGTCTAATATGGTGCTGAAGTTAAAAAAACTAAAGTGCTGTGTAAAAACATAGAAAATGTCACAATTTGTTTTACAAATTGTTTACTTTTATAACGAAAGCCAAATAAAATGTATATTTTTACAGTAGGAATACATATAAAGCTTTAAAATATTCTTATGATGGATATTTGTGAAGCAGTTATTATTGTGAATCAGTTGTTAAGCAATGAGGTAAAGCTTAATATCTTATAGAAGTGCTTTTAAAATGGATTGTGTGTGAGATCCTACGGATTTGACCCAATGTTATAGGAGTTGAATATCTCATTTAATGTGCCACATCCCTTCTTTTAAATTCCACCAATTTTGGGGCAGTGCTTAAAAATTTTTCTCCAAAATCATTGACAACAAGTTGTCAATTTTTTTTTATTTGGCGAGCGCAAAGCTTTATTTTTTTCCTGGAAAAATAAATTTCAATGCTTTCTTTTATTTTTCCAAGCCCTTTAGTGTTTTAATAACTCAAAGCGCCGCACTAACTACAGCCATTTGTTTCTTTTTTATTATTTAATTTTTTCCACTTTTTATTTACCTCAAATTACTATTTTCTAATCAGCTGTTCGCTCGCCAAAAGTTTATGCATCATATTTGACCTTTGTAATGAAAACGGCGTGTCAGTCAACTGACACCAAAATTTGACATAAGTCTTTGACACGCTCTGCTTTATCGATTTATTGTCAGTTTTTAAGATGTAATGAAAACGCATTTGACACAAAATGACGAGAATTCATTTGAGTCAGTTTTTGTTGTTAGTTCATATGACATAATGAAAACCAGGCATAACTGACTGCAAACTCATATGACACCATATGACAACCCATTTTCATATAATTGACAACAATTTGGACAAAGTGACATTAAAAATGACACAGTGAAAACCATGCTCAACTCACATGTATTCTTACGCTCTTGCTTTTAGTCGTCACTGAAACAGTGACGAGTGAACATGTGTAGCGGATGTATGCTGATTTTTTTTAATGCACTAAAAAAAAATAATAGCAATGTACGAAAAATATTTTGTGATACTCAAAGATCTATAAAAATCTTTAACAGACTTAATAAAAAAAACATTTTTTTAATATAAAAGTTGAAATTTTTTGAAGATTTCGATCGTTCATTCATTTATTCCGATCGAATGTGTTTTTCCTTCCAAACATTGCATTATGTCATATGAACTGACAACAAAAACTGACTCATAAATAATATTTAAGCGCACAATTTTTGTTCTTTTCAAAACACACGGGAATAATATTCATCTGGCATAAAATGTATACGTATACATAGCTTTGTGTGGGTTATAGTGTATTTGTATACATTTAACATTTGGCGTTTTTTTAAATGTGCATGTATTGGTTTTGTACTACTAATGCGGGGTAGAAGCTGGTTGAAACTTCACGCCAACAAAAAACTATTCTCTTCGCCCCTCTTGTCTACCAAAAATTCTTCTTCATCATCATCTTCCAGAATGCCCTTTAATATTTCAATGTACTGCATTAAAATTCGGGTTTGTTCTTGCAAAGCAACCACTACTCCAATGAATGATTATTGCTTTCTCTAAATCCATTTTTTATTTTTAACAAAAAATATGCGTCTTTTTCTTTTATTTTTTGAATGCTGAATAAATGGCAGATGAAAGATGTTGCCAATGTAAATACATGTTTCACGTTTTCAACATCTTCCACGCGTTTTAC